>CAMRHE010000014.1:0-492500 GCA_947044405.1 Leptodactylus fallax | reverse complement strand
GACCAGGTCACATCACTTTCTAAATAACACAAGGTTGGTTTTCAAACATTCAAGAATTCAATAAACTAAATTATGGAAATGTATTGTGATCATAGAACGAAGGCATATTCTGTAAAATATGCACTATTCTTTTATGAACCCTCACATATTCAAAAAAATGGGACTATTTCCGGTCCGTAGTAGTTGAGAATTGCGGCTGACAGTTTCTGTAGCAGTTGTGATTATGAGAGACTTCACAGAATTTACACACCATATAATACTAATCTCTTCAAAGTCTATGGTTTCCCTTTTTAGGGGATATACCTTGTGCAAAACCCAATAAATGAGTGGTAGTTCCTCACACTATAGCCTTTGATGAACACAATAATTAGTTTGAAGTCACATAAAGGAATTCACTTGTAGCACAAACCTATGAGAGAACATGTTAACACTACCCGATGAATAAAAACAATTCGGAGGCTCAACTCATAGAAAACAAGTTGATGCAAAATGTGTGATCAGTGATAAACAAATATTCCCTCTTGTTGAAGCAACTGTTAATTGCTGTCTAATTTATAGTTGCCAACATGTTAAAATAATAACTAGATCCTGAGAAAGGGGTTCTAAACCTGTTTATAAATAAAGCTGTTTAGAAATGAAAAGAAAAGTAACTTTAAGCACTGTTATTGTTTTATACGTGTTTCCATTTAAAACAGTGGGGGTTGTTTTATGTTGTATTTACTAAACAGATACATATTGTATTCATTACATTTTAAGCCCTTAATGACACAGTTTTAGTTTGGGTATTAAAGCTTGTGACTTTTTTTTTCATATTTTCCATCTCCACCTTCTAAAATTCATAACTTTTTTTCTATTTTTCTCAAACACATTAATTGCAGCTTTCGTTTTTTTACGACATTCATCATATGGATAAATAGCATTATGTTTGAGTAGTTGGCTGTTTGTGTGCAATATTTATTTTTTAAATGGGGAATTTGTTAACTTTTAATATTTTTTGTTTGTAAAATTTTGACACTTTTTTGTAAAATCTTCTACTGTCCCAAAAGAAGATTTATACCTGGGAACCACTTATTCCCCTGTACAATACACTGCAATACTTAGGGGACATTCACATTACTGTTAGTGTCCGTTGCTAGTGTCACAGACACTAACAGATCTATCAAAAATCTGTTCAAATCCCATTGAAATCAAATGCATTTTTATCTGTTGTCCATTAGTTTCCGTTTTCACCAAATCCATCACAGGTCCTTTATTTTGACAGACATAATAACGCAGGGCGCAGGTCTTTTGGGTCTGTTAAAAATAATGGACTTATGACAGATGATTAGTGTCCGTTTTTTTTTTTTTTTTTTTACATTAATGTCTATGGTTAACAGACATATGACAGATGGTAACGATGGTCGTCAGTTATACTGTTCGTTATCTCTATATGTTTTTTTTTCTATGCATGCTCACAAAGCAAAACAAAAAATAAACAAAAAAACGGACAGAGTAAAGATGGACATTAACGGACTCTAAATGATGTTAATGTGTCCGTTTTTTAACTGATCCATTTAATGGATCAGTTAAAAAACGGACACTTTAACATCAGTTAGTGTCCGTTAATATCCATTAAGATAGGCGTCCGTTTTTGTTTTTTAACAGACTCTATCATAATAGACATCCAACGTTAGTGTGAATGCCCCCTTATCTGTTCCAGTTTATAGTACATTGTGTATGACAGGATCCTGATTATATAATACGACTGGAGCCCGAAAGAAATCTAGCTGCTGCATTGTGCCTTATACATTGATGCACTATACTATTATGGAGTTGGGCATTAATTTTATGCTCAGTGTGACATAATAGTACGGTACAGAGCGGGAAGGAGTTAATAATGTTATCTATATCGTACATTGTAGGGGAAGTGTACTTACAGTACATGCCCCAGGATAATATCCCTCGTAACCAAAATAAATAGATTATTTGTGTTGTGTAATGCAAGTGAAATTGAAACTGGTTAAGAGGAGGGCTTCTCATTTTTTTTTTTAATAGGGCCTTACCAGTCAGAACATCATGGTAATGTCTAGGTGTTACCATGAATGTCGCAGTCAATGTGAAAGTCAAAATCTTGCCAGCTTCACTTTTCATTTGTCTCTTAATCTCAATATAACATTAAAATAAGCACAAATGAGTCAGTGAAATTTTAAAGGGAGTCTACCACCACCAAAATCGCTTATAAACCACATAGAGTTGCATGCAAACGTTTGGACACCCCTGGTCAAAATGACTGTTATTGGGAACAGTTAAGCAAGTTGAAGATGAAATGATCTTTGAAACGTATAAAGTTAAAGATTAAACACATTTATATATAATTTTAAGCAATATCAATGTATTATTATGTTTGAGTACAATTTTAGAGTGAAAAAGGTAAAAGAGTACCTTGCAAAAGTTTGGGAACCCTTAGGAAAGGCCAAATGATGCAAATTTTACAGCTTTATAAATACCCAGTCTCCTCAAACCTTGTGCCAAAAGCTATGGGTTGTTCTAATCAGCTGCCTAGCGCTCTGAAAATGAAAATGGAGGCCCACAAAGCAGGAGAAGGCTATAAGAAGATAGCAAAACATTTTCAAGTTGCCCTTTCCTCAGTTCGAAATGTAATTAAGAAATGGCAGTTAACAGGAACAGTGGAGGTCAAGATAAGGTCTGGAAGACCAAGAAAAATTTCAGAGAGAGCTGCTCGTAGGAGCAGAACCCCTGCTTCACTGCAAAAGACCTTCAGGAAGATTTAGCAGACTCTGGAGCTGTGGTACATTGTTCTACTGTTCAGCGATACCTGCAGAAATATGGCCTTCATGGAAGAGTCATCAGAAGAAAACCTCTCCTGCGTCCTCACCATAAAATTCAGCGTCAGAAGTTTGCAAAAGAACATCTAAACAAGCCTGATGCATTTTCGAAACAAGTCCTGTGGACCAATGAGGTTAAAATAAAACTCTTTGGCCACAATGATCAAAGGTATGTCTGGAGAAAAAAGGGCACAGAATTTCAGGAAAAGAACGTCTCTCCAACCATTAAGCATGGGGGTGGATCAATCAGGCTTTGGGGTTGTGTTGCAGCCAATGGCATGGGGAACATTTCATGGGTAGAAGGAAGAATGGATTCAATGAAATTTCAGCAAATTCTTGAAGCAAACATAACACCAGCTGTAAAAAAGGTGAAATTGAAAAGAGGATGACTTCTACAAATGGATAATGATCCTAAACACACGTCAAAATCCACCATAGAGTACCTAAAAAGGTGCAAGCTGAATGTTTTACCATGGCCCTCACAGTCCTCTCATCTGAATATCATTGAAAATCTGTGGCTAGACCTCAAAAGAGCAGTGCATTCAAGACAACCCAGGAATCTCACAGAACTGAAAGACTTTTCCAAGGAAGAATGGATGAAAATCCCTCAAACAAGAATTTGAAAGACTCTTGGCTGGCTACAAAAAGAGTTTACAAACTGTGATACTTGCCAAAAGGGGTCCTACTAGATACTAACCATGCAGGGTCTCCAAACTTTTGCATTGGACCATTTTAATTTTTTGTTGTTTTGAAAATATAAAATATGAAAAAAAATTATGTGATGCCTTTTGAAGATCATCTTATCTTCAACTTGCTTAACTGTTCACAATAACAGTCATTTTGACCAGGGGTGTCCAAACTTTTGCATGCCACTGTATGTGCTGTTTTAGGGCCGGTTAGTGACATACTGAATATACTTTTCTTGTGTCAAAGTTTACCTTGCTGCTGAGAAATTCAGTCTATATCTTAAAGGGGACTTGTCACTATGAAAATGATGTATAATCTGCAGGCATCTTGGTATAAAGCAGAAGAAGCTGAGCAAATTGATATATATATAGTTTTATAGGTAAAGATTCAGTATGATCTGTCATTTATCCATTTATATCTCTGTTATTTCTATGCTTAGAAGAAGTAATTGAGTCCAGGGGGTTTGTCTTATCAGTGATTGACGACTTCCCCTCTGATTTTTCATTTACAGATAGATATCAATCACTGCTAGTACTGCCCACAGCACTCAATTACTCCTTCTAAACATAACAATTTCTCAAGAGAAGAAAAAGAGAATTCACTGGATGTCAGGGAAGCTTTTTGGTTGCCTTAACCTGTCAGCAGCTGAAGAGGCCTTTAAAAGATCACTCCTTTTTGGATACAGGTACCGACTAATTTTCGTTGCTCACTAGTTTGGCTCTGACTGTCTGTGTATACCTGCTTGATCGCTGACTACTGGCTTGCTCCTTGGATTCCCTTTTTGCCTCTTGATTCTGTTGTGACGTTCCCGGCTGGATTTGTGACCCTTGGCTATTTTCCCGGATATTGCTTTTGTCTCCCGTCTCTGCTTACTACGTGCTCTCCTGGTTTTTGACTCTGCTTATAAGACTTCTTTGCATCCACGCCTCTTTGTACGTTTTTTTGGACTTTGTGTTGGTTTCTGCAGCAGTGCATTTCTTATTAGTACATTTATCTGTTTGGTGACAATTCAGATTCCCAGATCCAGCAAAGTCCATCTTTCCTTGCGGCGAGCTCTGTTGAAGGTGTCTGGCTGGGGGTCTATCTTGGCTCGCAAAAGTGTGCTAATTGTAGATAGCTCTCTGTACTGCTCGCAGTTATCAGACAATTTCTTGCTGTTGCTTTAATTGTGACCTTGCATCTAACCATAACAATGGATACATGGTGGATAATATGGAATCTTTTCCCACAAAGCTATATGTTAATCCGCTCAGCTCCTCCTGCTCTATAACATGCAGATTACACAAACCTTTTCATAATGATTGGTTCCATTTATGAAAATTGTGCCCCAGTAAGTATAGCCCCACCTCAAGTGCACTAAATGGCTCATTTGCTTATGGAATAAAAGTTGAATGTTATGGAATTACCACAAGAGCAATTTCCAAAATGCAGAAACTGACTGATATCAGAGAACAGTAGAATAGGCAAAATCTAAATCTCACAAAGTGTATGGAGATAGGACTAAAGCTAACCAAAAGTCTTCACCAGAGCCCGCCGCAAAGCCAATTGGACTTGAGCTGAATTTGGACATAGGTTATCACCCCAGAGGCTTTCTGTAAGAAATAGATGCACTACCAAACTGACATCAAGCCAGAACCTACAGCAAGGCAAACAATGAGAGCTAAATCAAAGGGATAAATGTGTCCAAACCGAGGTGAAATCTGAGTGTTTACAGTTAAAGCACTAGTCATAGTCAGAAATACAGCAAACCAACCTAAACGATCAGAGCACAGGAGCCTCACTAGTAAGTAACAACTAACAGCAGGCACATGGCAAGTTGAGAACAGTCTTTAAATATCTCTCCTCAGCTGCTGATAGGTTCAGCATCTCAGAGCTCTGATAGCTGCAGAAAGCTTCTCATATCTGCATAGCAACCTTAAGTCAACAGCAGCGAACAATGCTTGTACACTGAGATTCCAAACCTGAATTGTTCAGCAGTAGGAATGCACTTTTGACACAAGAAAGGTATGGTCACTATGTCATTAACCAACTGTACAATAGCATATAAATAGTTTAAAAGCGATTTTGGTTGTAGCAGACTTCCTTTTAACCCATAGGCAGGTGCAATCAGAAAATGGACTTTCTGCAATAAATATGTCAGGCTAGGTTCCAATCTGCACTGAGTTTCCTTTCTTCTCGTCTATCGGGGGACCAGAAGAACAGAAAAACGGACTGCAGAATGGAGCCCGTGGGACCCTCATGGTCTATAATGGTGTGGCAGGATTTCAGTTTTTCTACTAGGGGTTCCATATCCATATATACTCAGGTTACTAGGGGAGGTTTACTACTAGTTTTCTAGCATAAAAACTTCATCTTTTTTTTTTTTTTTTTTTTTGAGTCTTATTTGCTTAAAAAATTGCAAGTTTGGCAGATTTTCTGTTGTGCTCAGCGAATTAAAAAAAAAATAGGTGGGGCTTTGCTCAGCGTGCAGCTCAATGGATTTACTATAAGCTACTCTAGAATAGAAAGTAGTGCAAAGTGAAGTACAAATCTATGGCAGTTCGTAGCTACAGGACTAATATTGTGACTTATGGCCAAAAGTAACTTTCTGTGCAAGAACTTATTCAGGGCCCTGTACAGTTCACACAGGGTACAGCAAAAATAAACTGGAGCCAACCTCACATACTTGTCATAGAAACAGCTTGGTCCTGTCACAGGTATAGAGCAATGCAGTACATGTAGATAGCAGTATAGTAGATGTGGCAGATATTTACCTTGAAAAAAAATTTAAATAATTGCTAACACAAAACATTAGTGTCCGCTTCTAAATAAACTCAAATTAGCCAACAAAAAAATGAACACTAAAAAATCTTTTAATAATGTATCGATAAAAATAGCAATTTGTGCCTGGTACGTTAAGAACAAGCATCAGCAACGGTGGGTGTGTCAGGCATTACATGGCAATGGGATAGAGACACCATCCAGTAGTAAACATTATATCTATGTAGCCAAGGAGCAATAAAAAAGCTTCCCCCTAGAGTAAAATTTATTTTGCTCAAATTTTCAAGGTGTACTATTGTGTAAACTGTGGGCAAAAAAAAAACCTATATCTAACGTTCCATGAACTATATTTATAGCCAAATAGTGGCAAATAATAAAAAAATGAAGTATTTCTGCTTTACATAAAGCTTCACCAGAGGTATTAACCCCTTAACGACATTGGACATACTATTACGTCCTGTGCGCTTGGTACTTCTCGCAACAGGACGTAATACTATGCCCTAGGGTGGCCGCCCGCTCACTATCTGAGTGGGCGGCATCGGAACAGGGTGTTAGCTGTAACTGACAGCTAACACCCTGCTCGATAACCTCCGGTCGGAACTGAGTTCCGATCTGAATTTTTAACCCCTTGGATGCTGCAGTCAAACATCACCGCGGCATCCAAGGGGTTCTGCCATGTTGCCGCTCCCCTCAGCACCCCCCACGGCGAGATCGGGGGGTGCCGATATCTATAATCTGCAGTCCGGGGTCTGGCCAGTGACCCCAGGCTGCCTGGAGCCCCCACTACCTGGTTGATCCTGCCAAGACCTCCGGAAGTGAGGCTATGTGTCTGCATAGCGCTGGCTTCCTGTATAGACTGCAAGACACTTATATGCTTGTGTCTTGCAGTCTATAGTACTGAGCCAGTAATCAAAGCATTGCTGGCTCAGGTGTCCTAATGGGACTCATGAAAAAATAAAAAAAAAGTGAAAAAAAAATTAAAGTATGTGAAAAAAATTAATAAATGAATAAAGCCCCAAAAATTCCCTTTTTCTATATAAAATGAATTATATAAAAAAAACCTAAAAATTAATAAAAACAATGCATATTTGGTATCGCCACATCCGTAACAACCTGTACAATAAAACTGAAACAATATTTAACATACAGGGTGAACGTTGGGGAAAAAAAAAACGGAAAAAAACCCACCGTAAGTAATGATTTTTAGTAGTGATCAAAAAGTCATAAGTACCCCAAAACAGTACCAATAAAAAGCACAGGTTGTCCCACAAAAAATAAGCCCTCAACCAACTCTGTAAACCGCAAAATAAATATGTTATGCATCTCAGAAGATGGCGATGCAAAAACAATTAATTTATGTCCCCCAATGGGTTTTTGTTCTGCAAAATTAGTATCATATAAAAAAAAACAATATAAATTAGGTATCGCCATAATCATACCGACCCGTAGAATAAAGGTAACATGTTACTTATGCTTTATGCTGCATGGTGAAAAATTTAAAAGGTAAAACGCAATGCCAGAAATGATGGGGGGTTTTTTTAATCCACCAAAAAAGAGTTAATAAAATTTATAAAAGTTATAGGCGCCCAAAGATGATGTCATTACAAAATACATCTCACCCCGCAAACAACAAGCCCTCATATGGCTACATCACCAGAGAAATAAAGAAAATATAGCTCGTACAATGTGAAGACAAAAACCCCAAAAATCACCAAATCATTAGAACAAAACTGGCTGCGGAAGGAAGGGAATGTGTAAGCTGTGGGAGCGTATATCAGGGGACACCCCAGATTTAGAGCTTAAGAGGGAAAATAAACCAGAAGTGACCCCCAGAGTGACCTCCCCAATAATAGGAACTACTGAGGAAATAGTAGGGAATTTGGTGTTCCCAGTGCACGCCGCACAGTTTACCTATTCACTTTTCCCCATCTGCTGTGTAGTCATGTCTGGGATACTAATGCTCACTATATTCCTTGATAAATTCTTTGAGGGGTGCATTTGTCAAAATGGGGTCGCTGCTTTGGGGAATCCACTTTTATAGTACCTTACAGCCTCTGCAAACATGACATGGCATCCAGATCCTAAACATCTGAATCTGCACTCCAAAAGCCACATAGTGCTCCTTCCCTTCGTTGCCCTGCTGTGTGCCCAAACTGCAGTTTATGCCCACATGTATGACACTAGTGTACCCAGGGTAACGTACTTAATGTCATATGTGGGTATAAACTGCTGTTTGGGCACAGCCGTACACAGAATGGAAGGAGCGCTATTTGGTTTTTCGAGCACAGACTTGGACGGTTTGGATTTTGGACGCCATTGCACTTTTGCAGAGCTGAAACGCCAGTAAAGTGGAATCCCCTGACATGTGACCCCATATTGGAAACTACACTCCTGAAGGAATTTATCCAGGGGTACAGTGAGCATTTTTAACCCCCAAGTGTTGCTATAATTTATTATCCATAAATGAATACACAGCGGATGGTGAAAGGTGAAAATGACAATTTTTCCAGGAATATGTCCTTTCAGTGCGTAATATGTTGTGCCCGGCTTGTATCCGACGCAAATGCTCCAAAAGATGTTGTACCAGGGTTACCCGCTTAACAGTTTTTGGAGTGTGTGTCTGTGCAGACATAAGCTGGGCACAACATATCGGCACTGAAATGGCGTATCTATGGAAAAATGTTTTTTTTAATTTTTCATTATCAGCTGCGCATTCATTTCTGGAAATTAAAAGAATGCAACACTTAAAGGTTAATAATGCTCGCTACACCACTTGATAAATCCCTTGAAGGGTGTAGTTTCCAAAATGGGGTGACATGTCTGCAGATTCCACTTTACTGGCAATTCCTGAACGCTGCAAAAGTGACATGGTGTCCAAAAACCAAACTGTGCTCTAAAAACCAAAATAGCGCTCCTTCCCTTCTGTGCCCGGCTGTTCCCAAACAGCAGTTTATACCCACATATGGCGTTGCTAAGTACGTTATTCTGGGTACACCAGTGTCCTACATCTGGGCATAGACTGCCATTTGGGCACACAGCAGGGGGAAGATGTGAAGTGCTATGTACTTTTGGAGCGCATATTTAGATTGTTGGTATTTGGAAGCCATGTCACATTGCAGAGACCCTAAAATTGCCCCTACAAAATGGGGTCACTTTTTGGGGAGTTTCAGTTTACTAGCACCTCCAGGGCTCTGCAAAAACAACATGGTGTCCAGAAAGTCCCTCTAAATATATACTCCAAAAGCTAAAAAAACAGTGTTCCTTCCCTTCTGAGCCCTGCTCTGTGCCCAAGCAGCAGTTTACACCCGCATATTTATATTATTTTTCCCCAGGATAGCCCACTTAATAGTTTTAGGAGTGCATGTTTCTGATGCCACAAAGTTGCCGCAATGTATTAGGCAATTTGTACATTAATTTTTGGGAAACATTTTTAGGTTCAAAATGATAATACCCCTTGATACATTACTTGAGGGGTGTAGTTTCTAAAATGGGGTCACTTTTGAGAGGTTTCCATTGTATTGGTACTTTAGGGGCTCTGCAAATGCGACATGGCACCTGAAAACTATTTCAGCCATATCTGCCCTCCTAAAGCCAAATAGCGCTCTTTCCATTCTGAGCCCCACCATGTTCACATGCAGCAGATTATAATCACATATGGGGCATTTCTGTGTTCAGAAGAAATTTTG
The DNA here is from genome assembly GCA_947044405.1 of Leptodactylus fallax. NCBI lineage: Eukaryota > Metazoa > Chordata > Amphibia > Anura > Leptodactylidae > Leptodactylus > Leptodactylus fallax. The sequence continues at coordinate 482,542 of CAMRHE010000014.1, read as the reverse complement.
TAACAAAATGTGCGGTGTTTTTTCTTCTTTAACCACTTGCAAAAATTAAAAATATGTCGCTAAATGGACGGTTTATTGGAAAAAAAATAATTTTTCATTTTTGCGTCCCAATGTTAATAAAATCTGTGAAACAGCTGTGAGGTCAAAATGCTCACCATACCCCTAGATAAATTCTATGAGGGGTGTGTTTTCCAAAATGGGGTCACTTTTAGGGGGTTTCCACTGTATTGGTACTTTTGGGGCTCTGCAAATGCAACATGGCACCTGAAAACTATTCCAACAAAATCTGCCCTACAAAAGCAAAATAGTGCTCTTTCCATTCCGAGCCCCACCATATACCCATTCAGTAGTTTACGACCACATATGGGATATTGCTGTGTTCAGGAGAAATTGTTTAACAAACTGTGGGGTCCTTTTTCTCCTTTAACCCCTTGTGAAAATGAAAACTTTGGGGAAGTGATGTTTTTGTAATTTTTCATTTATACATCCCAATGTTAGTAAAATCTGTGAAACAGCTGTGGTGTCAAAATGCTCACTATACCCCTTGATGAATTCTATGAGGGGTGTAGTTTCCAAAATGGGGTCACTTTTTGTGGGTTTCCATTGTTTTGGTACTCTAGGGGCTTTGCAAATGAGACATGACACCTGAAAACTATTCCAGCAAAATCTGCTTTTCAAACGTCCAGTGTCGCTCCTTCCCTTCCGTGCACTGCCGAATGCCCAAACATCAGTTTACACCCACATGTGGGGTATTTCTGTTCTCTGGAGAAATTGATGTATTTTCTCATTTAACCCTTTGTGAATGTGTTAATTTTAGGGATAAATGAAGGGATTAGTGGAAAAAAATGAAATGTCTAAATTTCACCTCGATATCGTTTTAATTCTTGTGAAATGCTTAAAGGTTAACAAACTTCCCAAATGCTGTTTTGAATTATTTCAGGGGTACAGTTTTGAAAATGGGGTAATTTATGGGGGGGTTCTAATATATAGGCCTTTATAATCCCCTTCAGAAGTGAAGTGGTCCCTAAAAAATTAATTTGGGAAATTTTCTTGTAAATCTGGAAAATCGCTGTTACACTTGTAAGCCATCCAAAATAAATTAAAGGACGATTAAAAGATTATACCAATATAAAGCAGAGATATGGTAGATAATATTTATTAATGAATTTGGGTGGTATGACTATCTGTCTGAAAAGCAGAGAATTTCACATTTTGAAAATTGCGATTTTTTTTTTTCTGCATTTCCATCAAATGTCATATTTTTTTTATAAATAAATACAAAAATATTGATTAATGTTTACCACTAACATGAAGTACAATGTGTCATGAGAAAACAGTCTCAAAATCACTTGTGTAAGTTAAAGCGTCTCAAAGTTCTTGCCATATAAAGTGACACATGTCAGTTTTGAAAAACGATGCCTGGTCCTTAACACACTTTTGGGCTGTGTCCTTAAGGGGTTAAGTGCTCATAGTACTAGATTCATTATTATTAGTTCAACCCCGCATCCCCGGCACTGACACACCTTAGCTAATTTGTACTCTTCTGCTTTCTAACCTACACTACATTTACTGTACTGATGTCTACATCACAAACAGTGCTGGATCTAGATGACAGTACATTATATGTAATTCAGGTAAGTAGTGATGCTGCACATGTACCAGGTAGCATTATAGCACTGCAGAGATTCACAGCTAGACAGCCAGTTGGAGAGTACAGTTTAGCAATCCAGCACCCACTTTATGTTCATTGTGGCTGTAACTCAAGGCATAGGGAAAATAAATGGTTCAGAGGACATAAAAATATATGTATTTAAAATATTTCTTACTGTGACTACGCCTGTTTAAAAATATTACTCAGATGACTAATGATAGAACAATGCTAAAATAAAAGGCTTCCCAAGGGAGAGATAGAAAGAGGTTCCCAACTGTCAGTAATAAATTATCCTTGTACTGTATATTCCTTTATACTTCATAAAGCATTAACATTTGTAGCCAGATGATCATATTGAGTATTGTCTGTTATAGATGTGCAATATTTTGATGTGTATGACCTGCTTTAAGCCCAGTAGCTCACTGCAATCTACTGCAGTTGCAAAGTATGAGAAGCATTATGTGTAGTATTTCCAATGGCCCAAGACCTCATTAATGATAGTGAATGAAGTCTCATAGCAATCCTGAGGGTGCCGAGACCATAACTTCTAAATAGATCGGACGTTGCTCAATTTATGTGCGACTAGAAGTCATGGTCACAGCATCCTCGAGGTCGCAGTGCAACTTGTTTCACTAACGTTAGTGAAGGAGTCGCATGGTGACTCAGCAATCTTTGAGTGTGCAACTGGAATTACTGCCAAAGTCACTATGTAACCCAAACCTTAGGCTAGTTGCAGATGACCGTGTGTATTTTGCGGTCCGCAAACTAGTAATTAATGTTCAGTTTTTGCGGACAGAGTGTCTTCAATGTGTGTTCAGTGTTTCTTCAACATCAGTGAACTAGATCCGCAAAAACTGACAGAGTGTCTTCAGTGTGCCATCAGTGTATGATCCTAGTTTGCGGATCCACCATAAAAAACACAAGAGACATCTAATGATATCCCTAGCTTGTCCGCGAAAACAGACGGCACACTGATGACACACTGAGTACATCCGTGTGCCGTCCTAGGTTTTTAGTCTCCCATAGGCAATCACTGAACAGAATAGGACCTGTTCTACCTGACGGGGTGCAGAATCACGGCTTGCATACTGATCGGTGAAAAATATGGTCGTTTGCATGTACCCATAGAAATTAATGTCAGTGTGCAACCGCGAAAAACAAGGATAGCACACGGATCTCGCCCATGGTCGTCTGCAATGGGCCTTAAACTAGTTAGTTTGAGTCTTCTGATAGGTAGAGTTGTGGTAATGTTGAACTGCTTATAGCTGAATAGACTGCACTTTGTTACTGTATGTTGCTTTCCGGGATTTGGTGTGAAATGGAAACTTTTGTAGGCTTTAGTGATTTCATGCTTGCTAGATGTGGAGGTTCCAGTGAAAAACCAGCCAGTGTTACTGAAATAGCTGCTATATGGTTTGGCTGTATTGCGTTTTTATTCCAATCTTAGTGGGTGTAACTGAATGACTCTACAGGTGTAGCTACATCATACTATCTCATGGGCCTACTAATGTAATGTTTGTATTTCAGAATCCAATTACCCACAGTACTTCCTATGCAATGCTTGTGTTGGCAGTTTTCTATATTTTCCTAATTTCTTCATTGGATTCTTTCTTTTATCTTTTATTAGACTTGGCAAAATTCTACCTATGCTACTCAACATATCGCAACCTGTTTTATCAGAATGTGTGAGATTTTAATATGCCACCATTTGTGCATATAATTATAAATCTGGCTAAGGTGTTTTTTCCTAATCGATGCTATTTTCTTAGCATAATAAGTGCAAAATTTAAAGGGCACTTTATTGTAGATCTTGTCATATACAATAACCTGTCAGCAGATTTGTATATTTTGTGTCCCCACTTTCCGTAATCCTTCTAGAGATTGTCCAAAGAAGAGGCCCACTTTAAAAAGTACTGCAAAAAAACAAACATTTTCACCTTTCTGTGTTTGACACTGCAGGTCAGGTCTATTCACATGAATGGAAATGAGCAGCAATACCAGAAACAGCTAATGGACAGATGTGGCACTGTTTTTGGCAAAAACGGTAAAACTAATTAAAGCTAATTAAAGCTAATTTGAGTTGTTTTTGACATCTGCAAGGTCAACTTTTCAGCCACTTATGAGTTTACTTTGGACATTTGGCTACATTCTTGCTCCTGTCGTTCTTTCCGTTGTTCTCATCCGTCATAGAATGAAGGATGCAGGTGAAGCCCCTTTCATTTGCATCTGTAACTATTGACCTTAAAGGGGTTGGTCACTTTCAGACTCAATATTGAGTGATAAATGTTATTGTTTATATAATAAAAAGTTGTACACTTTTCAAATAAACTTTCTGTATCAATTCCTAACAGTTTTCTAGATCTTTGCTTGTTTTCATTCATTCTTCTTACTTCTAGTGGATAATAATCAGTCCATGGTTATGTGATATACCGTCCATGGCTGTGTATCATACCATCCATGGTCATGTGACAACATACAGGTACACAGCTCATTAGTCACAGTACAGTAATCAGACCTCTGTTTGATAATAAACTGTGCACCTGTGTGACCATGGACTGATTTTTATCCACTTTGAGTAAGCAGAATGAATGATAGAAGGCAGAGATCTGAGGTATTGATACAGAAAGTATATTGGAAAATTGTGCAACTTTTTATCATACAAACAATAATATTGGTCTCTCGATATTGGTCTGAAAGTGATCAACCCCTTAATTTTTTTTTTTTTTTCCTTCTGTCTGTTTATTTTTTTAATAAAAAAGTTATGTGCAAACGACTTTAGCTTCCATTTAATGGGAAAACGTCACCAGGAAATTACCTATTGTTTAAATCACGTTTTTGTTAACCCCTTTCTGCCACAGCCATTTTTTGAGTTTTGATTTTAGCTTTTTGTTCCCCGCCATCCAATAGCCAATTTATTTTTGTGTTTATAGAGCCATATGAGGAATTAATTTTTGCAGGACAAAGTTTACTTCATAATGGTACCATTTAATATTCTGTACAATGTGCTAGGAAGCTGAAAAAAAAAAATCAGAATGGGTTAGAATTACAGAATAACTGTTTTTGTGCGACTTAATTACAGGCTTTGTTTTTACAGCATTCACTGTGCAGCCAAAATGACATGTTACCTGTATTTTGCGGGTCGACACGATTATGGTTACACCAAATTTATATAGTTTTCGTAATATCTTAAAAAAATCCAAAACTATGAAAACAAAGAAACAAAAAATTCTTGGAAACACCATATTCTGACACCTATAAGAGATCTTTTTGTGCAAGGCCAGATACACTTTTTATTTATACCATTTTGATGCTTTTTATTCAAATTTTTATAGGAGGCAAAACAGCTGTTTGGTTCTTGATCATTGTTTTTTTGGCATTATGGCGTTCACCATATGAGGAAAATATTATTATAAGTTTGTTGATTGGGCAATTTTGGACCCATGGACACCTAATGTTTGTGTGTTTTACTTTGTTTATTTTGTTTGTGTTTGCGTGTCATGTTTTTTGTCCTTTTTTTTTTATTTCAGGAAAATGTATTAAAAAAAATGGGAAACTTCCTTTTTTCACATTTTTCCTTAAATAGCACAAAGTGCTACTACACTGTGTTCCAAATTATTATGCAAAAAGTGTTTAGGAGTGATAAGGTAAGAATTTTTTTGTTTGTCAGTTAAACTCATTGATGGTGATGTGTGTCAGGGCTCTTTATATCACTGAAAGCAATTGCAGACACCTGTGCTAATTAGTTTGGCAGGTGTGTCCAATTAAAGGCAAGACTACTTAAGAAGGCTGTCCCACATTATTAAGCAGCCTACAATTTCAGCCAAAATGGGAAAGAAAAAGGATGTGTCGGCTGCTGAGAAGCAACAAATTGTGGAGTGTTTAGGTCAAGGCATGACTACAATCAACACTGCCAAGACACTTCATCGTGATCATCGCACAATCAAGAAGTATGTAGCTGATTCACAGCACACACGTGTGCGTGCTGATAAGGGAAAATTGAGGACTCTTTCCAACAGGCAATTACGTCAGGTTAAAAGAGCAGCTTCAAAAATGCCTTGTCATAGCAGCAGACAAGTTTTTGAAGCTGCTGGTGCCTCCAACGTCCCCCCGAACAACAAGATGCAGTTTCCTTCAGAGGTTTGTAGCTGTGCGTAAGCCATCCTGTCGACCTCCTCTATCCACTGCACACAAGCAGAAACGGCTCCAGTGGGCCAAACAATACATGAAGACTGACTTCAAAACTGTTTTGTTCACCAATGAGTGCCGTGCAACGCTCGATGGTCCAGATGGATGGAGTGGAGGATGGCTTGTTGATGGACACCCCATGCAAACACGGCTACGGCGCCAACAAGGAGGAGGTGGAGTAATGTTTTGGGCTGGAATCATGGGGAGAGAGATTGTCGGCCCCTTTAGGATCCCTGAAGGGGTAAAGATGAACTCCATAATGTATGTGGAGTTTCTCAAACAGCACTTCCTGCCATGGTTCAAGAAGAAGAACCATTCATTCCACAGAAAGATCATTTTCATGCATGATAATGCGCCGTCTCATGCTGCAAATAACACATCTGCATCTCTGGCTGCTATGGGCATAAAAGGGGACAAACTTATGGTGTGGCCCCCATGCTCCCCTGACCTCAACCCCATTGAGAACCTCTGGAGCATCATCAAAAGGAGTGTCTATGATGGCGGGAGGCAGTTCACATCTAAGCAACAGCTCTGGGAGGGTATTCTGTCCTCATGCAAAACAATTGAAGCAGAAACCATCCAAAAACTAACAAATTCAATGGACGAGAGAGTTCAGAAGCTTCTTTCGAACAAGGGGTCCTATGTGCAAATGTAACATCACCTAGAATAAAGTTTTGGCTTGAAAACTGTTTGATTTCAGTTTGTAATAACCTGCTAATGCTTATAATTTCACAATGACCATTTTTTTGTTCTTAATAAAAATGAAAAGGTTGCAAATTCTGCTGTGCATAATAATTTAGAACATGCATTTTGAGTGTTTATTTTTTTTTTTTAAATATACTGTTATCATAGGAAGTTTGTTCAAAAACCTTTCAATTATACTCGAATAGTTGATGACTGGAAAATTACAATGACTGCAATTCATATAGGTAATTTTGGAAAATATGAGAAAATATTATTTGCATAATAATTTGGAACACAGTGTAAAATAGGTTTTGAAAGTTTTCCCTCTTGGGAATTTTTGTTGGCAAGACTGTTTTGTGATGCCATGGGCAGGGTAAAATTGTGTTGTGGGAGTGGTCTGAGCTTTTTTTTTATTTTGCTGTGTTTTTATTTATTTTTCATTGGTTTACTTTGTAACTGGGGCTGATGCGCAATACCTTAGGGAGGAAAGCAGCATAATTAAGTGCCGTGTATACAGTAGTCAGAAAGTCAAGGGCGGTAATAAACAGTCCTTGCCATCTCTCTGAGGAGTACGGTTGTCACAGACAGCTGGCTTCCCGATCCTGCCGCTGCACAATTTTGTGCAGCAGCTATCTCTGCAGGGACATATAGGTTCATCCCTGCAAAGATTAACAGCCGCTGCCCGGATGTTTAAAGTCAGCAGGTGGTTACCAAGTACCTAAACAAATCTTGTGACGTACTCTGTAAGGCTATCTTCACACTACACATCCATCATAGGATGACAGCAATGGACATTAACCGTAGTAGAGTAATGGACACATGAAGATCCCTCCATCTGTGTCTGTCCCCATTAATGACGGGCGCTGTCTTCCCTCCTATTTCTTCACTTTTGTAACAGAAGAAAAAATCCTGCATGCACGACTTTTTCTTCCATCAGAAAAGTAAAAAACATGACAGAAAAAACTTCTGTCGTGTTTTTTTACATTTTGGTGACTGCAAACAGACACAAGATGGAGGGGGCTCCATCTGCATCTGTCTTTTAATATCCGTTCCTCTCATCCTGTGATGGATGAAAACAATGGACATTATATAACGAACGTGTAAACCTACCATAATGAAGTTGGTGGTGGCCCCATGTTACATCATCTAGTTTTAGAGTGGAGAACACCTACATAGAGCATCTCTAATTCTGAGCAACCCACCATGTCTTTTTATAATTATACAAACAGTCCAATGGTTTCAGTGGGAACTGTGAAACACTTTATTTTCTGTGCTTTTGTGCCATAAAGTTGAACACTTGCTGCCAGATTTCCCTATAGATTGCAGCTGATTCTGAGACCTCCATCAGTGGGAAAGACTGCACTTCGCAGATCAATGGTTGACCTATTTACCTCTCTATACTTACTGAAAGATGGTGAATTGCTGGATCATACCTGAAGGATTTGAAGGATTCCAAGTGATGCTTGGAGAATATGATTTATGTTAAAGCATTTTTAGCAGAAGCAGTTTTATTGGCAGGCACCTGCTGGACGCTCCAAACTCCAGTGTTCTTGACACAGATCTTCATTTCTTGAAATTCCCCATTATCTTATTATAATTTCATGCCATGCTTTTTAAAGCTAAAATTACTATTAACACATTGTATATAGGTATATACGTTTGTTTTGCATTTTAGAGACAATGCCTTTTATCTTTTCTTCGTTTTGTTTTAGAGCCTTGAGACAGCTGATTTTTTTTTTTTTTTACATTTATGTTGATGTCAAAGAGTTTCCAGCATTCTCTGTTCTTTGAACCAGCAACAGGAGCTGGATGGGATCTAGAATAGAATAGGCTCATTATTGCTAGAGTTTTTTTTTTTCCTGTGTTCCCTGCAATGATTCCAAATGCTCTTGCACACTTCATCAGTATTATTGTAATTCGTTGGCTGCAGGATATTTGGCAGCTGTTGCACCCCACTGGCAAATCCTATTCATACTTCTTTTCCATTCATGATTGCCATTGGAGAATTGATTTCTCTCTCTCTTACTCTAACCTTTCCTCATCCATTTTGGATTGTTCAACTTGAAACATTTTAATTTCATATCATACATCTATTCAAGTCACAATCTTTTTTTCTTATTTCTTTTTAACTTATCTCCAGGGCAACAGCATAGTGTGATTTTTTTTTTTTTTTTTTTTTTTGTGGCAATCAAAGTTTTTTTCCCTCACATGCTTATTATGGCACTGTATTTTCATACTTTGTTTTAAGTATGGGTTCTATAACACTTTGCAAAGCAGCAGTATTGATGAATGTCAGGGCAGAATGGTTTTGATATGTGTCCTTCAACAGATATAAAGAGCATCTCAAACTTTATTTGGGGAGATCAAAGTGTTATTGCTTTGTTCTAATAAAAAGTAAACCTCAAATGTAACAGAACATCCAACTTTTTGTGGACTATGATCACCCTATAAGCTGTGATGTTGATGGTTACCGCAGTCCTCCATCGCCTAAAATATTGATAATAAAAAATTTCTACATTTTACACTATTTTATATACTATTTATAGTTTATAAATCTAAATTCACTATGAGCTCATCTGTGTGCGAGGTTGCAAACCTCTTCACTAGTACTAATTTGACCACTTTGATGTGTTCCCTTTATTCTGCTATATCAACGATGATTTCTAAGGTAATGATTCTTCAGAGTGTCGTGGTGCCTTCAAACAGCTGAATGCCAGGGGTGCTGAGAGTTTTAGCTTCTCCGATCAGATAGGCCATCAATATTGTTATTTCGGAAACCACCTAATAATTTAGCACAGACTCAGATGCTGAAGATAAAGTTAATAGTAGTATAATGTTGTACCGTGTTAGCCATTGAAAGTAGTGGAAGAGTGAAGAAATCAGGCGATACCTTTTAGAGGCTAACTGAGTATATTTGTAAGTAAGCTTTCAGGAGTGCTCGCTCCCTTCATCAGACATGGTGTGATACAAGAACTGAAAATTAACAGATTTTTATACACATGGTTTTCAAAGCATTTTAGAGTCCTTAAAAAAAATTGCAATCTAAGTAGAGAAGTTATTTACAACAGGTCAAAAAAACAGTCTGGAAACTTGTGGTGCGTGACGGAGGGATCAGTAATTCTTGCTGTTATCTGTTTGCTATCAGGAGGTGATTTGTGACCCTCACAGGTCACACATAGTGTGATTTGAAGCTGGCATGAATATTGAGTTCAGTTCATGGTTCAAACATAGTGTGACATGAAGCTGGCATGAATATTAAGTCCAAATTGCAGAGTTTGAAATTTTTGCATAAATTTGTACTCCATTTCTTTTCTTTTCTCCTGTGTCTTAAAATGTCCCATTAAAACCACAACCCGCAAATCTTCAATAGAGTGGTTTTCTCCGGAGAAATGTGCGGCCACTGGGAGATCGGTTCTGCTGTTATTAATGGTGGATCTTGCTATCAGGAGGTGATTTGTGACCCTCACAGGTCACACATAGTGTGATTTGAAGCTGGCATGAATATTGAGTTCAGTTCATGGTTCAAACATAGTGTGACATGAAGCTGGCAAAGTTACTAATACTAAATACTTCTTCTGTTTTCTTCTCATGCAAAACAATAGGGTTCAAAACCTAACTATTATAGTAAGTGCATATACTGTACATGATTTAATTTAGCAACTGTTATCTGTACACAGTTTCTTTTTTTCCTCTTGAAATCTGTGCTATATCACATTGTGTTGTAGCCATTTGACTAACTTGCATGTATAGAAATTGATTCATGCAATACATACCTCCATAGCAAAATTATTTTATTTTATGTGAATATAAACATCTCTCATGTGACTGTTAAGTGTTATAATGGGCAGAATTTATATCCTCAGCTTTATGCATCCACCATAGTATTCTTCCATGAGGAAACTGTATCGGTGTGCAAGCTGATTTTTGCAGTAAATAGGACAGTTTCATTAAAGGAAATGTGTTGTCAGAAAATTACTTTTTTTTTAATAATAATACATTTTATTTATATAGCGCCAACATATTCCGCAGCACTGTACAATTTGTAGGGTTCAAGTACAGACAAAAAAGATACATTACAAAGACATAGTCAATTCACACAATGTGACTGAGCTCGCAAGAGCTTACAATCTGTGAGGTAGAGGGGATGACCCGAGGTAGCAGGGGCGGCATCAGAGGTAGCATTGCTTGTACAATGTTCAGACAATTTTGTAATAGAGGTTACTGTCATTACACATATATAAAGCTGTATGAGCCATGACCAGTCGTGTCGTGCAGATGGTGCCTGGATATAAAGTTATCCAGATACGGCATCATATCCTGTGAGGTAATGTTAGAGCGTAAACAGAGGAGGGTACGTTTTAGGGATTCGAACTACGGAAGGGTTTACATAAGGAGTTGTAATAGGCCTGTCTGAAAAGATATGTCTTTAGTTTGCGCTTGAAGCTGTGGAAATTTGGGGTTAATCTGATAGTCCAGGATAGAGCATTCCAGAGAAGTGGTGCAATTCGGGAGAAATCTTGTATACGAGCGTGGGAGGTTCTGAATAGAGGATGTTAGTCTTAGGTCATTGAGTGAACGGAGAGCATGGGTTGGGCAATAGACAGAGATGAAGGAGGAAATGTAGGGAGGTGCAGCTTTATGGAGAGCCTTGTGAATGAGGGTGATAAGTTTATATTGTATAATGTATTGAATAGGCAGCCAATGTAGTGACCGACACAGACCGGAGGCATGCTGTAGTGTCTAGACTGATAGATGAGCCTGGCTGTAGAGGGGAGAGTTTAGTAAGGGGAAGACGATTAGTAATGAGTTACAGTAGTCAAGGCGAGAGTGAATCAGGGCAACAATAAGTGTCTTTAGTATATCTGTGGTGAGGAAAGGGCGGATTCTGGAGATGTTTTTGAGGTGGAGATGACATGAGCATGCGTTTGATTGGATATGGGAGGTGAAGGAAAGGTCTGAGTCAAACATAACCCCGAGGCAGCGGGCATACTGCCTAGAAGTTATGGTAAGGCCGGAGACTGCAATGGAGATATCAGGGACAGATCTATTAGATGGTGGAAACAGCAGTAGTTCAGTCTTTGAGAGATTCGGATAGAGCAAAGACATGATATTTGAGACAGCAGAGAGACAGTCACTGGTGTTCTGTATTAGTGCAGGGGTGATGTCACGGGATGACGTATATAATTGGGTGTCATCAGCATAAAGATGGTACCGGAAGCCAAATCTAGTGATGGTTTGTTCAGTTGGGGCCGTGTAGAGGGAGAAGAGCAGGGGACCTAAGACTGAGCCCTAAGGAATCCCCACGGCAAGGGGAAGAGGGGAAGATACAGAGCCCGCAAATGATACACAGAAAGTGTGGTGAGAGAGATAAGAGGAGAACCAGGAGAGAGCAGTGTCCGTGAGGCCGACAGAGCGGAGCATAGTGAGGAGGAGTTGATAGTCAACAGTGTCAAATGCTGCTGAGAGATCTAGAAGAATAAGAAGAGAGAAGTCACTTTTGGAGCCGTCAGGAGCTCATTGGAGACTTTTGTGAGGGCCGTTTCAGTAGAGTGCAGAGTGCGGAAGCCAGATTGTAAGGGGTCAAGAAGAGAGTTAGCAGAAAGATAGCGGATTAAATGAGAATAGACCGGGGGGCGGAGCCTGACCGCGGAGAGAGATGGCAGCTTGATCTGGGAGCTCTGTCATCAGTGAGCCCACAGTACCTTTCGTTAGCAGCTAAACATCCCAAAATGGTCAAAATTGGTAGAGATAGATCCTCTGAACCTCCAGAGACTGTTAAAAGCGCGCACTTGCAGGCGGACATGCAGAAATTCCTGAGGAAAAAGACGTCTCTCTCCCCTGTTAAACAACCTAAGATGGCGCTGGATGATTGCAGCAGCGCGGGAGAGGCGGCCGCGGACTCGGATGGTGACGGCGGGCAGGCAGACAGAAGCGCATCAGTCATCACAAAGGGATTCCTTAGGAAAGCTCTGTCGCAAGCTGTGGCCCCGGTTTTAGTGGAGTTAGCGGACCTCCGAGCCGACATTAGGACCACAGGAAGAAGGGTGACTGTTTTGGAGCAAAACCAAGCAGAGGCCTTGCAGGTCTCACACGCAATGGCCGACAGGTTAGAAACTCACACTGACCATCTTAATAAAGCCTATCTACTCCTAGAAGACCTGGAGAATAGGAACAGAAGGTGTAATGTAAGAATCAGGGGCCTTCCGGAGAAATACACTGCTGACGCACTTAGGAATATCACTATGGACATCTTTGCTTCCCTGGTAGGGGGGAGAACGCGCGAAAACCATGCATATTAAGAGGGTACACAGAGCAGTAAGGCCCAAACCCTCAGAGACTGAGCCTCCAAGGGACATTATGTGCGCTCTGTTATCCTCAGCACACACCGCCGAGCTTTTACGTGCAGCAAAGGACCACTCAGATCTCACCTATGAAGAGACCCCAGTCCAAATATATCAAGACCTACCTCCATCGACGCTACAGAAACGTCGCACAATGCGGCCATTGCTGGATAAACTAAAGGAAAAGGGTCTAACATATGCTTGGCTGTACCTGTTCGGCCTCTCAATCCTCAAGAATGGCCGGAGGATTAATGTCTACTCACCAGCGGATCTGGAATCACACCGGTGTTGGGAATCACACCAATTCACATCCCCTCCTGGATGCCGATCCCTGTGGAACCCCTGCCTGCCTTACCGCCGACGACCCAGGAGGCGAACCCTCCGCATACCCTGGGGAAACCCAAGTCACCAAGAGGGAAGAAGACGCCGCAGAAATATTAGACCACCCGCTCGGGGACAACTGTACCTCTGGCTGGATCACTGTGCCAATAGACATTGGACTTTCCTGAATGCAGCTTGCGAGAGGAGTCCGTGAGTGAAGTAGCTGGAGACATGAATCTCTTGATAGAAATATTATTTTTGCATAAGTATTGAATATTTATAGCATAATCTTTTTAGCTTAACACTGGTCTCCGAACTGACCTTGGGTCACTATCACTACTAAAAGGACGAGATACTGTTGAAGTGAATATGTTTACTCTTTTTACGGTATTCAGGAAAGTGTCTCTTTGACGTACACAGTTATAATAGTTTTAGAGATGAGTATATGTTATTATATGCACTGAAATAGACATAGTAGTTCACCCCTCATTCAGACACAAATTAGCCTATCCAACATGCTGGGCAGTGTTAAACTTACGCACACGTACATCCCCACCTCGATCCAAGGGGACTAACGGGTGATGGAAATAGAGGTATAGAGCTTAATATCATGGAATTTTCCATATCATTAGGTTATAGATACACAAAACTAGAAATGAATACACTGTTGTACTAAAATTATACTGTTGTGTCTGATCTAAGCTCTCATATGACCGAAAACGGCCCTCGAAAGCTAGGCGCTCTAACTCACTAGCACTTATAGGCATTAACTGACTATCTGGGGCGGAAGGCTGGTATTCCATAGGCGACGGTGGGTCTCAGACAGATCAGGAATATCTCCTTCCCCACATAACTGCCAAATACCCCGACAAGTTGTGCACGGGAGTGCAGTTATACCACCACCATACTCAGCGGCACACAGACTCTCCGCTGAGTTTATTAAGTCCTCGAGATTATTTCTACAGCGTACTAACCACTAATCAACCACTAACAACAACTAACAACTGACCACTACCCACAAACTACTAAACACAAACTACTAACCACAACAACTAACCACAGCCACTAACACCACCCTCCCCCCCAGCCTCCCTCTCTAACGTCCCAACCCACACGTCCTTCTCTTTTCCCTTCTCAGCTTTACTACTCTCTCACTTCCAATCCCCTCTCCCATTCCTGAGGGTCCAGAGGTGACTGGAATCCATGGCTCCAGTTGGCAAGGGCGCTGGAATACAGCAGATACCCAAAGCGGCTGTTCTCACATGTACCACCTTCAATGTAAAAGGGTTCAACTCACCCAACAAACGACACCACATCTTGCTTCTTCTCCGGAAAATGAAAACGGGAGTGGCCTTTTCGCAAGAGACGCATTTCAAAGGAGACAAGATCCCTAAGCTACCAACCAGAGACTTTTCCCAATGGTTCCACTGTACCAATCCATATTCGGCCTCAAAAGGAGTCTCCATCCTTATTCACAACAAAATCCCGTTTATAGAGCAGCAACGGTATGCAGACGCAGAAGGCAGAATACTCTTTGTGAAAGGTACTATAGCCTCAGTGAAATACACTCTAGCAAATCTATACGCCCCGAATAAAAGACAGGTTACATGGCTCATAAACGCTCTTCAGACTTTACGGCTATTTACAGAAGGGCACCTGATCCTGGGAGGCGACCTCAATATCGTTCTTAACCACTCAATGGACTCCACTGCTCCGACCAATCCTATCTCGCAAAGAATGATAAAGAAAATTATGGGCTCTTTGCAAGACTTAAAGATCATCGATGTATGGAGAGCCCACCACCCCACCACAAAAGATTATACCTTTTATTCGCATCCTGGTCACTCCCACCACAGAATAGACTACATCTTCATCTTGCAAGAACTGCTGCCGCTCTCTAGCAACTCAAGTATTGAAGCCATCACAGTCTCGGACCATGCACCTGTTTTAGTATCCATAGTGATGCAACAGCTACCCCAAGCACAATGGACCTGGCGGATGAACGAGTCACTCTTAGATGCAGTTGAAAATGTAGACTCCCTATCCAAACACCTTGCTGAGTACTTCTCCATAAACTCCACCAAAGACATGTGCTCAACGATAATCTGGGAATCACACAAGGCATACATGAGAGACATCCTTATATCCATGGCATCCAAGACAAAGAAAGACAAACAAAGGAAACTGGACCTCGCCATGGCACGCATTCCGGAACTGGAGAAAATTCACAAAAGAACAAGGGCACTTAGCGCTCAAGAAGAGTTGACCGCCCTGAGAGAATCACTACTGGACCTTCTGAATGTCAGGTCGGCAAAACAACACTTGCACTTTAAGAAGCTCTTATATGCCCATGGCAACAAAGGAAGTCGTCTCATGACGTCTCTGATCCGGAAAGCTAAGGCCCGATCCTTCATCTCCTCTATAAGAAATGACTCTGGCCAATTAAAGACGACTACGAAAGAAATCTCAACAGAATTCATAACCTTTTATACCAAACTCTACAACTTAAGAAACGAGACCCCAACCCCGACAAATACAGAAAGAAACACCCTCATAGAGGACTTCCTAGCACACCTCTCTTTGCCTAAGGTCTCCTCAGAACAAGCATCGGCGCTTGTAGAACCCATTACCTTATCAGAAGTGACCAAAGCTCTCCATAGTTTCCCCATGGGGAAGAGCCCAGGACCAGATGGCTATCCGCTAGCTTACTACAGAAAGTTCCAACAAATCCTGGCCTCGCAGCTCACACTGATGTGCAACGCCTTGTTACAGGGGAAAGAGCTACCAACACAGGCACTAGAAGCTCACATAGCGCTAATACCCAAAGAAGGTAAAGACCCATGTGAGTGCGGAAGCTACAGACCCATCTCGTTACTGAACTTTGATCTAAAACTTTGGTCAAAAATCCTAGCACTCCGCATGAAACCCCTGATCCCAACCTTGGTACACATAGAACAATCTGGTTTAGTAAATGGAAGAGAGAGAAGAGACAACACGGCTAGACTACTCCCCTTGATACAGAAAGCGCAAACTACAAATCAACCCTTAATCCTAATGGGAGTGGATGCAGAGAAAGCATTTGACAGTCGATTGGGACTTCTTACGGGCCACTCTACAAAAATTTGGATTCCCGGCACCATTTGTCACAGCAATTTTCACCCTCTACGCAAAGCCGCATGCCAAGCTAAAAATTAATGGTACTCTGTCCGACACTTTTTACATCTCCAACAGCACAAGACAGGGATGCCCGCTGTCTCCCACGCTATTCATTTTGGTGTTGGAAACGCTGTTGCAGAGGGTCAGGCAGGACCCCAGAGTCAGAGGGGCTACAGTGGGAGAGTTTACCCTGCAGGCCACAGCGTTCGCAGACGATGTACTTCATCATCTCCAATCCAGAAGAAGGACTACCGGCGATCACGGAACTCCTACTTCACTTTGGCAAAGTCTCTAGATACAAGGCGAATCTTTCTAAGTCGGAGGTGCTAAACATAACCCTATCGAACACAAGAGTAAATAAACTACAAAAGAACACTCCGTTCCAATGGACAAAGGGGTGGATAAAGTACCTGGGGATCAAGCTTACTCCTGACCTAAATGATTTATACACCAGCAATTTCGTACCTCTTTTAGAAGAATTGAAGCGAGACCTTACCGCCTATGAAAAGTTACCACTCTCATGGTTTGGCAGGAAAAATCTGATTCAAACCTATCTGATCCCCAAGGTGCTTTACAAAATGACTATGTTGCCGATTTACATCCCCAAGGCGTTCTTTGCATCTCTTCGTAGCATTTTCACAAAATTTATATGGAGGAAGCGTGCCCCTAGAATCGCTTGGTCACTACTTATCAAACACAAGTCTGCAGGAGGGGTAGGCCTGCCTGACATCCGGCAGTATTATCAAGCAATTCAGCTGGGATGGTGGACGTCATTGTCAAAACCCTTAGAGAAGTCGACTTATGACAAAAATGGATCAGCACTCTTGGATCTATGGCTACCTTCTGTGACACAGAGAACAACCCGAACAAACTGTCCCTTGACACGGGGAGCATTGGAGATCTGGAATGAGCTAGGCCCTAGACTGGCCCCTTCACCTTCGCCTCTCCTACCAGTGGGCCTAATACCGCACTTACTGCAAGACACCTCAGAGCCATACCCATCGGTTTGGAATGCTCTAAATCACTATAAGCTCCTCTCAAGGTGGTACAGAAGACCAGAATGGCTCTTTAATAAACATCTCTCCACAGAAGACACATGCTGGCGTTGCTCTGCCCACACAGGAGCGTACCTACATCTATGGTGGACCTGTCCTATCATTAAACCTTATTGGTCAGAAATACAGGATTGTATGAGAAGAGTTCTGAAATCCGCAATAACCCTCACGCCGACAATTATATTTCTAGCTCTTCCAGTGGAAAACTACAAACCCAACAGAGATCGTCTAGCCACACATCTTATCTCAGTAGCAAAATCATTAATCCCTCAATTTTGGCTCCAGACCACCGGGCCACCTATCACACTGTGGAAGTCTAGGGTCCAGGAAATTGTGCGGTTCGAGGAACTCATGAGCTGGAAGAACAGGACTCATGATCGCTTCTTAAAAATATGGGCCCCTTGGATACAATACATCAATGCTCAAAAAACATAGGACACTCAGCTGTCACAGAAACAACGTTCGGACACACCTGAAGATGCTACGACCGGGCCCACTCTGGTACCCTCAACCCCCCCCCTCTCTTCCCACTCTAAACACCTCAGCACTTTCTACACTTCTCTGCAAACACTTTTTCTACGTACGCCTTCCCCCCCGTGCCCCCCCACATATCACACCCCTCCATCAGGAACCTCAAATCATTCCTCTACTAACAAGGCCCTACTAACCCCACCCCAGATCCCAAGCTTTACCAAGTTTAACTCCTCAAGATTTAAGAGCAGCAACAGGAATCGAAAATCCTACGCAGCTTCACCCAGAAATAAGCTGGGAAAGTAAGAACAAGCACCCCTATGTTACATGCAAAATCACCTGTAAGCAATGTTTAACTTGAAACACTGTGACAGAGAACAAGCATTGCCTGTAGTTGAATGTATTAGTTAGAATGTGTTATTTCTATTGTTAATGTGAAAACCAATAAAAAACTTTGAATAAAAAAAAAAAAAAAAATGAGAATAGACCAAGAGTTCCAAGATTTTGGAGATGAAAGAGAGGTTAGAGAAAGGCCAATAGCAGCACAGGATGGATCAAGGGAGGGTTTCTTCAATAGAGGGGTTATGACAGCATGTTTGAAAAGAGGATGGGAAAATTCAGAAGAGGTTAAATATTTTAGTAAGGTAAGTCATGACAGCAGGCAACAGAGACTGGAGAAGGTGTGAGGGGAAAGGTTCACTACTGCAGGTTGTTGGACGAGAAGAAGAAGAAAGTAGCTGAGATACTTCCTCCTCTGTAACAGGTTCAAAAGATGAGAATGAACAGTCTGAAGTGCAGCTCGTGAGGGGTCAGTGCCACCTGCGGATTGGACAGTTATTTCCTGACGGATCTTATCAATTTTGTCATGGAAATAAGTGGTCGGGTCATCTGCACTAAGGTCTGTCAATGGCATCTGCACCTTGGAAGTGGGTAAGGAGTGAAAAATTTCAAATAGCCTTTTAGGGTTAAAGGAGAGAGAAGAGATGAGAGCGGTGAATTAGGCTTGTTTGGCAAGGTAAAGGGCAGAACTATAGGTTTTAAGCATAAATTTAAAGTGGAGGAAGTCTGCAGGTTACGTGATTTTCTCCACAGACGTTCAGCACACCTAGAGCACCACTGAAGAAAATGTCTCTGTGGTGTCTGCCAGGGTTGCTGCCTCCTGCGTCTAACTTTTCGAGTGGAGGGGGTTAATTTTTTTTAAATCAAGTTAAACATATTTTTTAAATAATATACTTTTTATTGAAAATAAAACCAAACAATTTTCCATTTTCTAACAAATGTACTAGATAGACATGGACAAGAGATATAACACACATTGGGATAAACATTGCTAAACAAATGTAATACAAGCACATGAGAGCATCCTCAAATGTTACAAACTAACCTCCTTATCCCAAAATGTGACAAATGTAACTAACACAATATTTATATTGAACATATTTTTAAGGAATTTTTGCTGAGGGTTTAAAAAATTTAATGTTATTGTCTGTTTAAAAAAAATCCAGAAAAATATAGTTCTGACTCTGGCCACAAAGCCAAATAACATGCTGACATTTCCATTTTTCTTTTTTTTTTTTGTAGCAGCCACCTCACTTATCAGCACACCGCTGATCAGTGCTATCATGTACAGTCATATGAAAAAGTTTGGGCACCCCTATTAATCTTAATCATTTTTAGTTCTAAATATTTGGGTATTTGCAACAGCCATTTCAATTTGATATATCTAATATCTGATGGACACAGTAATATTTCAGGATTGAAATGAGGTTTATTGTACTAACAGAAAATGTGCAATATGCATTAAACCAAAATTTGACCGGTGCAAAAATTTGGGTACCCTTATCATTTTATTGATTTGAATACTCCTAACTACTTTTTACTGACTTACTGAAGCACAAAATTGGTTTTGTAACCTCACTGAGCTTTGAACTTCATAGCCAGGTGTATCCAATCATGAGAAAAGGTATTTAAGGTGGCCAATTGCAAGTTGTTCTCCTATTTGAATCTCCTCTGAAGAGTGGCATCATGGGCTCCTCAAAACAACTCTCAAATGATCTGAAAACAAAGATTGTTCAACATAGTTGTTCAGGGGAAGGATACAAAAAGTTGTCTCAGAGATTTAACCTGTCAGTTTCCACTGTGAGGAACATAGTAAGGAAATGGAAGACCACAGAGACAGTTCTTGTTAAGCCCAGAAGTGGCAGGCCAAGAAAAATATCAGAAAGGCAGAGAAGAAGAATGGTGAGAACAGTCAAGGACAATCCACAGACCACCTCCAAAGAGCTGCAGCATCATCTTGCTGCAGATGATGTCACTGTGCATCGGTCAACAATACAGCACACTTTGCACAAGGAGAAGCTGTATGGGAGAGTGATGCGAAAGAAGCCGTTTCTGAAAGCACGCCACAAACAGAGTCACCTGAGGTATGCAAAAGCACATTTGGACAAGCCAGCTTCATTTTGGAAGAAGGTCCTGTGGACTGATGAAACAAAGATTGAGTTGTTTGGTCATACAAAAATGCGTTATGCATGGCGTCAAAAAACACAGCATTCCAAGAAAAACACTTGCTACCCACTGTAAAATTTGGTGGAGGTTCCATCATGCTTTGGGGCTGTGTGGCCAATGCCGGCACCGGGAATCTTGTTAAAGTTGAGGGTCGCATGGATTCAACTCAGTATCAGCAGATTCTTGAGAATAATGTACAAGAATCAGTGACGAATTTGAAGTTACGCCGGGGATGGATATTTCAGCAAGACAATGATCCAAAACACAGCTCCAAATCTACTCAGGCATTCATGCAGAGGAACAATTACAATGTTCTGGAATGGCCATCCCAATCCCCAGACCTGAATATCATTGAACATCTGTGGGATAATTTGAAGCGGGCTGTCCATGCTCGGCGACCATCAAACTTAACTGAACTGGAATTGTTTTGTAAAGAGGAATGGTCAAAAATACCTTCATCCAGGATCCAGGAATTGATTAAAAGCTACAGGAAGCGACTAGAGGCTGTTATTTTTGCAAAAGGAGGATCTACTAAATATTAATGTCACTTTTCTGTTGAGGTGCCCATACTTTTGCACCGGTCAAATTTTAGTACAATAAACCTCATTTCAATCCTGAAATATTACTGTGTCCATCAGTTATTAGATATATCAAATTGAAATGGCTGTTGCAAACACCCAAATATTTAGAACTAAAAATGATTAAGATTAATAGGGTTGCCCAAACTTTTTCATATGACTGTATATGTAAATAAGACACAAAATCCACCTGTAACGATGGGTGAATTCACAGCTTCTGTACAACCCCCTCTTTGCAATGACCTCTGCACAGGTCACAGACCATTCCTAGAAAACTCATCTATAGAAGTCAATAGAGTCTGTTCCAGACCATTATGTCTATGATCCATGGTCCAGTTCCAGTAGACAGGAAGTCACAAACTATTTTAGGCTTAGTGGCAAGAGTTGGTATTTTATAAAAATGTAGCTAATAACATGGAAAATTTATAAACATCACCAAAAATTATCAACAAAACCTGTTTTAAAATAAAAATTAAAACAATATGTAATTTCCTGGCGCTTTCCCTATAAAATGGTCTTAAAGCAAAACTACCATAGTTGCCCATAGCAACCAATCATCTTTCAATTTTCAGGAGCAGAATACAAAATAAGGTGATGATAAAAACGTCATTATTCCCCAAAATGTTATTTCTAAAAACAACTTGTCCTGCTAAAAAAAGAGCCCTTACGCAGTGCTGTACATGGAAATATAAGAACATTATGGGCGTTGCAATATGGTGATGGAAATACATTTTTATAAGTTTAGAATTTTTGTAAAGCTATTAAAACGTAACAAAAACTACAGAATTTTGGAATCTCTATGATCGCACCTGCCCACAGATTAGAAGTAACATTTCACTTTTGCTGCATTGTGAAACCCTGAAACTGAAATCTGTAAGAAAATTGCAGTTACGTTTTTCCCATTCCACTCCATTCTGAATTCTTTTCTATCTTCTCAGTACATTGTATGGAATATTATGTAGTGTCATTGTTGAGTATAATTTGACCCATGAAAATAATCCCTCATATAACTTTAACAGAAAAAAAAATAAGATAAATTATGGGTTTTATAAACTGGGGAGTTAAAAATAAAATATAAAATCAGAAAATTGCTGTGTTGTTTGGAATTTCAATGTGTGTTCTCCTCACAGCAGCTCTAAGACACAGAACCAATCAGTCTGCTACTAGTTAATTGTGACTAGTTAGGTTCCTGTGCTCTGATCATATCTGTTGGTTTGCTGTATTCTTGATCATGCCTTGTTTACTGGATGTTCTCTTGCTTTACTGATTTTGGCTTTGACTGTTAACTCTTGGATTGACCTTGGGTTGAACATCTTTATTCCTTTGATTCTGCTCTGCCTTGCGAGGTTTGCTGTGGGTCCTCATTTGATTTCAGTTTGTAGAGCATCTATTTCTTACACTAAACATCGATAACCTGAATCCAAATCCAGCTCGAGACCAACTGGCTTCGCAGCAAGCTCTGGTGGAAAAATATTTGGGTCCCCTTAGATTTTATCTTCCATCGCTGTGTGAGATTCGGATAGCTTGTTCTACTGCTCTGTGGTACCTACCAATCTCTGTATTTTTTTTTTTTTTTTTTTTGAAAATTGCTCCTGTGGCAATTTCATAACATGTATCTTAAGAGGATAGAGCCACTCCTGGTTTTAGCTTCAAGAACTACATCTGAAAACTTGAACGTGTAAATACATACTTGCAAAATCTATCTGAATGAGGTTGTGTTGGCATTTGCATCATGAAACTCTTTCAGGAAAGTTTTCTTATTTTTGGCAGTAACAATATCACAGTTTTCAGAGCTTTTTTTGCCACAAAAAAAGTACTAGTGCCAGACCCAATATGTTAGAAGATAAATCCCAACAGCTTGGCTTACATTTTAAATGGAGGTCATGATGCTAGCGTAAACCGTGCCTAATATGAGTGACCCAGACTCCTGTATCAGACTGTGTGAAGAAAAGTGGATCATTATTTCAGGGAATACTAAAGCGGCATATTTTCTACTATTTTGGCCAATATAGCTTATTTCAGGCTTGCAGATTTGTTTATGATTTTTCACATATTTTAACATCCATGTTCTCATTTTGTAGAACTATTCAAGATTCATGAGAAAATTGTTCTTCAACTACATAAATAGTAAGAAAGTAAAAACTGTGTGGGCCCTCTAAAAAATAATCAGTGTGTAATGGCGGAAGATGATGTGGAAAAGGCATATCTATTAAATGACTTCTTCTGTACTCTATTTACACAAGAAAATCCAATGACCAAAGACATGATTAGGAGTAATGTAAATTTTCCATTAATTGTCACCTGTTTAACCCAGGCATAAGTGTGGTGCCACTTCAAAATACTGAAATCGCTGCGTCCAAATGGCATACACCCCCGAGTTCTGAGGGTGCACGTTGATAGACAGACCCTTATATCTAAAATTTAAGGATTCAGTAATGACTGGGTCTATTCCACAGGATTGATACATAGAAAATGCGGTGCTAACATTCAAAATGTGTTCTAAAAGTGAGCCTGGGAACTATAGGCTGGTGAGTTAGACCTCAGTGGTGGGTAAGATATTTGATATTTCTAAGAGACGCTATCCTGGGGGGAGGGGGGTATCTCAGTGTAAATTATCTGATAACATCCAATCCTCATAGGCTTATGAGGCATCGGTCCTGCCAGATAAATCTGATCAGCTTCTATGAAGAGGTCAGTTCTAGACTAGATATGGGTAATGCGGTGGATGTGGTTTATCTGAACTTTTCAAAGGCTTTTGATATGCATATTGTGAGAAAGTGAAGGTTGTGGTTTGGGAGAACAGGTATTTTCCAGCCAGGCAGTTAAAGGGTGTGTGGTAGAAGCCCACAGCAGGGAGGTCAGCTGACTAATTAATGCCTGATATAGGCTGTGTGTCAGAACTAGGAGGTGTGGCACTACACTGAGGAAACTGACCTGTGTATCTGGACCCGAAACAAGGTAATACTGTGCCACCCCTGTTTGAATAACCTAAGCAGGAGTCTGGCAGCCAGACTTCTGTATAGATAGGGAACATTTGTTGTAGTAGGTAGTTCTCAGCCGAGAAGGTTTTGTTTTTGTTTGTGCCTTTGTAAAGGCAAACCTGTTTTGCACCTGAATCTAAATAAACACCTGACTTGAGTATGATCCAGCCTCTGTGTCCCTGTTTCCTGCACTGCTACCAAGCATCTACCTGAGCGGTTCCCCACAATATGTGGGGTGGTTCACAACTAGCTCAGTGATAGGAAACAGAGGGTTGTTTAATGGGAAATACTCAGACTGGGTCATATCACCAGTGGGGTATCACAGAGGTCAGTTTTGGGTCCTCTCCTTTTTAATATTTTTATTAATGAACTGGTAGAGAGTTTCAAGTAATCAATAATGAGGAGGATAGTATAATATTACAGGGTGATCTAGAGAAGCTGGAAGCATGGGCGAAGACTTAGCAAATGAAGTTTTATGTAGACAGATGTAAGATTACTCATTGTGCGCAATTTTGGGCCCCAGTGTACAAGAAGGACATAACTGAACTAGGAAGAGTGCAGAGAAGGACAACCAAGATAATTAGGGTATTGGATGGATTGGAATACAATGACAGATTAACAAACTTGGGGTTATTCAATTTAGAAAAAGACATCTACGAGGAGACCTAATAAAAATATACAAATACATGAAGGGACCGCACAAGGAAGTTTCTAATGATCTTTTTACGCCTATGCTGGTGACAGTGACAATGGGACATCCTCTATGCCTAGAGGAAAGAACATTTCACCAGCCACATAGATGGAGATTCTTTACGATAGAAACAGCGAATTGATGGAGCTCACTGCCACAGGATGTGGTGATGGTGAATTAATTGTGCAAGTTCAAAAAGGGCCTGGATGGCTTTCTTGAACGGGGCTACAAGTTGTAGATTTTGGTAACAACAATTTTATCCAAGCTTTTGTAGTGATTTCTAGATTTGGAGTCAGGAAGGAATTTTTCCCCTGACATAAGGCAATTGGCATATTTTTTTAATTTTTTTTTTTATTTTGCCTTTGTCAGGATCAACACTGTAGGGTTATAGGTTGGACTTCATGGACCAGTCTCTTTATCCACCCTCCACATCTACTTTGTGTAACTATAAGTATGTCACCATGTACCACCTCTTTTGGAGCATTTTTAAAGTGAGAATACAAGCTTTGGCTGTTGGGAATCCTGCACAATGGGGGAATCTGGTCCAGAAAATCTGGTGATTATATTGGAAGGGTCACGTCCCAAACCCAGTCAGGAAAATGGGACTCCTTGCATCATAGTGATCTGTGATGCTAGGGGTCCCTGTCTCCTTGCAGTTCTATTGTCCCTTCTACAGATGTAGCCATCTTGAATCTGATAGCTTGCTGCACTATGATATCTCACAACAAAAGACATGTATATACAGTGGGGAAAAAAAGTATTTAGTCAGCTACCAATTGTGCAAGTTCTCCCACTTAAAAAGATGAGGCTGACCTGTAATTGTCATCATAGGTAGACCTCAACTATGAGAGACAAAATGAGAAAACAAATCCAGAAAATCACATTGTCTGATTTTTAAAGAATTTATTTGCAAATTATGGTGGAAAATATGTATTTGGTCACCTACAAACAAGCAAGATTTCTAGCTCTCACAGACCCGTAACTTCTTCTTTATGAGGCTCCTCTGTCCTCCACTCATTACCTGTAGTAATGGCACCTGTTTGACATTGTTATCAGTATAAAAGACAACTGTCCACAACCTCAAACAGTCACACTCCAAACTCCACTATGGTGGAGACCAAAGGGCTGTGGAAGTACACCAAAAACAAAATTGTAGTCCTGCACCAGGCTGGGAAGACTGAATCTGCAATAGGCAAGCAGCTTGGTGTGAAGAAATCAACTGTGGGAGCAATAATTAGAAAATGGAAGACATACAACACCACTGATAATCTCCCTCGATCAAGGGCTCCATGCAAGATCTCACCCCGTGGGGTCAAAATGATCACAAGAACAGTGAGCAAAAATCCCAGAACCACATGGGGGGACCTAGTGAATGACCTGCAGAAAGCTGGGACTAACGTAACAAAGTCAGTAACACACTATGCCTCCAGGGACTCAGATCCTGCAGTGCCAGACGTGTCCCCCTGCTTAAGCCAGTACATATCCGGGCCCATCTGAAGTTTGCTAGAGAGCATTTGGATGTTCCAGAAGAGTATTTAGAGAATGTCATATGGTCAGATGAAACCAAAGTAGACATGTTTGGTAGAAATACAACTCGTCGTGTTTGGAGGAGAGTGAATGCTGAGTTGCATCCAAAGAACACCATACCTGCTGTGAATTATGGGGGTAGCAACATCATGCTTTGGGGCTGTTTCTCTGCCAAGGGACCAGGACGACTGATCCGTGTACATGAAAGAATGAATGGGGCCATGTATCGTGAGATTTTGAGTGCAAACCTCCTTCCATCAGCAAGGGCATTGAAGATGAAACGTGGCTGGGTCTTTTAGCATGACAATGATCCCAAGCACACCGCCAGGGCAACAAAGGAGTGGCTTCATAAGAAGCATTTCAAGGTCCTGGAGTGGCCTAGCCAGTCTCCAGATCTCAACCCCATAGAAAACCTTTGGAGGGAGTTGAAAGTCCGTGTTGCCCAGCGACAGCCCCAAAACATCACTGCTCTAGAGGAGATCTGCATAGAGGAATGGTCCAACATACCAGCAACAGTGTGTGCCAACCTTGTGAAGACTTACAGAAAACGTTTGAACTCTGTCATTGCCAACAAAGGATATATAACAAAGTATTGAGATGAACTTTTGTTATTGACCAAATACTTATTTTCCACCATAATTTGCAAATAAATTCTTTAAAAATCAGACAATGTGATTTTCTGAATATGTTTTCTAATTTTGTCTCTCATAGTTGAGGTCTACCTATGATGACAATTACAGGCCGGCCTCATCTTTTTAAGTGGGAGAACTTGCACAATTGGTGGCTGACTAAATACTTTTGTTCCCCACTGTACAATAGGGGACAGTGAAGCCATGGGCAGACAGTGACTACCAGCATCATAGATCACGAAGGTCCAATGAGTCTGGTTTCCTGACTGAGTTTGGGAAAATCTGTCCAGTGTACAGAGTGGATCTCCCTGTGTGCATAGGACCTTTAGAGAGTCAATGAGTCAATGTGCATGGTGGTAGTTATTGTAAGTGAGCAACCTTTATTGAGTTATTTTTTGTGAGTTATTTTTTTGTGAGCAACCTTTATTCCATGGTGTCATATGTATATACGTAGTGTGTGTGTGGAAATTAAACATTAAATGAATCAGAAATACACTCTATACATTGTTAATGTTGTAAATGACTATTCTAGCTGCAAACGTCTGGTTTTTAATGCAATATCTACATAGAGGCCCATTTCCAGCAACCATCACTAAAGTGTTCTAATGGTACATTGTGTTTGCTGTGTAAGAAGGCTAATGGATGTTTAGAAAACCCTTGAAAACCCTTGTGCAAGTATGTTAGCACAGCTGAAAACAGTTTTGCTGGTTAGAGAAGCTATAAAACTGTCCTTTCTTTGAGCTAGTTGAGAATCTGGAGCATTACATTTGTTGGTTCGATTAAACTCTCAAAATGGCCAGAAAAAGAGAACTTTCATGTGAAACTCGACAGTCTATTCTTGTTCTTAGAAATGAAAGCTATTCCATGCGAGAAATTGCCAAGAAACTGAAGATTTCCTACAGTGGTGTGTACTACTCCCTTCAGAGGGCAGCACAAACAGGCTCTAACCAGAGTAGAAAGAGAAGTGGGAAACCTGCTGCACAACTGAGCAACAAGACATGTACATTAGAGTCTCTAGTTTGAAAAATCGACGCTTCACAGGTCCTCAACTGGCAGCTTCATTAAATAGTACCCGCAAAACACTAGTGTCAATGTCTACAGTGAAGAGGCGACTCAGGGATGCTGGCCTTCAGGGCAGAGTGGCCAAGAAAAAGCCATATCTGAGACTGGCTAATAAAAGGAAAAGATTAATATGGGCAAAAGAACACAGACATTGGACAGAGGAAGATTGGAAAAAAGTGTTATGGACAGACGAATCGAAGTTTGAGGTGTTTGGATCACACAGAAGAACATTTGTGAGACGCAGAACAACTGAAAAGATGCTGGAAGAGTGCCTGACGCGATCTGTCAAGCATGGTGGAGGTAATGTGATGGTCTGGGGTTGCTTTGGTACTGGTAAAGTGGGAGATTTGTACAAGGTAAAAGGGATTTTGAATAAGGAAGGCTATCACTCCATTTTGCAATGCCATGCCATACCCTGTGGACAGCTATTGATTGGAGCCAATTTCATCCTACGGCAGGACAATGACCCAAAGCACACGTCCAAATTATGCAAGAACTATTTAGGGAAGAAGCAGGCAGCTGGTATTCTATCTGTAATGGAGTGGCCAGCGCAGTCATCAGATCTCAACCCCATTGAGCTGTTGTGGGAGCAGCTTGACCGCATGGTACGCAAAAAGTGCTCATCAAGCCAATCCAACTTGTGGGAGGGGCTTCTGGAAGCATGGGGTAAAATTTCTCCAGATTACCTCAACAAATTAACAGCTAGAATGCCAAAGGTCTGCAATGCTGTAATTGCTGCAAATGGAGCATTCTTTGACGAAAGCAAAGTTTGAAGGTGAAAATTATTTCAAATAAAAATCATTATTTCTAACCTTTGTTAATGTCTTGACTATATTTTCTATTCATTTTGCAACTCATTTGATAAATAAAAGTGAGTTTTCATGGAAAACACAAAATTGTCTGGCTCAAACTTTTGAACAGTAGTGTGTATGTGTGTGTGTGTATATATATATATGTAAAAGTGCAACTAAACTTTCGGACAACTTTTAATTTTCTGGCAGTGTTTGTAATAGACTTTATTTTGTCTCCTTTCTGTGAAATTCTAAATTTAAACATATATGTATATATATATTTATAGATATGTATATATATATATATATATATATATATATATACACATGTATTATATATTATGATATAGAGCATCAAATCATCATTAGAATAGAGATAAAATGTGCCTCCTTTCACTCTTCCATTTTAAGCTTTAGTGCTCATTGGGAGTTGTGTCCCAAAGACTTAATTTTTAACCTTTTTCCAGTTTACTGCTGCTGATTAGGCCCAGATGAAAGGGCCTAATGAGCAGGGTGACTCGAGCTGTGGAATCCATGGCTGAATCAGCCGCCGCATTCGCGGCAAGATCAAGCAGGACACTTATTTTTTTCAGCATCCTGCTGCAATCTCTGCCTCCCATTGAAAACAATCTGCAAATTCCTCTGTGTGAACTTACCTTAAGAAGACCAAAGAGGTTAAGAACCATTGACAAGTGATAGTAATAGGTGCTGCTGCACTAATTCCAATGCACTAATTCCAAGATCTGGACTTGACGAAGGTAATGAAGGGACCTCTTTAATTCATTAGTGACCAGCATATAGACTTTCTACGCCAGTCACTTTCTATATCAGTTATGGCGATATAATGCACAATCTCCTGCACGCTCAGGCACAGGTGCCTGGCTATGTACTCACAGGAGGACACCTGGTCCTAACACCCAGAATGGGTGTTATAAAAAAAACGTCATGTTCCCCAAAATTGTATCAATATAAACGTCCAGTCTTTCCGTAGAAAATAAGCTGATGAATAATTCCATTAACAAAAAAATTATTACAAAAAGGGTTTTCATTTTGCAAAAGTAGTAAAACTTCATCAAACATTATCACTTGTTCCGCAAAAACCCATGCCTTTATACAGTTACATAGACAGAAAAATAAAAATGCTATAGAACTTAATATGTAATGATGGCAAAAACGCGAAAAATGGTTTGGTCATCAAGGCCTAAAACAGGCTGGCTAAAGGGTTAAAATAAGTTGGCGTATTTCCTGTAGTTTTTTTGTGTCCTGATTATGTCTGCTGTTTTTATATGTACAGCCAATGATCACTATGAATTCTCAGAATTAATTTTCACTTTTATTTTTTTGTTTTGTTTTTGCCTAAAACACAAGTATCTTTGTCATTAGGTCTAGAAAAAGGAATACTGTATATCAGCATGCATACCATGTGGGCTTTTGGGTCTGTGTGTTTTCTCTCTTGGGTGTTCTTTGCTTTTGAGTTCTATCACTATTTCTGCTTTTTATCATTTATTAGTCACTTGCCATCTGTACTTTTGGCAATCTTAAATATTTATTTTGCCTTCGTTTCATAAAGTAAAAGTCCATCTGTCTGTAATGATTATTTCTGTAAGGATGACTGAGTTGAAGGATAACATTTCCACAGTTTTTGCCTATTGCCACAATAGATATGAATGGAAAACAACCTCGTGTATTGTGTTGCATATTAATTGGAGATTCCTGGTGAAATCTGAAAATTTCCACTATGTGTGGACTTAATCTCTTTGCCTATACTATGTACTTGAAGATAACTGTTTATACATTGAATTTGGTCATAAATCTGTTAGTCCTGCGCGTCTGTTAATGGTGGCTGCAGGTGGGACTATATAGGGGATTTGTATCTCTGTTTCAGAACAATACTCTTCTAAAAATATATATATATATATATATATATATATATATAACAGTCATATGAAAAAGTTTGGGCACCCCTATTAATCTTAATCATTTTTAGTTCTAAATATTTGGGTGTTTGCAACAGCCATTTCAATTTGATATATCTAATAACTGATGGACACAGTAATATTTCAGGATTGAAATGAGGTTTATTGTACTAACAGAAAATGTGCAATATGCATTAAACCAAAATTTGACCGGTGCAAAAGTATGGGCACCTCAACAGAAAAGTGACATTAATATTTAGTAGATCCTCCTTTTGCAAAAATAACAGCCTCTAGTCGCTTCCTGTAGCTATTAATCATTTACTGGATCCTGGATGAAGGTATTTTTGACCATTCCTCTTTACAAAACAATTCCAGTTCAGTTAAGTTTGATGGTCGCCGAGCATGGACAGCCCGCTTCAAATTATCCCACAGATGTTCAATGATATTCAGGTCTGGGGACTGGGATGGCCATTCCAGAACATTGTAATTGTTCCTCTGCATGAATGCCTGAGTAGATTTGGAGCTGTGTTTTGGATCATTGTCTTGCTGAAATATCCATCCCCGACGTAACTTCAAATTCGTCACCGATTCTTGTACATTATTCTCAAGAATCTGCTGATACTGAGTTGAATCCATGCGACCCTCAACTTTAACAAGATTCCCGGTGCCGGCATTGGCCACACAGCCCCAAAGCATGATGGAACCTCCACCAAATTTTACAGTGGGTAGCAAGTGTTTTTCTTGGAATGCTGTGTTTTTTTGACGCCATGCATAACGCCTTTTTGTATGACCAAACAACTCAATCTTTGTTTCATCAGTCCACAGGACCTTCTTCCAAAATGAAGCTGGCTTGTCCTAATGTGCTTTTGCATACCTCAGGCGACTCTGTTTGTGGCGTGCTTTCAGAAATGGCTTCTTTCGCATCACTCTCCCATACAGCTTCTCCTTGTGCAAAGTGTGCTGTATTGTTGACCGATGCACAGTGACACCATCTGCAGCAAGATGATGCTGCAGCTCTTTGGAGGTGGTCTGTGGATTGTCCTTGACTGTTCTCACCATTCTTCTTCTCTGCCTTTCTGATATTTTTCTTGGCCTGCCACTTCTGGGCTTAACAAGAACTGTCCCTGTGGTCTTCCATTTCCTTACTATGTTCCTCACAGTGGAAACTGACAGGTTAAATCTCTGAGACAACTTTTTGTATCCTTCCCCTGAACAACTATGTTGAACAATCTTTGTTTTCAGATCATTTGAGAGTTGTTTTGAGGAGCCCATGATGCCACTCTTCAGAGGAGATTCAAATAGGAGAACAACTTGCAATTGGCCACCTTAAATACCTTTTCTCATGATTGTATACACCTGGCTATGAAGTTCAAAGCTCAATGAGGTTACAAAACCAATTTTGTGCTTCAGTAAGTTAGTAAAAAGTAGTTAGGAGTATTCAAATCAATAAAATGATAAGGGTACCCAAATTTTTGCACCGGTCAAATTTTGGTTTAATGCATATTGCACATTTTCTGTTAGTACAATAAACCTCATTTCAATCCTGAAATATTACTGTGTCCATCAGTTATTAGATATATCAAATTGAAATGGCTGTTGCAAACACCCAAATATTTAGAACTAAAAATGATTAAGATTAATAGGGGTGCCCAAACTTTTTCATATGACTGTATATATATATATATATATATTAGTATAGTATAGTTGTGAATGGAGTGGTGGTTAAGCAGTGTGTACACTAGTCCATTCATTTCAGTGGGAGTGCCAGAGATTGCTGAGCACTGCACTTTGGTTATTTCTGAACTATCTTCGGCTATCTGCTTGACCAATTCTCCATTCAAAACAGGAGACAAAAGTAGATAGGGGATAACTTCCTTTCATAGGAAAACTGCTTTAGGCTATAGCCCCACATTGTGGAAACGCAGCTTTTTTAGTTGCAGATTTTGTTGCGGTTTTTTGAGCCAAAGCCAGGAGTGGATTCAGCAGAAGGTAGAAGGGCTTTAGCCTTAAGAAGAAGCAAACTTTGCCCCCCCTCCCTGTAGCATCGATTAAACTGAGCACTGCGGCATCTGAACATAAAAAAGGAAGAGAAGCTCTTTAATAAGCACAGAATTATGGACCTACAAAACAACATGGTGCTACTTTGCTAACTATCATTTGTGTAGTCAGGAGGAAAACTACACATCAGTGTATGCCTGGTGGGGAGAGAGGGAGGTACTGTTTAATGTAAAAAAGTGGATAATTACATAATACAGAATCTGTGAGGGAGGCTTCAAGTAGCGGCAGTCACTCACAGAGTTAGTTGTCCTACCTGTTTGAGATTTGAATCAGTCTGATGGTGCCTTTTTTGGGGGTTCCACTTTCTCCTAAAGTAACAGTACCACATCTACACAGGTTAGGTGACATATTTGTGCATTTTATAGCTGCAACTGGTGGGCACTGTTGCTTTCCGCTGCCTGGCATTGATAGGATTATCCATGCAAGGATGGGAATCTGGCCTCAAGATAGGACATGTTAGGCAACAGTTGTGATGGAACAGACAAGATGTGGAATAAGACATGGTGTTGCAGCACAGAGATTTCCAAAGATTGTACAGAGCTTCTTAATGGATGTCAGATGTGTGATCATTCAGGTTTCTGGCTCTGAGTAGGCTGCAGGTTTTAGTGGGCACCAGAAAAACTGGAGTGTTGGTTGATTTGATATGTTTCTATTGTGTATACTATAATACAGTAAACCAAATGCTATAGGACCACAGACGGCCTAAAAACAAAGAAAAAAACAGGGTAAAAGTGAACATTCAGTATAAGTTTTTATTTTATAGTTTTGGAAAAGGGCATCAGAATAGCATACAGTTTAAAGCCAAATGTGACAATAAGCACTATTTTATGTTTCCTAGTACCCTGTTTCCCCGAAAATAAGACAGCGTCTTGTATTAATTTTTGCTCCCAAAGATGTGCCGTGTCTTATTTTCAGGGGATGTCTTATTTTTTTTTCAATGAAGAAGAATTCACATTTATTGCTGAACAAAAAAATGAACATTTATTATATACGGTACTGTACAGTAGTTGTCATCACAAACCAGCATAACCAGACAAACTGTGAATCCTATCAAGAATTTCTTACTACCGTACCATTATTTCCATGTACAACAATTAACAGTATGGTACATTTACCAATATTTACGGTACGAATAGAAAGTAAAATTTATTCAATGACAGTTATGTCATCATCTTCTAGGACATCATCATAACAATCCAAACCATTAATTTCCCTGCACACAGTATCATGCCCCATAGTGGCCCCTGCACACAGGATCATGTCCCATAGTGGCCCCTGCACACAGTATCATATCCCATAGTGGCCCCTGCACACAGTATCATATCCCATAGTGGCCCCTGCACACAGTATCATGCCCCATAGTGGCCCCTGCACACAGTATCATGCCCCATAGTGGCCCCTGCACACAGTATCATATCCCATAGTGGCTCCTGCACACAGTATCATGCCCCATAGTGGCCCCTGCACACAGTATCATGCCCCATAGTGGCCCCTGCACACAGTATCATTCGCCATAGTGGCCCCTGCACACAGTATCATTCCCCATAGTGGCCCCTGCACACAGTATCATTCCCCATAGTGGCCCCTGCACACAGTATCATTCCCCATAGTGGCCCCTGCACACAGTAGTTTGCCCCATAGTGGACCACCCATGAACAATTATTATACTGTGGGGTCTTTTCAGACCCCAGAGTATAATGATCGGAGACCCAGGGGAGGATAGAAACATAAAAAAACAACGTTGCTTACCTGTTCCTCGCTCCGGTGCATGCCCGTGCGCTACTCCGGCCTTCTTCACTGTTAGACCAGGCCGCGTCACGTGATCCGGCCGGCGTCGCGACGCAAAATGACGTCCGCTGACGTCTGCGACGTCACCAAACAGGCCCGAAGCCTGGAGAAGCGTAGGACAGGTAAGCACATAGTTTTTTATGTTCGCTCACCTCCCCTGGGCCGCCGATTATTATACTCCGGGGTCTGAAAAGACCCCGGAGTATAATGATAGCAGAGATTGTGGGGTTCTCCCGCGGCCTCACATATCGTATATACCGTATGTTCTGTTCGGGAACATACGCCTTACTTTCGGGGGATGCCTTATATTAGGCAATTCTCCGAAACCTCTCCTATGCCTTACTTTCGGGGGGTGTCTTATTTTCGGGGAAACACGGTAAGTGAATTAAAATTGGAAAAACAAATTTGGGATTGTGGATACAATGTGATTGTACACTGTATCTCCTCATCACTGCATCTGCTTCTATATTACTTTTTGCTTTATATTTTAGTGCTGCTACATACCCCTCTTGCTTGCAGAGTGACTTCACAGGAGACAATACTACTTTTGGAGAGAAATTTCTATTCTCTTTTAAATTGAAATATTCATAGGTGACTGTGTCATTGCCTTTAGATTAAGGACACTGCGAACAGTCTCCAGAAATCAGTTTGGGTTTAGTTTCATGGATAGAAAAGAATAGTGCAAATACCAGACTTTCATCTTTATACAGTGTGATGAACTTTTATGTTGAAAGTAGTTCGATAGCAAAGCTAGTTTTGTGTTGTTTTTGGCTGGTTCGTTTTATATGAAGAATTCCTTTAATCTAGCAATTCCATGTTTTGTATTCATGTAGCTAGTTGAAGGGTCTCTGAAATGTTCTCCATACATATGAATTTATTATCACCAGGGCACAGAAGTCATCTTTATTTTATATTGTATTTCAAAATCGATGGCATATTATTACATGTCTGTTTGTGTGTCTTTAACATTTAGGGTGGGGTTGAGAGGAAATAAAAAGGGTAGATCTAAAGTTTCATTAAAATTGCTTATGCCCTGTCCCAGGCATTTTAAGTGGGCCATCTGTCTAAACATCTCACCCCCCCAAACCCCCTGATCATTTCCTCGACTTATTCATGAACCATGGGAGGGCTGCTTTGTAGTCATAGTGTAGCTTGGTTCAGGCTACCCCCACTGAATACATCTATACGCTTGCATAACATATATTTCACAGCTCCAGAAATTCTCTGAACTTGGTTCAGATGAATGGCCCACATACTCAAGGTCCCCCCTCTTTTTATCCCTCTGTCTTTATTCCATCAGGGATTTCTATGTGAAACTGACCTTACTTGCCATAGAACCCAGCACATTATTCTTGATCATTTTACATGCCACCTGCTGCTTGTGCTGTGATGATGAATTTCTTAATGACTGGTTCACTCTTGCCTATTGTTTTAAGGCAATAGTTTGCTTTTATTATTGCAATGCTAATTGCACCACTTTTATAGACTTCATAATTTGTCTTTGTGTTTTGATAATACGTATGTAAATAAATTCCACAAAACTAATTCAGAAATTGTATGGAATGAAAACACTACAATCATTTTCACCCTGTGAGGTTTACATTTTTTAGCACTGTATTAATCTTACGGGCTATTAAATCTATTTTTTTTTAATTCTTTATTTGAACCTTGTGCTTAAAAGATTTGCATCTATTAGTCACATGGTGATACTGCCTGTAAAATGCAAGTACATCATATACATTTTTGACAAATGAAAGGGAAATAAATGTTCAAAATTTGTATCTATATTCATGTGTTTATATTGAAAACACTTATTTATTTTCTGGTTGGAGTTGGTGGAAGTGATCTCAAATACCACAGAGACCCAATCATCTTCGCTTCACAGTTTAATAATTGAATGGAAGTGTTATCTAAACAGCAATGCTATATAGCTGTGTGAACGTGCCCTAGTGAAGATTTAATATGTGTCAAAATGTAATTAATCAATTCAGTTCAAATAACTACATGTATATCATGACTTGGCAACAAAGGAATACTAACACCACTATTGGCCTGTTGGCTTGATATTGGCCCAAGGCTCAGTCTAATCTGACACTGGTCACAACATTTATCAGATTTTTAAGTATTGTTTATTGCACGCCTCACAATTTGTGTTTCTCAGTGGAAAAAGAAAGATTGCAGGGGTCGGTCATGTATGCAAAACTGTCTGTCTTCTATATGTCGTTTTATTGTTTGTGAAAATGGCTCAAAATTGGCTTAAAATGTTTCAGCTTTATTTCTTGTACATTATAATACTTAAAGGGAGTCTCTCACCAACCAGCAGCACAGTTATATATGGTCAGGTTCACTTGAATATAACTTTTTTTTTTCCCCATGAAAATTCATGCCTCCTTTGATTCGATAAATGAGCAGTCTGGAGCACTAAGGGCGGCTCCCTTGCTCCAAACTGCTATACCCCACACAGCCCAGGAATGCTATCCTCCTCTCTTCTTTAAGTGACAGAGCCAGGGAGCTAAGCTGAAATTTTACCCGGCCTCGTCACTCATAGTAGGTAGAGGTGAAGGTGGGCATATTAGAGCAGCGTGGGGCATAGCAACGCAGTTGCCCTCCGTGTTCCAGATTGCCAATTTGCATATTCTGAAATAAATTAATATCCATGGGGCACAAATTTTCATGGAGAAAAAAGGGAGTTAAAAAATCATGCAAGCCTGACCTATCTAACTGTGTTGCTGGTTTAACATGCTTCACCCGGCCTCCCTTTAAAGCTGAGGCTATATGTGGCTGGCCAGCTGCATTTTTAGTTGCAGATGTTGTTTTTAGTTTGTCCAAAGTCAGGAGTTGATTTGGGAGATGTATAACTGTGTTTCCCTTAGATTTCCCAATCCCTTTGGAGCCATACATGGTTTTGACCTCAGCTTAAAGGGGTTTTCTGGGTCTATGATATGGATGACCTGTTATTCAGGTAGGCAGTCAGTATCAGATTGGTCTGGCACTCTTGTCAATCAGCTGTTTAAAGAGGCTGCAGTGCCCTAGTGATCCATGCTGCCTCTTCTCAGGCCAGTGATGTCTTGCTCACTGGTCACATGGCCATGCTGCTTCAATTCAACCCCTCACACAATTCTGGATAAACCCTGTTTGGAGTTTGATCAAAGAGCATTACAGTTTACCCTGACTGGGATATGTCCAGGGAGACTGTAGAGATGGCAGTCATTTTAAATGGCTCTACCTCTGGATTTAAAATAAGACCATATACTCACTATTTCACTTTAACCAGTGTGCAGGAGAAAGCTGTCCCTGTCCCTGTCGCTTCAGATAACCACAGTGGAGGGGAATGCCATTGACTTTTGTTTATGATATTATCTCCCTGTTATCAATTAGAAAGCAGCTTGCCCTTATATGCTGCGGTCTTCTAAGGGGTTTATTTATTTTACTGAAGAAAAAAAAAAAGTAAAAATAGATTTTTTCCCCCCATGTTAGGGTTGGTTCACACTTGCGCCGAAGTCCATCCGCCGCAAATCCAACTGAAAATCTCGGAAAACTTTATAGGGACTGGATAGGGAAAGGTTTGCAACGCATTGCTTAAAAACCCATTAATTTGAATGGGTTTTTAAAGCAATGCGCGGGTGTGCACTTACACCCTCTGCGCCACAAAGCCGTTTTTTTCGCTGGAAACAAAGTTCTGCATGTCCTACTTTGTTTCCAGCGAAAAAAAACGGCTTCGTGACGCAGAGTGTGTAAGCGCACCAGCTCTTTACATAAATGAATAGCTGCTGTTGCTCTGATTCTGGCGCAATTGGACTTTTTTCTCTAGCCCCTACTGTTCCCAAGAAATCGATGCTGTTGGTTTTGGTGCCTGATATGCTATCAGGGTCCTCTTTAAATATGGCAGCCGCACAGGAGCTAAGTGGCCGCCATAGCCCCCAGATCTCTGCTGTATTATACAGCGGAGAACTGGCAGCAAAGCTCTTGATCAGTGGCTGAACTGATCATGGACATTAACTATGCAGCCTGTAATAGAAGTGCTGTCATTTTGCAATGCAACATTTGTTTTTTTTGCTGTTTTGCCTCCCATGAAAACTTGGATAAAAAGCGATAAAAGCAATAGACATTCCCCGAATTGGTATAAATAAAAAGTACATATGGCCCTGCAAAAATGATGCCTCATGCATCCCCGTACACTGAAATATAAAAAAGTTAAGGTGTCAGAATATAGTGACTCCAATAAATATTTTTTTTTTTTTTTGTGCAAAGTTTTGGATTTGTTTAAGGGATTAAAACATAAAAAAAAGCTATACAAATTTGGTGTCCCTGGACATATGACATGTCATTTTGGCTGCACAGTGAAAACCGTAGAAACAAATCTTGTACGAAGTTGCACAAACGTAGTTTTTCCCCAGTTTCACCCCATTTTTTCAGATTCCAAGTACATGGATGGAATATTAATTGGTACCATGACGAAGTACAATTTGTCCTGCAAACATAAAGCCCTCATATGGCTCTATTAAAAATAAAAAAGTTATGGCCTTTAGTAGGCAGGGAGTCAAAAAGAAAATCAAAAATGCCTGTGTCAAGAAAGGGGCTAAGGCTAAAATGTGTTAGATGACTAAAGAGTTAAAATGCACATAAGGCATCAGAGTTATGTGCTAGTAAAATTTATTTGAGCCATAAATTCAAAATCTGCAAAAAATAAAACATTTTCAGGATGGTTTTTGCAATTTTAATATTACTGTTAGGGGGTTAATTCTATTCAAATTAATAGGAATGAGCTGCAACACCAAGCACAACTGCTATATAGTTTACAGCACTGTGTTCAGTACGCAGTGAATAGGCAGCACTCATTCAGATGTTACAACCTCTTCACCAACAGATCGATAGAGGTGCTGGGTGTGAAACCCCTTTAAGTCGACTGTTTAAGTCTACATCTAACATTTATATACTTGTTAAAGACTTAGTCTTATTGTATAAAGTAATGGCATGTCTTTAAAGAAGCCATCCCAGAAAAAATTTCTGCACATGGTAAATAAATTTGCATTTAATGATTACTTAGTGCTTTATTCTTAAATGATCAACCCTATACCGTTTTTTCAAGGGTACCTCATAATCACACCCTGGCTATGGGATTCATTATCGGTGTGAATTATCACTTAGAATTAAATAAACCTGCATGGAGAGAATGCTTTCCAGTCCACACTGCGGATGCTGTATCATATAGAGAGCCAGAGTACACAGCTGAAGGAACACCACAGAACTGATAATTCAAGAAGAAAGCAGGGGAGGGTATTACCTGTAAATCTGTTTACCAGATGTTCATTACAAGTGGACAAAACAATAATTGTCTATTCTGGGAGATTCTTTAAGACTTCCTTCACTTTATGATCACTGGTGATCCTCGCTCTTGGACCCCTACCAATACATTATAGAATGAAGGGTTTTCTGTACTGGTTTAGCGCTCTGTCTACTTCCCTGTTTTTTTGCTTGCACATTGATGATCTAGGTTACTCACAAGGAACTGAAGCATGGCAACATATAAGTGAATGAAGTTGCAGATCTCTGCCAAGCCTTAGCCCAGGTGTGTACAAATTCAGAAGAGATTAGTTCCCCACCCATTATAATATGATGACTGGCCCTCCATGTATCACATAGGAATAACCTTTTGTAATGTTTCGCTAAATAATAGAAATGATACACAATATGTAAACTCCGCCGCTCTTTTGATTTTTTTTATTTTTGAGATCATTTGATTGTGCTAATTTTCTGTGTTTTCTGCATGTGACAACTGCCAGTGAGATATATTTCTAGTATATTGACAAGGAATGAGAAACGTCATTCTGTGACTGCTTATTAATAGAAATTGTCATTCAGTAGTAAAAACTGAAAGTGAAGATATTCAGCTTGATTTATTAACTCTACGTATGATTTTCAGCACAGCAAATACTTAAAAAAACTAATCTCAGCCTTTCTAGTCTGAGAGTTGTTAAGAGGTGTCAATATATAGCCATATCTGCACATTAGAGAACACTTATGACAGATGACTGACATTATCCAATCCAAATACTTCACAGATATCTTACGCAAGCCCCAGCAGGTGTCTCATGCACAACGTACAACAGTGTCTTAAAGGGTTGTCATGGATACTGTGAGCTTTCCACTAGACTCACCTGTCAAAACAGTGATTAAAAAGTGTTCTGTGGCATTTATCTGCAGTTCATTTGGTAATATAATGTCCATTTACATCTAAATGCACACTTTACACATCCAATGCTCAGTGGTAGTATTGCTTGACATACCTTTGGCCAGATTCTTCATCCTGCTTATTGACTAGTTTTTGGTTATATTTTAATCTGTAGGAAAATAGTGCGATGGTTGCCAAAAAATTATGCTGTTTAATTGCAAGTTTTCTGTACATGTATTTTCAGTAATACACACTAGATTTCTGGCAAAATGTTAACTAGCATATACTTTTAAAGTGGCCATGGGAGCGATTTTTGAAGACCGTTGGTTTCAACGCAACAAAGAATATGCCTGATTTATGAGGAGATGCATGCCTCCTCATAAAACAGTTGCAGCCTCCACCGGGCTGTGCATCTGAATTGAAATTTATACCAGCTCATCATTTATGCCAATGGGCCTGCCCCAGGAAAGCCTGGCAATGTCCCCTTTTTGGAAAGTGGAAATTTTTTGTTGTAACTGATGTTTAAAAAGTCGCAGCCATGAGGTTTACGATTTTCTTTTATACTTGAAAACTGACATAGCCTAACAATAAATGTACCCCAATGTCTTAAAATGCTTTGCATTTGTATGTTTAGTCTTTCTTGGCTTTGGTTATCGCCCCACAGTGGCGTTACTTGCTTATTTTATTGGGGGACATGGCACCAATGGTATAGACCTGACCACCGGAAGGCTGGTACTAGTAATAGTACAAGAAGTCAGCTCCGAATCTGGGCTATACCTTCTCCACAGACACTATGCTAGCCGGTTTTAGCCAAGTGTTCATAGGAGACAGATACAACATGAATCAGGTCTTCTGTCTTGCACCGTTTTTATTTTCTTTTTCTTTCAGGTGCAGGAGGGTCTCCAACGTGTATGCCACACTAGTCATAACCCTCTGCGGGCACTGCTCTTTATAGTGCCTCGCCAGTCACCCAGTCCCCACTGCTAATTCTAAGGCCGGAATGCCAGTGACCCCTTTTCCTTTTGCGAGGTTCACCAAAAGGATGGCCCTGCGTGCGCCTGACAACGGTGAATCAGGGAGGTATTTCCTCCTGCCACCTCCCCTCACAAATCTGTCCTGGTGCACTCTGGGCTCCTTCCTACAGTGGGACCCTGGCCTTCTGCCCTCTGCCCACCAATAATCAGAGTCCCATTCCAGGGGTCCTTTATTCCCTGTCCCACCTGCCGGACCCGGGGGCCACCATTTTTAATGGATGACCCCCATCCAGTCCCTTGGAGCCGTGGCTCTTCCTCCCCTCTGGACCTTCTAGTCCTTTTTTTGTCTGGGTCCCCTTCTCAGAGACCCTCTGCCCAGTCCTCTAGTGCTAATTTCAGGCCTCTAGTAGGCTTTCCGGAGCCCCCAGTTGACTTCCGCGCTGTTGGTGCACTTCCGCCACCCGCGGCGATCTACTTTAATCCCCGGTCTCTCCTTGGACTACACCCACCTTCTTCCCTGTGGGAGTCATTTTTGTTTCCAGACCATTCTCAAGGCATCGCTTGTGAATTATCTACGTGCGGTAGTGCGTAAATAATGACTACCTTTCTCATTCTCTTTCCCTTACGAGGGTCCTGACTTTTCTCCAATCTTGTCTAGACGAGGGTCTTCTTTTTATTCTACTCTTTAGGGCAGTTTTTTCTTCCTTTTCCATCCTTTTTCCATAGACTTTGGCTTTTTAGTCTTCAAGTGAAGACTTTCCTACAGGGACTGGCGCTTTGTGTTCCTCCCTACCGTCCTCCATGGACCTCAGTCTCGTCCTTGAGGCACTCCAGGCTCCCCCCTTTGAGCCTTTACTTGAGTTCTCTCTTTGCCTTCTATCCTGTGGAAGAATGAAGAAATCAGGCGATACCTTTTAGAGGCTAACTGAGTATATTTGATAGTGAGCTTTCGAGAGTGCTCGTTCTCTTCTTCAGACGGAAGATTTCCTTCAGGCTGGCTGCCCTGTCCGATGCCTCTCTTTCTAGTTCTCCTCTGTCTACCACAGTCTTTTTTGCCTTTGTGTTTTTTTTTTTCCTTTCACATCAATGAGAACATTGTTTCACTTTCTTTTTGCCCGGACCCCAAGTATCCACATGCATGCTCTTTTCCCTCCCTGGATGTCGTCTGGGCAATCTGGGTCCATTTGTTTCTCACGGACCCCATTCATTGTTCTGATGCCTTATCTGTTCTACCTTAAGGGCCCTCACAAAGGCCTGGTTGCTTCCAAGGCTTCTATCTCCTTGTGGTTTCGGTCTTTCTGGGAGGCCTGCAGGCTCAGGAGTAGGTCGCTGCTTCTCCATGTGACCACTATTCTGCTGCCCAGGTCTGCAGGGCTACCTCCTGGGTCTCTGTCCACACTTTTATTTAGCTTCTACCAGTTCCTTTCTGTGGACTCTATCGATGCCAGCTTCGGTCATAAGGTTCTGCAAACATCTGTGCACTAAGTTGCTTGCATGGCTGTATAATTCCCACCCTCTGGGACTGTTTTAGGACATCCAATGCAGCAGTATCCTTCAATTAAATAAGGGAGAAAAACATATTTTTTGTTCTCTCCGTAAAATCCTTATCTTGTTGTATTCATTGGGGGACACAGATCCCGCCCATGTTTCTTGTTGCTCCTGCCATGGGCTGTCTTTAGTTCACTTTCAGGCTCAGGACATGTTGGTGGTTGTTGGTTCCTTATTCTGCACTTTTTTTGTGTGTGTCTCTCTCTAACTGCTACGGTATAAACTGGCTAGCATAGTGTCTGTGGAGAGGGTACAGCCCAGAGGCGGAGCAGACTTCTTTTGTTATTCCTAGTGTAAGAATCCTGGTGGCCAGGTCGATACCCATGGTGCTGTGTCCCCCAATGAATACAACGAGAAAAGGCTTTAATGGTGAGTACAAAATTCCGGGTTTTTTTTTTTTTTTTTTTTTGTTTGTTTCTGCAGAGAAAAAAAATCTGCGTTTTACAGTACTACCAAAGTGAATGAGATTTGCACACATTGCAGAAAAGAAAAGCCGTGTTTTAAAAAAATTTGCATATTTGGGAAAAGCGCAGCATGTTCATTTTTGCTGTGGAAAGGCAAGCATTTTCCCTATATATATTTAATAGGGGATAGATTAAAAAAAAAAAAAACTGAGGAAAACGCAGCAAAAACTCTATGGAAAACGCTGTGGAAGAAATGCAACACGATTTCGCTATGTGGAGCCTTAACCTTGGAAACATTTATTCAGTCATAGAGTGGTCCCAACAGCCTTCTGTCTGTGCAGATTGGCTATCACTGATAGAACTGCCCCCATGACTTGATTTATTTACCTGAGAATTAAACAAATAAATTAAATGGAAAAGTTTTAGTATATCAATCTGTTCAGCCCCTCCTGTTCTATACCAAGCTGCCTGAAGATTGCCCTGCATTTTCCACATGACAGGTTGCCCTGAAGGAGTGTTGTGTTTTATACTTGCTTAAGACAATTAAGAGCTTTATGCAAATAAGTAAAATGTTTCGTTATTAATCTTTTTGAGACCACAAATTAATAATGGAATATGTTTTAATGGGATACTTCTGTCTTTCCATTTTAGAGTTCCAGTAGCTAAGAATGATGTGAAGAGCTGGGACCTTGCTGTTTTACTGGATGGTACTGGCCACTCTGTTGTGGTTGCAAAATTAAAGGATCATTTCTCTGTAAGTATTCTGGAACCAATAAAGTGCAATTTTTCAGATGTTAACAACATACTTAACTTTTCCTTTCAAAATGGTATGTTCATCTGTGAAAATCTGTTTACATTTAGTACTGTAAATTGTAATCCACAAATCCATAAAAAGTTTATAAAGCTTCTATACATCAGAAATTTTGGATGAACAAAAAAGCTAATTTAAAGTGTACCTGCAGTTATAAACAAATTTCCATAATGCATTTAAATATAAGAAACTTTGTAATATATCTTAAGAAGATCTGTTTCTTTCTCCACTTTCCCCTGCTCCTTATCTTCAATATAACTGCCTGCATACATTTTATTTGTCTATGTATTCAGCCTCACACA
Source organism: Leptodactylus fallax (assembly GCA_947044405.1). Classification (NCBI taxonomy): domain Eukaryota; kingdom Metazoa; phylum Chordata; class Amphibia; order Anura; family Leptodactylidae; genus Leptodactylus; species Leptodactylus fallax. The sequence continues at coordinate 437,941 of CAMRHE010000014.1, read as the reverse complement.
CAAGGCAATATGGAGCAGGGAGAGGTTGAATAGGATTCTCCAGTCAGTTGGTTAATTGATTTATTGACTCATTCTGTGTACTCCTAGTCTCTACAACCTAGCGATATTAAAACAAATTAGAATAACAGAGAGTAACAGCAGCAATTATTTGAGTGCCTGTTTCTATTTTCCCTCCCCGATTCATAGTCTAATATGTAGAAAGTAACTCTGACTGAAAAGTGGTGAAGAAAACATACTTCTTTAATAAGATATATTACAAAATTTCTTATATTAACCATAAATATTCATTCCTGAGAATTTTTTATTTTTTTTTTTTAACTGAAGGTACTCTTTAATCATTTCCGTACCGCCCGTAGACTATATATGTCCGGAAGTGGCTCTCCTGTTCTGCAAGGAAGTACTGGTACTTCCTTGCAGTTTTCAGCAGCTGCACAAAATCGTAACTGCAGCTAGAGCTCCCCTATAGAAGGCAGGGAAGGTTTATTATTGTCCCTGCCTTCCCGATCGCTGTGTACACAGTGCTTGAGAGCTGTATTCACAGTCATGATGCGGCTCCCCTCTGACCCGGCAGTCATGTGATCAGCCTGGGATCAGAGAGGTAAGAGCTCTTTAGTTATAGGCAGTAGGCTGGATTCGTCCTGCAACTGGGGCTAAGGTATCAGCCCCCCCACCAAAAAAAAAATAGTGGTCAGATGTCCCCAAAGGTCTTTTATGACCTTATGGGGACACAATGTAAATAAATAAATAAATAAATAAATAAATAAATAAAATGAATAAAAATGTAAAAAAAATATATATATATATATAATAATAAGAAAGTAAAATAATTAAATAAATAATACACCAATAACATGCCCTTATTACAGGTTCTAGCCCCACCCCCGATGACATAATACAAAATAAAAATAACCGTAACTGAGAGGAAAAACTATTTTAAAAAGTTTTTTAGTAGCACATTGTGCTATTAAATAAAAAAAAATGAAAAATGAAAAAAAGACAAATTTTCCCTTCTTTTTTTGTTTATATTTTTGCCCTATGTGTTAATGAAAAAGACGCAGAAAAAAGTTGAATAACGCAAATGATAAAAATGTGTTAGCCCTCAAAACCGCACATACAAAGAAACCAAAAATGTATCTGGTCCTGAACCAGCTTGTTTGTATTACATAACTACCATGACCAAATATGTATAGGAACGTCCTCATGGTAGTACAAAGGCAACTGTAGTATGGTATGGTTAGTAAGACATTATTATTATTTACATTTTATTCAGACTTATGAAGCTGTAAATATCAGGCTTCGGAATATTTATTGTCCATATGTGTTGCATGAACCATTAGTTGCTTTTCTTTTTATCGACTTTTGTGAGACTATAGGGGCCATTTATTAAGACACCATTTTATATAGCTGTGTTACCGTGTGGTCCGTTGGAGTCAGATGTGCCACAGTTAAGAGGCATAGATTTATTAATAATTGTTGCACATCTGGAGATGTCTATGTGCCTAAAAGTGAATTTTATACCAACTAGAAGCTGGTGTAAATCCCAGTCTTCTGCTGTACGTACTGGTTAAAGTGTTTGGATTTGAAAGTATGTCCGGCCCACCCACTTTTATACAAGGTAGCCCGAGTGGCAGAAAAATTATGCTAAATGCTAAAGCAATTTTTAACACCAAAACAGTGTGACAAATTTCTGCTTCATGTTTTATCCATTGCATGTACTACATTACAAAACCCCTTATCATTTTATATCCTTTCTGTCAGCCTACTCTGCTTTGTCTTCTATTTTGATAAACTTACATTTTACAGTTATAAAGTTTTCAGAGGTCAGTTATTGCTAATCTCTGTTATAAGAAAAAATATTATATTGAAATAAGGATGCATTGTTTCAGTTGCTACAGTGTATACGGTCACTCACTGAAGTCAGAACAATAGCCACAACAGTAGATTAATTATAATATTGTATGGAATCTTTTTTTCCCTTTTGGGTTTTAGTTTGCAACTTTGTAAACTACTTCTGTAGTGTGAGCGTGCATCATCTGTAACTAAATGTTTTGCTACAGCCTGCTCAAAGGAGTAACCAGTAGCTTCTCCTTTAATGTGTGAAGTTGTTTCAGGCACAGATCTTCACATGGATTTAATTAGTCTTTCACAGGTCCAATTCTCAATGCTGAATTCTCATCTCGCCCACCAATAACGAAAAACACCTCTCTTCAAACGGGTCCCTTCAAAGAAAAGGGGTGTTTAGGATGGCTTGTTTTGCAGCTTTTTGATGTTGGTTTGTCTTTGTTTGTACAACTGTTATTATTGAGAAGCCATAGCTTTGTTCTGTATGGATCATTTGGTATTAGAATCTAGTCGTACAAAAATGCAGCGTTTTCAGTGTTAAAACTGTAGTATCAATATGCTAACAAAACAGCTTAGTATAATGTACTGTACTGTACAGTGCACCCATTTTGTTGGTGCACCTGTGTGTTATTTACATGACCATGGGCTAATTTTTATGCACTGAGAGTAAGCAGAATGAATAAAAGCAAACAAAGATTTAGAAAACCATGAGGAATTGATACAGAAAGTATATTGGAAACTTGTGCAACATTGGTCTCTCAATATTAGTCTGACAGTGGCCAACCCCTTTAATTATAAGGGAAGGTGAAAAAAAAATACTCGCCTCTTCCCGGGGCTTCGGTATTCCACTCCAGTGTCCAGTCCAGTGGTGTGGTCACAGAAAAGGACATGGGACGTCACTCACATATTTCACTGGTGACGTCCTGTGTCCTTTCCTATGACCACTGAGACGAGGACTTCCGCGGGAACAAGTTCCGGGCACGTCTGGAGTATGTTTTTTGTTGTTTTTTTTTTGTTTATCACCTTCCCCCGGTCTCATGGCAGAGATCGGTAATTCCTGGACAACCCCTTCCTAACAACATTTTGGGTCTGTAAGCAACCATTTTGAGTCTTAATATTTGTGATTACAGAATGAGCATAGGCACCAAAAAAACCTAGCCAGTTTCGTAGGGCACTGACTCTGGTTTTAAACCTAAAACATTGTATTCTTAAAGAACACTTTGGCAAAACCCTATATTCCACTCAGTTTTTTTAAAGGGAGAAAAAAAAAAAAATTTTTTATAAAAAAAAAAAAAAAAAAAAAAAAAAAAAAATTATAAAATTTTAAAAAAACATTTTAATTAAAAACCTCTTAATTTTTTTATCTCATCTCTGGACAGGGGGTGTGAAAAGGAAAAAAATTAACTTTTAAATATTTTATTTTTATATTTTTTTTTTTTTGTTACCCCTTAAACACACCCCCCCCCCGTGGGGGAGAGAAGAAATTTTTTCTTGCTGGGTTTTTGCCAGCAGAATAAGAAAGAAACAGATGTAAGAGACAACAGGGAAGCATGCAGCAAAACATTTGTATCCAAACCTGTTATGTCACAAATCGACCTCAATACGTGAGAGCCCGAGACTGTGTGTCAGGTACCGTGATCTGTAATACGGGGGGCACCTCAGGGTACGGTTCTCGCCCCTTTCCTCTTCACACTGTACACTGCAGATTTTGGGTGCAACTCATCCAGCTGCTACCTACAGAAGTATTCTGACGACTCTGCAATAGTGGGTCTCATCACAGATGATGATGACAGGGAGTACAGAGAACTGAACCAGGATTTTGTGAACTGGTGCCACCGGAACCACCTGAAGATTAACGCGGGGAAGACCAAGGAGATGGTGGTGGACTTCCGCAAAGGCAGATGCCCTCCAAATCCAGTGGACATCCTGGGGACGGGCATCAAGATTGTGAACACCTATAAGTACCTGGGTTTGCTCCTTAATAATAAGCTGGACTGGGCAGATCATATGGAGGCCCTGTACAGGAAGGGCCACAGCAGGCTCTACCTGCTTAGGAAACTGAGAGCCTTTGGAATCCGGGGGGCACTTCTTAGAACTTTCTTCAACTCGGTAGTGGCATCAGCCATCTTCTTTGGAGTGGCCTGCTGGGGGAGCAGTATATCAACCAGGGACAGAAATAAACTTGACAAGCTGATTAGAAGGGCCAGCTCTGTCCTGGGGAGCCCACTGGACCCAGTGCAGGTGGTGGGTGACAGAAGGATACTGTCCGTGGTGAGCTCCATGCAGAAGAAGAAGTCCCATCCCATGCATGAGACTGTGATCGCGCTGAGCAGTACTGTCAGTGACCGACTGCTCCACCCTAGGTGTGAGAAGGAGCGCTATCGGAAGTCTTTCCTCCCCACCGCGGTTAGGCTGTACAACCAACACCGACCTAAGCGGAGATCATTACACACAGAGAACTGAAATATCTCTCTGCCTGTTAAATCCCCCCCCCCCCCCTCTGCTACGTCCTATCTGTCTGTCTGCTATTAATGTAATGCCTCTCACCTTGGAACATTCCTGTACATGTTGTATTTGTATTTGTATCTGCTTATCTTTGCTGCTGTAACACACTGAATTTCCCCATTGTGGGACTATTAAAGGGCTATTATTATTATGGAACTTTGATCATGTAGGAGGCAATAGGTTAGGGTGGGTTCACACTTGCGCTTGAGTACGTCCGCTGCCAATCTGAGTGAAACTCTTGGGAAACTGGATAAGCATCGGATAGCGACAGGTTAGCGACGCATTGCTTAAAAACCCATTCATTTGAATGTGTTTTTAAAGCAATACACGGATGTCCGATTGCACCCTCTGCGTCGCGAAGCCGTTTTTTTTCATCGAACATAAAGAACTGCATGTCCGACTTTGTTTCCGACGAAAAAACTGGATTCGCGGCACAGAGAGTGCAATCGGACACCCGCGCATTGCTTTAAAAACCCATTCAAATGAATGGGTTTTTAAGCAATGCGTTGCTAACCTGTCGCTATCCGGTGCCTATCCAGTTTCCCAAGAGTTTCACTCGGATTGGCAGCGGACGGACTCAAGCGCAAGTGTGAACTAACACACACCAAAAGTTTTTGCGCATTAAACTGTCTGTTGAAAAGAGGAAGGTTTTTTTTTCAGGTGATAAGAATATGTAAGGTGAGTGTGTTTATTTTTAATGAAGAATTCTGCTTCTCAAGCTTTACAGACTTAAAGAACCTTGGAAACTTAGTGCTTAGTGGATTTCATTGTGGCGCTTCTTGTTCTGCAGCTTGTGATATTTCAGGATTTAGAGCACTCCAATGCATCTGTAATAGTCCACATCAGTCCCATCCTCAACATCCTAATCTTTGAGCTTGCTGTTGGAATTATTTCTGGGACATCTGAAAGAATTGCCACGTTTTTGCCTGAGGAGCTTTTTCATATGTGAAGTTCTTTGTGTAGAGAATCATCAAAAACGTAATGGCAGAATACATCTCTCTTCATATTGACCTTAACATCTTTAGATGCCAACAGCTTAAAGGAAATTTAAAAAATATCAACCCAATGTTCCACCTAAAAGGAAAAATCACAAATTGCCTAGTATGTGAATGGATCACATGCAAACAAATATGTCCCATCTGCAGCCTCAGTTGGCAAGATCACATATGGGGACTGAGTCTTGAACATAACACAATATGTTTAGGTTTACTGGTCTTGGTAAAAGATTTAAGAATGAATTATGAAATAAACTTTACCTCTTTATTCCTCCTCTTAAATTTAAAAGTTACAAACTACTGGGTGGAATGAAGCAAAGAATGCTTAGAAGCATGAGGAGCATTGCAATGCTCTGACAGTCAGGGCTCTCCTGCCAATAGTCCCTTTTAACTGAATGTCAAGCACAGTACAGGCGTATTGAAATGCAGCAAGCTAGAGATTTCTTTTCCCCAACACCCACCGTCAAAGAACATTCTGCTCCCTCCCCATACACACAAACTAGAAGAAGAAAATAAAATCTTCAGGTTCAGATATCTTTTTTCTAGATTGCCGGCTTTACGGCTTTTATTAAGTAGAATAAACTTAAGTAACTTTAGTTTCCCCAGTCTACTAGATTTTTTCTGTTGTGTTTGTAATACTTTAATACTTTAGATATATTGGCTAGCTCAATATGCTTTAGAATTATAGCATGCAATATATATATATATATATATATATATATATATATATATATATATACAGTTGTGCAAAAAAAGTTTACATACCCTGGCAGATTTTTTGTTTTTTTTGGCCTTTTTTCAGAGAATATGAATGATAACACACAAACTTTTTCTCCACTCATGGTTAGTGTTTGGTTGAAACCATTTATTGTCAAACTTCTGTGTTTTCTCTTTTTAAATCATAATGACAACCAAAAACATCAAAATGACCCTGTTCAAAAGCTCACATACCCCAGTTCTTAATACCGTGTATTGCCCCCTCTAACATCAATGACAGTTTGAAGTCTTTTGTGGTAGTTGTGGATGAGGCTTTTTATTTTCTCAGATGGTAAAACTGCCCATTCTTCTTGTCAAAAATGTTTCCAGTTCCTGTAAATTCCTGGGCTATCTTGCATGTACTGTGCGCTTGAGATCTCCCCAGAGTGGCTCAATGATATTGAGGTCAGGAGACTGAGATGGCCACTCCAGAACCTTCACTTTCTTCTGCTGTAGCCAATAACAGGTCGACTTAGCCTTGTGTTTTGGATCGTTGTCATGTTGAAACGTCCAAGTACGTCCCATGCGCAGCTTCCTGGCTGATGAGTGCAAATTTGCCTCCAGTATTTGCTGATAACGTGCTGCATTCATCTTTCCTTCAACTTTGACCAAGTTTCCTGTGCCTTTGAAGCTCACACATCTCCACATCATCAATGATCCACCTCCGTGCTTTACAGTAAGAATGGTTTTCCTTTCATCATAGGCCTTGTTGACACCTCTCCAAATGTAACGTTTATGGTTGTGGCCAAAAAGTTCGATTTTTGGCTCATCACTCCAAATGACCTTGTTTCAGAAGTTTTGAGGCTTGTCTCTGTGCTGTTTGACGTATTGAAGGCAAGATTCTTTGTGGCATTTGCGCAGTAATGGCTTTCTTCTGGCAACTCGACCATGCAGTCCATTTTTCTTCAAGTGCCTCCTTATTGTGCATCTTGAAACAGCCACAACGATAGTTTTCAGAGAGTCCTGTATTTCAGCTGATGTTATGTGTGGGTTTTTCTTTGCATCCTGAACTAATTTCTTGTGGCCGAAATTTTGGTTGGTCTACCTGACCGTGGTTTGGTTTCTGGGCATGTTATCAGGCCAAAATCACCAGGGTATGTGAACTTTTGAACAGGGTCATTTTGATGTTTTTGGTTGTCATTATGATTTAAAAAGAGAAAACACAGAAGTTTGACAATAAATGGCTTCAATCAACCACTAACCATGACTGGAGAAAACGTTTTTGTGTTATCATTCATATTCTCTGAAAAAAGGCCAAAAAATCTGCCAGGGTATGTAAACTTTTTAGCAAAACTGTATATATGTATATATATATATATATATATATATATATATATATATAAGTAGATAGACATTGTCCTAACTGCTGGACTGCACTCCGAAAAGTAAATTTAATGTACAGCAAATACACTCCTTCATTACTTATATGTGTGCTATTCTTCTTAATAAAAATTTTAAAAAAATGAAAAAAAAAAGAGAAAACAGTAATGGTATGTTGCACAGATGGTTTTATTTTTGCCACTATTCTTTAATGAAGACAGCAAGACACATGAAGGCTAGTGTCATCTGTTTGTACTATTTACCAGTTTTTGTTCTATTTTTAACTAGTACTTGTGTTTTTCCTTGAGGAAATCCAATTTCAAAGAGCTTTATCTAGTCCCCTTACAATCAAAAGAATGAGTAAAGCCTTTTCCATGTCTGAAGGGAGTAAGAGAGTTAGCCACCAGAATAAAGAAGAAAAGACTTGTCAAAAAGTAATGACTATGGAATAGTTAGAAAGAGATGATGCCTTCATTTTCTTACTGATGTGTACAAATGAGTACTTGAGAGACCTTTTTTCATGATTAATGTACGTTTCAACAGTATTTTAAAATTTTACACAATTCTGCAGTAATGGTGTAGAATTTTGCCTTGGGGTGAATTTCTTCCCTCAATATATAATTTTAAAGAATGTAAAAACCAAGACATTTGTAGTCATTACATTGTGTTTTGATGAAGATGAAAAAGGTTCGTTTTTTCCTTGTGAATGGTTTCCTATTGATGTGTTAAGCCTGTTTTGATCTGCTAGCAGCTGATTATTTCTATATTATCCCCTAGACTACATGATTTCCTAATTTATAGCTCACCTCCCTTTTTTTCATGGTAGAAGATCATTTGGGAATAAGGATTGCTTTGTAGGTTTTTCCTTCTTGTTTTCATTCATGTAAAATATGAATTTGGGACTATTTTTTTAATTTTTTTATATTATGTAGTTATGTTTTCCTAAACATTATACAAATATAACTTTCAAAATAGTCATTACATTAAACAGTATTTCAATGGGAACTATCAACAGCCATACACTTCGCGGAAGCAGTCTGTTTCAATTTTACCCAAAACACTTTTAAATGAACTATTGTCCCTGGCACTGGATGTGGGTACAACATTTGCTAGCCTGGCCAGCAGCCCTTATGGTGCATTCACATGTCATGATTGATTATCATTTTGGCCCATATTTGCAAATACCAATGCAAAACTGAAAGTTTTAACACATTTAAATGCATGGGATATATATAGAGAAACTGGTGAGGGTCAGGCTATCACCACTGTGCTGGCTGAATGGATGCTCAGGGTGATAGATCATGTATATCATCTTCAAATAACATTCTGAATTTCAGACTGAAGTACTCTTGAATAAATATTTATACAGAATTGTTCCCACCACCAAAAAGATAAGTGGGGCAAATCTCACCGGTTAAATATGAATGAACAGGAGCACTATATTTTTGCACTATAATTCTTAGCAAATAATAACTATAGCAAGTGCTGAAGTATGGATTTATATAGAATAGGGGCTTATAAATCATTTAAATGTGTTTGTCCCCTGACTTACATAATTGCCTAGTATGGTTGAAAAAAAAAATTCTTATGTCCATCAAGTTCAACCAAGGCATCGGAAAAGGCATGACTGAAGGGATGAGTAAGGAAAAAAAATTCTATATATTTCCATAAGCATCACTGCTATTTTGATGTAAAAAGTTATCTAAGCCATTTTTGAAGCTGTTGCTGCTGTGACCAGCTCCTGTTGTAGGCTCTTCCACAGTTTCACAGTGAAGAAGCTTTGTCGCCTCTGGACATTAAGGCTATTTTTCACCAGACAGAGGGGAGTGCCCACTTGTGTTTTGAGGGGATTTTACATGGAACAGCTTTTCCCCATATTATTGAATTGGCCATTTCTATATTTATAAATGTTAATAATATTTCCTCTTAAACACCACCTCAAGTCTGAAAAAATTTAACAATTTTAATCTCATCTCATAACGGAGGTCCTTCATGCCCTTTGTGAGCTTCATGGCCCTCTGTTGTACCTTTTCTAACTCTAGGACATACTTTCTATGAATTGATGACAAAATATAAATTGCATATTCCAACTGGGGCCAGACCAGTGATTAATAAAGTGGTAATATTACATGCCTTTCCATACCCCTTTTAATACATTGCGAGATCCTGCTGGCTTTAGAAGCAGCTAATTGACATTGCATGCTATTATTTTACCCTTTTCTGATATCTGCCGTTATAGTACGGTATTGAAATACGGCTGCTGCTCAGGAGCTGAGTGGCCACCATAGTCACTGGTTCTTTGCTGTACAGCAGCGTTATAAACCCCTAACACTGCCATTTTGGGGTGGATTGCCAGCCCCAGATCTCACTCTTTGTATTGTTAGTATGACAGCTGAGAGCCTACTGAAGGCTTCCAGGCTAATCATTAGAATGCTTATATTACAGGCTGCATTAGGCATCCTGTAAAAAAAAACATAGTCATAGTCTAATGCAGTGATTAGAGTAAAACAAAAAAAAAGAGATATATCTCCATCTATAAAAATTCAAATCACTTCCCTTTCCCTAGAACAGGGGTAGGCAATCTTTTTTGTTCGGCGTGCCGATTTTAATGAAAAAAAAAAAAAAAAAATCAAAGATGAGGTAGTCAGAGTGCCAGTTAATTGTAAGTCTGACGATCCCTAAACTAAAGTCATATACCAGATACCGTAACACAGCAGTGCTGCCACCGCATGCGTTTACTGCTATTTCTTGGGACGCACCTGTACTTTCTGATTAGAAGCAATTAAAGTACATTTGCATCCTGCAATTAGTGGTAAATGTACAGTATGTGTCAAGGAGCACCGTATAGCAACATCCTTATGGTGAAAACACACTATGTATCTGGATGCAGCTATATTCTTAGGCCACTAGAACTTTTACTTCGATGTAAAACTGCGTTCACATGGTGCATTTTTGTACAAAAAAAAAATGACTGAGTTTTCGGTGCAAAAACACAACTTTAAACAGAATAATGTCCCATAGTGGTCCCTGCACACGGTATTATGTCCCATAGCGGCCCCTGCACACTGTATTATATCCCATAGTGGCCCCTGCAAATGGTATTATATCGTATAGCGGCCCCTGCACACTGTATTATATCCCATAGTGGCCCCTGCACACGGTATTATGTCCCACAGTGGTCCCTGCCCACGGTATTATGTCCCATAGTGGCCCCTGCACACGGTATTATGTCCCATAGTGGCTCTTGCTTCCAAGTGCATCATACGGAATATTACATAGTACCATTGCAAAGATTGTCCAACAGAGATGAATCCCCATACGCTTCTATGAACAGAAAAATTAAAAAGTTATAGTATGTAGAAGGCGGTGTATTAACCACTTCCCGCCGGTGACATTTTTCGTTTTTGACTCCACCCCCCTCCCCCCTTCCAAACCCAATAACTTTTTAATTTTTCCGTTCTCAGAGCCATATGAGGTCTTAATGTTTGTGACAATTTTTTTTTCATGATGCTACCATTTATTATTCTGTACAATGTACTGGGAAGCTGGAAAAGAATTCAGAATGGGGTGGATTTGAAGAAAAAGTGCATTTGTGCGACTTTCTTATGGACTTCGTTTTTACGGCGTTTGCACTACAGCCAAAATGACGTCATCTGTATTCTATGTTTCGGTATGATTTCGGGGATACCAAATTTATATGGTTTTATTTACATTTTAACCCCTTAACAAAAATCCAAAACTGTGCAAAAATATATTTTTTTTAAAAGTCGCCATATTCTGACACCCATAACTTTTTTATACTTCTGTGCACAGGGATGCATAGGGTGTCTTTATTTGCCGGACCAGGTGTACTTTTTAGTTATAACATTTTGGGGCATTACTATTGCTTTGATCGCTTTTTAGTCAAATTTTTATCAAAGGCAAAACAGTGAAAAAACGGTGGTTTGGCACTTTTGATTTTTTTTTTTCCCCACTACAGAGTTTACCGTACGGGAAAAATATTTTTATAGATTTGTAGACCGGGCATTTTTGGACACAGGGATACCGAATGTGTATGTGTTTCACAGTATTTAACTACTTTTATATGTGTTCTAGGGAAAGGGGGGTGATTTGAACGTTTAATATTTTATTTTTATTTATTTTTTTAACTTTTTTTCTTTCTTTTTTTTTTTTTTTTTGCATTTATTAGACCCCCTAGGGGTCTTGAACCCCAGGGGGTCTGATCACTAATGCAGTGCATTACAATGCTAATGCATTGCAGTGCATTGCAAAAAAAAAAAAAACAAGCGCTTCTATTGCAGGCTACATAGAGTACAGCTACATAATACAGCAGCCGGGTCCCGAGTAGCCACCATAACCGCCGTACCATTACAGCGTACTATTACTATAGCCGCCGTACTATTACAGCAGATGTTGGGAAAGGGTTAAAAGAAAAAGAAAAAAAAATAAAAGGGGGGGGGGGGGGTTTAATCTATGATCTACAAGTGCACCTAAGTCATTCTGTAGAAGTAACTCTCCTAGATTTCCCCCTCGGCGATATGTTACATGCAGATTATTATTACCCAGATGTATAACTTTACATTTATCCACATTGAACCTTTTTTTGTCAAGTAGATTCCTAAACACTGCATGTGTCTGCAAGTCTGCATGTAGGCTATGCACATCTTCCATAGACTGTGGTATACTATATTGCTTGGTGTCATCTGCAAAAATAGAGACCGTGCTATTAATCTCATCTTCTATATCATTAATAAATAAATTAAATAAAAGCAGAGCCAGCACTGAACCCTGGGGTACACTGATTACACTGGACAATGAAGATTTTGCTTCCTGAACACTTTTGAGTGTTTATGTAATTTGAGCTGCTGATCATGAAAATCATAGCCATTTTTTTCATATTTTCAGGCAGTTCAAGTATTATCCACGATATACGTGCTGTGGTGTGATATAATTTATAGACAAGCAAAGGCATAAATTCCTTGCATTTTATTGAAGTTGCAAACCTTAAGTGAAATTGTTACAGACTAGGCACACCTACACATACAGGTGCATATCAATAAATTAGAATATCTTTGAAACGTTTATTTCTTTCAGTAATTAACCACTTCCGTAGCACCCATAGACTATATTCGTCCAAGTGGTGGTTGTCTAGTTCTGCAAGGACGTATCGGTACGTCCAGCAGAACGAGCTCTACTGCGTGCCCCCCACTGTACCTAGCTCGGAGGTCCCGCTGTCAATAGACAGCGGAGACCTTAAAGCTTTGTCCAGAGATCACTTTGTGTGGTCTCCAGGTCTGTGATCGCTGTGACACACCGTCACAGCGATTGCAATGACAGTCGGCATATGAGCCGATTGCTCTGCTGTGCCCCCACCCCCCTCCTGTACTTAGCTCTGAAGTCCCGCTGTTAATAGAGAGCAGGGACCTCAGAGCTTTGCCCGGAGACCACTCTGTGTGGCTTCCGGGCATGAGATCGCTGCTCACAGCGATCACATTGTCTGGCGCATGAGCAGAATATGCTCCTCTGCGCCCCTCCCCCTTCCCTCCATCCCCCTTGCACACAGCTCCGAAATCTCTGCCGTCAATAGACAGTAGGGATCTCAGAGCTTTAAACCGGAGACCACTCTGTGTGGTCTCCGGGCATGTGATCGCTGTGACAGCCAGTCACAGAGATCACAATGAAGTTTGTCACATAGTGACAAACTTCATTGGCTGAACACCGATCTCACTCTCCTTAGCCAAGCAGAGAGGGAGATCGGCACTTCTGCCTCCACCCCCAGCAATACTCCGTGGTCAGCTGTCAGAAGACAGCTATGATCACGGAGTTATGCCCAGAGACCACCCTGATTGGGCATAGTGGTCTCTGGGGCATGTGAGCACTGTGACAGCCTGTCACAGTACTCACATAAAGTAAGTAATAAAAAGATAAAAAATGGCTTCCAATCTCCCTCTCCTCAGATCCTGACAGAGGGAGATTGGTAAGTAAAAATCACTACATACACACACACTCCCCCCCCCCCCCCTTTTGAGTGCCCCCCACTCTCTTCTGTCTCCTCTATCTATCGCATATCTATCTATCTATCTCATATCTATCGCTCCTATCTATCTATCTCATATCTATCGCATATCTAACTATCTATCTCATATCTATCTATCGCTCATATCTATCTATCTATCTCATATCTATCTATCGATCATATCTATCTATCTATCTCATATCTATCTATCGCTCATATCTATCTCTATCTATCTATCTATCTATCTATCTATCTACCATTTCTATCTATCGCTCATATCTATCTCTATCTATCTATCTATCTATCTCATTTCTATCTATCGCTCATATCTATCTATCGCTCATATCTATCTATCTATCTATCTCATATCTATCTATCTATCGCTCATATCTATCTATCTCATATCTATCTATCAGAGTCGCTGCATGTTTCTGCAGCCTAAAATACATTTGTCATATAAAGGCAGATTTTTTTGTGCTAGATACATGAAGGTTATTGTCATTATTGTTATTCTATGGTGTCAGCAAACCAGCTATGGAAAATTTGGCCTCTGGAAGCCAGTTTGCACACCATTCATTGCAGGCTCTGCTGTAGGCCCAGCAAGTAAGGGATGCACCTACATTTGGTATCTATGAAAACAGCATATGTTGCTAAATATGGTATCAGGTGTGTTTGTCAAGTAGCACTCACCAGATTATAAAAATAGTCACCCAAATTCACAAATTTGGGAAAAAATGTCGTTTTCATTTTTTTTTCCACCAAATTCATTGAAAAGTCTGGAAAAAACCAGAGGTCCAATATCTTTTAAATGTCCTTTATTGAATACCTTGGGGGGGGTCTAATTTATTGAGTGGAGTAATTTTGGTTTAAAATTTAGATTTTTATTGAGAGAAATTTTTTTGTAATACATAACAGGGAAAGAAATAATACATAGGGATAATAAGGCATCAACAGTATCCATATACATATTGTTGTAGTGATAACACAATTTGGAGGGAGCAAGGGAAAAAGGGAAACAGAAATCAACATCATACCGCTCAGTAAGTTATCTAGAAAAAGGGTTTATAATATACACATCACCACACTACTAGAGCCGTGGAGCAATAGAATATCATGTATGGAAAGAGGGGTCCGGCCTTCTGCAAAGAGGGACTCCCCCACAACCGACATAATCAGACCAAAGGGCCCACTTCAGGCGAAAGGCAGTATACCTATGGCTTCTACATGCCAACATCTTCTCTAGTGTATAGGCCAAGTTGACGTGCTGTATTAGTTCCGACAGCGTCAAACAGAGTGCATTCTTCCACTGGCGTGCTATCATAGCTCTGGCCGCTAATATAATCTGGCCCAGAACTACTGCCATATCGCCTGGAAAAGACTCAGTATCCAGGAAGCAGAGCGCCAGGCCTGGAGATAACGGGACATTCATGCCTGCCAGACCACACATCAACTGGAAGACGGCACTCCAGAAAGCGAGCACAGGGAGACAGTCCCACCACATATGTATAAGTGTACCTCTTGCACCACAACCTCTCCAACACAAATCTGAGCACAAAGGGTCTATGTGTGCTAGCTGAGTGGGGGTCCTGTACCATCGAAGAGATATCTTGCACGCCGTCTCCCAGTGGGCTGCGCCCCTCGATACGCGCTTAACAAACCCGAACGCTTCATACCACTCCTGGAGAGAGATGCTTCTAGCAAGCTCAATCTCCCAGCGTATCAGACAGAGAGGTTTAACCTGCTCTGAGGGGGTGGAGAGGAGTTTATAGAAAGCTGAGGAACCACCCTTAATAGGGGCCGATGTCTGCCACATCCGGAGGGCCAGTCTAGGAAACACAGGGTCTGAGACATTGTGAGACATGAAGGAGATGTCTTATCTGCAGATATTTATAGAAATCCCGCTGTGGGATTTGAAATTCCTCCATCAATGCAGTGAACGATTTCAATTGGGCTCCCCCGAATAACTGCTCGACTCTCTGGAGGCCAGCGTCTGACCAGCGCTTCAAGCTCAGACCGGGCAGGAATGAGGCCAGGTAACGTAATGGCAGGTCCGTCAAAAGGAATTAATTCTGCCACCGGGGTGAATGAGGTCAGAAAGCGCCATGCCCAGACAGATGCCTTTATACTTAGTAGGGGAATTAGAGTGTTGGAAGGGCAGAATGATTTGGGACGCAAGAGGGAAATCAATGGGAGGCTCATAGAGGACTCCTCAACCTCCAACCAACGGTATCCGGTGACTCCCCCCCACCAGACCCTCAACTGCTCCAAAACAGTTGCAGCATAGTATCTCTTAACATCTGGGACACCTGCTCCCCCTCTAGCCCAGGGTCTAGTCATAACCCGCATGCGTATCCTTGATCTCTTCCCCTCCCAAATGAAATCCGAAATTAGCTTTTGTAGTTTTGTCAGGTAGGAGTTGGGGAGGGGGATAACCACAGTGCGGAACAAATAAAGTATGATGGGGAGCACCATCATCTTCACTATGGCAATCCTACTAGCCCAGGACAACATGGGTTTAGAGTAACCGGCCAGGAGGGAGGACACCTTGGACAGCAACGGTACATAGTTTAAGGAGAAGAGATTAGAGCTTGGGGTCGTCAAGGAGATTCCCAGATACGTAATGCTATCTCCCCCCACCTGAACGGGAATTGGGCACTCAGCTCCCTTTTTAGAGACGTGGAAATACCAATTGGGAGCAACTGGGACTTGGCCGGGTTAATCTTATAATAAGAGACTTTACTAAAGGTCTCCAAGGTATCTGTAGTAGCTCGCAAGGATGACATAGGGTTGGCCAGGGAGAGGATCACATCATCAGCGTATAGGCCAATTTTGTGCTGATGTTGCCCAACTGAAATACCTGTGATATTAACGTTAAGTCTAATGGCCTCAGCCAACGGCTCCATCACTAATGCAAATATGATAGGAGAGAGAGGGCAGCTTTGGCGGGTCCCATTGCTGATCTGAAAGGGGTCGGACAAAAACCCCGAGGATAGAATCCGAGCGGACGGGCAGGAGTAAAGAGCCAGGGTGGCCTTTTTAAAGAAAGATCCCATGCCAAACTTATCCAGTATTCGATCTAGGTAGCCCCAGTGGACCCTGTCAAAGGCCTTTTCTGCATCGAGAGCTAATGAAAGGGATGGTCCTCTATTACGTTCTGCGCTCTGAATTAAGTGAATAAACCTGCGGGTGCCATCCGGGGCCTGTCTACCCATAACAAATCCCACCTGGTCTGGCCCGATTAGCCGGGGCAGGATACGTACCAGACGCTCCGCCAGCACCTTCGCATACAACTTAACATCCACGTTCAGTAAAGAAATAGGCCTAAAATTTGCTGGACTAATAGGGGGCTTGCCTGGTTTGGGGAGGGTAACCACAGTAGCGGCTAACATCTCCTCTGGGAATCAATGATCCTCCGCAGCTCTCATAAACACTCCTAATAAATGGGGCGACAAAATATCCCTGTATTTTTTATAATAGATACCAGAAAAACCATCAGGACCCGGGGATTGTAATGGCTTCAAGGATGCAACAGCCTTATAGATCTCCGATAGAGATATAGGAGCAGCCAGTAACTGGCGCTGTTCCTCCGAGAGGCGAGGAAGAGAGACAGATTCTAGAAATTTATTGATGTCCGTCAGTGAGGGTTGATGTACCTCGGTATCCTCTTTTAAATTATATAGAGATTTATAGTAGGCCCTGAACTGTTCAGCTATAAGACGGGGATCTGTAATTTTGTCCCCCTGAGCATTAAAAAGATACTCAATACGTGATCTGGGTTGGGCTTGTTTGATTTTCTTTGCCAGGAAAGCACTAGCTCTGTTGTTATGGATATAGGCCTGGCACTGAAATCTCTTAAAGGCAAGGTCCTGTTGATGAGCCATCAGACCTTGCAATTGTAATTGGTATTGTCTAATATCGTTTGAAAGAGATGGGGTAGGGCAAAGCTTATTCGCTGCCGACAGCCCAGCTATCTTTTGAAGCAAAGCATCAATATCCTTAGAGCGTTGCTTCTTGGCCCTAGAACAAGCTTGGATAATCACCCCGCGCATAAATGCCTTATGGGCGTTCCACAGGATATAGGGGTCTGAGGCCTAGGCGCAGTTAGTTCAAAAAAATTCTTGTAGCGCATTGAGGAGCTGAGCACCATGAGAGGGATGATCCAGGATATATTCGTTTAGACGCCATTGGGAAGGCAGGGCTGTGGCAAACTGCTCGCGGAGGACCAGAGACACCGGGGCATGATCCGACCACGTAATCAGACCAATATGAGAGGATACAGTCTGTAACAGGCCCAATTTATCCGCCAAGAAGAAATCTATCCTAGAGTATGAGGAGGAAGGGGAAGAGAAAAAACTGTAGTCTCTCTCGCTACCATGCTGGCATCTCCACACATCATATAACCCCTGATCTAATAAGGAAGGGGTGAGTACAGGAGATTTCCTTTGAGGATTGGACGAGTCTAGAAAGTTATCTATAAGGCAATTGTAATCTCCCCCTACAATTAAGATACCAGTGGCAAATGCCCGAATTTTGGGCAAGAGAGATCTCCAGTACGAGGCCTGAAACCGATTGGGGAGGTACACTGTGACCAAAGTGTATCTCATACTATTAATAGTACAATTAAGACCGAGATACCGGCCCTGGGGATCCGTTAATACAGACTCCATGCTAAAGGCAACTGAGTCACGGACAGCTATAAGGACTCCCTTGCGTTTGGCCGCACAGGAGGCCTTAAAAATATGAGGAAAGGAGGAGTTCGTAAATAGAGGGCTTTTCTCAACATGAAAATGAGTCTCTTGAAGCATGAGCACGTCACATCTCAAACGGCGTGCCTCCCTCCATACCGAGCTTCTTTTGTAAGGGCTATTAAGCCCCTTAACGTTTATAGAGGAAATTCGAACAACCATGGTAATGGCCAATAGAGGGATGTTAGACTACACAGATGGGGTGTGTGCCAGCATGGCAAGCGGTCCAGATCTGCACTAAAGATATAGTTAGGTGATGCGCACATATATGAGCTGTGTATGATAAAATAACCAAATTCTACTAAACACAGTAAACTATACAAGAATAAAGAACAAAAAACAAACATCATAGTGCCAAAATACACCGAATAAGCTGTGGGGGGTGAGAAGTAAGATTCCTTCATCAATCAATTACAAATGTAAAAAACTTATAGAAAAAAGTGATAAGTAGTTCGCCAAGAAAAAGGCTATATAGTTAACATCCTGTAAAGGCACCTGATCTCCCTGGGTGAGGGAGAGTGAGAGTCTCGTAGATCTTTCAGGGTTCTCCAACCATATGCCAGTCCTTGGGTACCCGTGGAGGGCGAGCGGGTCCGCCAGGCCGAGGTTCAGAGTTATCAGATGTCAGACGCCATCTACGGAGGAGAGACATTCCGTCTTCTACGGAGGGTATAGAATGAGTGACTCCGTTGCGAAAGACCAGAAGTTTGGTGGGGAAGCCCCATCGGTATCGCACGTCGTTCTCTCGAAGTATCTTCGTGACAGGTGTTAAGTTGCGTCTCGCTTGCATAGTGGCAGCGGATAAATCCGGGTACAGAGCAATTGCTGAAAACGGTGCGGGGAGAGTGTTGCATTTACGAGCCTAAGCAAGGATAGAGTCTTTGATATGGTAGAAGTGGACCCTAACAAGGGTGTCTCTAGGGGCATCCACAGGGGCTGAACTTGCCTTAGGTATACGGTGAGCCCTGTCCAGGGTAAGATCAAGCTCTGAGAGATTTGGAAGGATCTTTTTAAACATTCGTTTGACATAGGCCGGGAGGTCAATGGATACAATGTCCTCTGGGATTCCCCGGATCTTAATATTGTTGCGTCTGGAGCGGTCCTCAGAGTCTGTTGCTTTGATCTTTAGCCAGCGCACTTCTGCCTCCAGTGTATTGTGAGCATCCACCAATTCGTTGTGAGCAGTGGAGAATTCCGCCATCTTCCGCTCAAGGTGATCAGTTCTCTCTCCAAGTGCGTCAATATTATGTTGTAGTTTCCCAACCAATGAGGCCACACTTTTGTTAATGCCCGATTGCAATATCACCAGCATGCCTTTCAATGTGTCACAAGTAACTGGGTCAGAGGACACCGGAAAATCAGAGATGTCAGTGTGACCAATCAGAGAGGTATCATCGGGTGTAGGGGTCTGGGCCCGGCTATTCTTTTTATGTGCAGGACCTTCCTTGGTAGGGGATGAGGCATTGGAGACACTTGGGCCTCTTTTGTTGCCCTCCTGGACAGATTGTGAGGCAGCAAGAGAGGACATGATTGCATTATTCATGCCCATCAGATCCTGTGGCATAACCGTTGATTTGAGTGGGGAGGGAAGTTGTGCATGAGAGTCCATTTCAGGTGAGGGCTGACGGTCTGAGGCTTGGTGTGCGAAGAATTCAGTGAGTTTCCTGGGCGCCCCAGAGGAGGAAGCCTTCTTTCTGGTCATCTCCGCAATGTCTCTGGACATTTAGGTGAGCAGATAGAAAATGACAATGTAGAGACTGAACACAGCTGTAACAGGATACGTATACCAGAGATAAATCTGTCGCTCCCAGGAGATAGTGGGATCCACTCAGGGCGTTACAGGAGCCCAAGGTAGTATACAGGAAAGCGGTGGGCCGCTGTAGGCGAACTTCTTGCTGATTTATTTAATCATGATGAGGAGCCACATACATGCGGTCAGAACAGCAAAGTCCAGCAACACTAGTATTTACCCGCCAACTCGCCAAAACGGGAGAATATGTGGAATGTTTACTCACGGAAGAGCCGCTCTTTGTCGTTGTTGAGAGTTAGACAGAAGACTGTCGTTGATCCAGGGCAGGGATAGAGGCCCACTCCCGGCCTACACACAGTCAGGGCGGAGCAAGGATGGAGATCAACTCGAGGCCTGTCTCCGCTGACCAGCAGCAGAGGCAGCGGTTCCCCTATTCGTGTCCGCTCCGCGGACCTAAAGTTGCGCGGACTGCTCACCGGGCCGAGATACAGCGGGGGCTCCTCGGTAAGTTGGCAGGGAGGGGGTGGGAGACATCCACCTCTGCTTGATGGAAGAGCTCCGGCGTCTCAGGAACCCACCGCGTAGGCCGCAAGATGGCGTCCTCCACTCTGAGCGAGCCCTCAATCCTCCTCTCCGCGTCGTTGCCGGCGCCGCCCCTGAGCCGCCTCTATACCAGATGACCGATCCCGCAGGCTGATAACCCTGTCAGGAGCGGCAGGGTCTCCCAGGGCGTGAGGTAGTGGTTCTGCGGGCCTCCAAGATGGCAGAGCGGCAGTTCAGGCACACAAGAAGGCTCCTGTCAGCAGTGTTGCAGGCAGATCTGGTGCCCAAAGGTCCGTGGGGTCACCACCTCAGGCATCCTCTTCCGGTATGTGAAGGTGTTCTCCGCGGGTAGCTGCAGTCTGTGGCACAGGGATAACGGGTAGGCCGCGATTCCAAAATGGAGCAGGAAGCGCTGCAGGCCTCACAGCAGAACCTCCAGGATTCTGCCCGGTCACCAAACCAGAGCCTCTAAATATGTACACTGGGGTCTGGGGGAAGACCCCTGAGGCCTCTGGAGTTTGTGGCTTCAAGGATGCGTTAGATCCGCTGTGGATTCAGGTGAGATAGGCCACAGCTCTGTAAAAGCAGGTCTTGTTGCTCTGCTGGCTGGCCACACCCCCCCGAGTGGAGTAATTTTGGGGGTGTTCATACTGTTTTGGGCCTTCACAGCAGCTGTAATGACAGTATGGTGTCAGAAAACCAGCTATGGAAAATTTGGCCTTTAAAAGCCAGTTTGTGCACCATTCATTGCAGGCTCTGCTGTAGGCCCACATAATGGAGAAAATACTCAAATGTGCTATCTATACAAACAGAAGAAATAAGAAAATATATTTTAGAATATATATATTTATTATAATTTACTTTTTTGAGGTTATCATGTGTTTAAATGTAGGAAAAAGCATTTTTTTAAACTTTTTTTTTCCCATTTTCCCTCTATATTTTTGTAAAAAGTAAAATGTATTGCTTATTTTGTTATAAAATGTGAAAGCCCATTATGTTCCGAGAAAAAGGAGACCAAATACATGTAGGTTGGCACAGTAATAGAAAAGCAATTTTCAGTTAAACTGGAACATGGCTAAAACTTGAAAATGTGCCTGGTCTGGAAGTGGGGTAAAGCATCTGGTATGGAAGTGGTTAAATTAAAAAAGTGAATATTGTAAATTCAGCGTGTCACCTGCCAAGGTTTCCTAAGCCTCTAAATGGTCCCTCAGTCTGGTTCAGTAGGACACACAATCATGGAAGATGCTGATTATGAATTGAATTACTGAAATGAATGAACGTTTCAAAGATATTTTAATTTATTGAGATGCTCCTGTATCTAGACATGTCTGGTTGCTGCCTCGAGAGGCTGTAATATATGCTTGCAAAGATTCTGTAAGTTATTTAAAATCTAAGCAGCTAAGGGTGGGTTCACACCTGCGCTTGGTGTCCGTCCGTCGCCAATCCAGTGAAAATCTCGGCGAACTGGATTGGCGTCGGATACAGACCGGTCAGCGGCGCATTGGTTAAAAACCCATTCATTTGAATGGGTTTTTAAAGCAGTGCGCGGGGTGTGCGCTTACACCCTCTGCGCTGCCAATCCTTTTTTTTTTCGTCGGACACGAAGTCCTGCGTGTCCGACTTTGTTTCCGACGACGGACACCAAGCGCAGGTGTGAACCCACCCTAAAAACTACTCCAGTACGATCTGATATAGCTAAAATGTCTCGTCAGTGTCGGAGCAGTCACAATACCTTCTGTTACATTTGTGGTGAGTACACACTTAAGCCTCAAAGATGCACAATGACAGCTCTTATCAAGTAAGCCTATGAGCTGTACTTTGAATGCAAGATTGGTGATCAAGACAAATCATGGGCTCCTCACATCTGTTGTGCAAGATGTGCTGTTGATCTTAGTAGTTGGCTGAGAGGTTCTCGCAAGTCAATGCTGTTTGCTGTCCCACTGATATGGCAGGAACCGAAGGATCATGTGGCCGACTGTTACTTCTGTCTAACCAATGTCTCTGGTTTCTCTGCTAAGAATAAAAAATGCATTGAATATCCCAATCTGCCTTCAGGTATGAGACCAATGCCACATGTTGACACTCTTCCAGTACCAAAGCCACCAGAGACATGGAGCCTAGAGGAGGCAGCCGATGAAGATGTTGCAGTCCATAGGTCAGAGATCGGGAACGATGCTGATTCAGACTTTGAGCCATGTATGTCTGCTGAGCCTTATCTTATAACACAGCCATAACTGAATGACTTGATCCAGGACTTACGTTTGTCAAAGCAAATGTAGTGTTACTGGCTTCAAGACTTCAATGATGACATTTGCTGTCCCCTGGTACAAAAGTTTCTGTCTTTCGAAGCCGCCAAGATGACTTAACACAGTTTTTTTGAACAGGTTGACAACCTGTGTTTCTGCACAGACATTGATGTGTTGTTCACAACTTTGGGTTGTGTGCATGAGCCGAATCAGTGTTAAGTCACAAGGCTGTCTTGTTACACAATGGTAATGTTCATCCTTCAATACCTGTTGGCTATGCTGCACACATGAAAGAAACATACGAGAACATGGAACTGTTGTTGAAACACATCAAGTACAGCAACTACAACTGGAACATCTGTGAAGATTTAAAAGTAGTGGCACTGTTGCTTGGATTGTAGCTCGGATATATCAAGTACTGCTGTTTTCATTTGCGAATGGGACAGCCATGCTAAGCAGTCAAATTACAGTAGAAGGAAGTGGCCAATCCGTAACCAGTTGACTCCTGGGCAGAAAAATGTTGCACATAAAGCACTTGTGGACTCAGCAATGATATTTCTGCCTCCACTTCACATAACGTCGGGCTGATGAAAAATTTTGTGAAAGCAATGAACAAGGAAGCAGAAGGTTTTCATTATTTGAGACAAATGTTCCCAGGAATAACTAATGTCAAGATTAAGGAAGGCATTTTTGTTTGTTCACAAATCCGACACATCATGAATGACAAGCACTTCGAAGAGCTGCTGGTGGGGCCTGAGAAAATTGCTTGGAATTTCATTAGCAACTATCGAGCAGAAAACTACATCGAATTGGTTGACAACCTTCTTGAAGCTTACAAAGCGATGGCGTGCAACATGTCATTGAAAATTCATTTTCTACATTCTCATTGGTATTTTTTCCCTGCAAATCTTGGTGAAATCAGTGACGAACATGGCGAATGGTTTCACCAGGATATTGCCATGATGGAAAAGCGTTATCAAGGCTACTGGAATCCATCAATGCTAGCTGACTATTGCTGGACACTAATATGGGATGCACCAGACATTGAGTACAAAAGAAAATCAGCAGCAAAACACTTTTTGTTCATTTAAACTAATGCTGCTGGTAACATTTACATGCTTCATAATCACTAACACTTAATCTCATGTTTCTCAAAATTTCTACGTGATACAGACTAACCAAAATTATATTTCTGCTTAGTTTGAATGGGTTTGTCATAATCACCTGAAATTTTCAAGGAAGTAAAACTTTTGTAAAAATTTGTTGTTCAGTGTTATAGACCGAGGACCAGTCTGAGTAGCAGTCATCGACCACAACTCTCTGGAACCAGTTTTGAACCAACTATATTTTCCAAGCCAATTTATTAGATTTAACTCATTAAACATCACTGAAGAACATTCTCCAGTGCCTTTGCAAAGTCCAGGAAAACTATATCCACAGCCTCCTCCCTGTCCAGACTTCTCACCTCTTCATGAAACCAAATCAAGTTAGTGTAATAATTTCTGTCCACCGATAACCATTCTGTCTGTGACTTATAATGTTATGAACCATCACATACTCCTGTATAACATCGGTATCGTTATCTGACAGTAGATGAAGTATAGCTCTTAACCTGGGAGAATTGTTCTTTTTAAAATTTAAGGATGCCAACCATTGTTTTTTGTTTTGTTTTTTTACAATATAGGTGAAATATTGTTAGATTAGAGTTGCCAACAATTATGTATTTCAAATATTTGAAACTAGTGTCTAGTATTTAAAGAGGAATTTTCAGCACCAACTCCAACTATTTCCATCATTCAATAGGTGCTGCTCCATTGCCTCTCACACAGTTGGAGTTTTTTTTCTTTAGCACCCACCATTCCTGAGCAATTAAGGTTAGTTTCAGCATAGTTTTGCTCTCTTCTGTCAGGTTGGTGGTCCTTCTGTACAGTATAGGACCGCAATCTGTGAATGAAGGTGCCAGTCAAGGGCCCATCACGGCCAGTAACAATTGTAAGGGTATTGATGGCACTCAATCCGTAGAGGTAGATTATAAATTACTTTATTGAGATATCATAACAAAGGTAAATCTTACAGACAGTTCAAAAGTATCGTTCAGGTTATCCCATCCCAAACGTTTCGGTCATTGACCTTTTTCAGTGGGAATATGGGATTGAGAGAAATAGCCTGTTACTGCCTATAGTGCGTGTCTTGGCATCTGGTGGTCTTTGTCATTCTACTCCAGCCCAGGATTGCCCACCTGACAGTAGAAAGCATAATTGTGCTGAGACTAACACAGACAATTACTCTGGAATGGTAGGAGCTAGAGAATAAATTCCAAGTGCTCTGGAATAACCACCTATTAAAGGATTCAATGAGTAGGTGGTAGTGGTGGTGGTGAAAGGTTGTTTTTAAGGCTAAAGCCTCGTTGTGGAGACACAGTTGTTTTTGTGGCAGATTTTGATGCGTTCTTTGGAGCCAAAGTCAGGAGTTCCTTGAAAAGGAAGGGAAATGTAAAGGAAGCACTTAGAAACTTTCCTTCTACTAAATACACTCCTGGCTTAAATAAACGCATCAAAATCTGCAACAAAAAACGCAGCATTTCTGTAACGTGGGGCCTTAGCCTAAGACAGTACATAATACTATGTTATGGTTAGGCTTTGTTGGAGTAAGAAAATGTTTTTTATAGCTTTATTTATTTTTTTTAATCTAGAGGAAAAGAGAAACATGCAGCATACAAGGTAGACAGGGGTAAGCAGGAGCAACAGAAGAGAGCTGCATATTCTTAACAGATCAGCATAACATTCAAGTCATAGTAAAACATGACATTGTGCTAATTAGACTAAATGGAGGTTATACATAAATGGGCAAAACCTGGGATATAAAACCCCGGTAAAAAGCTCATTAATCTTAAATTGAATGTGGTAAGAAGTCTACTACCAAAGGTCAATTATAATTCTCCAATTATTACCATAAAAAATGGCAAAATAATATAAAACTCAACTTTTATTAAATATATTAAAATACTCCTGATATATATATATCTCCAAAATTAAATAAATAAATTACAACCAGCTTGATGTGAATAAGACAATATTTTAAGGCATATTAAACGCACTATGTCTTTTTCTGTTTCTCTATCAAGCACTTTGAATCAATTACCCTCCAAACACTGATTTCTAGTTATGGGAGCAAAATAATAAGAGCCAAGGCATATAAAAAAAAATGAGGATCAACCGATTAGTCGGCATATCTGGGAAGCACATGGAGGAGATTCTAATCATATCTCCTTTCAAGGAATTGAAACTGTGAGATCAACGATCCGTAGAGGTGATTTGGATTGTAGGATCTTACAGAGAGAAGCCCAATGGATATACAGGCTAAAAACTGTTAAACCTCAGGGCCTTAATGAGGTTATTTCTTTTGCCCCTTTTATATAGGCCTGAAAGAATTGACATATCTCAGTTTCATCTATTGATAGCTGTATGGGTGGTTTGGATATAGATATTTTGATCTAGGACCCTTTAATATACTTGGTGGCATTTTTAATAGATATTAGTATGTTTTCCATATGATAGGAAGGTTTATCTCTATTCACTATTTTAGAGACACTTCCTCTATGTGTTTTTGAGTAGAGTATGATTATACTGATTGTTCTGTTCCCCTTTGTTTAGCGATAATTTTGGATATACGTACTGTATGTATTTATAGTCTAGACAATTTCGGATTGTTACTTTTTGTCAGTTATTAGTTTATATTCTGAGATAGCTATTACTGTATATTACATTTAGATATTTACATATTAAATGTAGTAATCACGAGAGCCAGTCTGTTATGCATTATACCAAATATGTGGTCTATGTTGATAATATGTGGGGCTATGCAGATTTCGTTTAAGCTGTGTAGCAGTTCTACATTTGCAGTAATGGATAAACCCAGGCCATGTAGTTAATATATGGATATGCGGAGATAAGGCTTATTTATATGTTAAATACTTTAATGTACTATCGTGTTTACAAAAGAGTTAATCTAATTAGGAATACACTATACATACTCTGCAGAGTTCATTTGCTAACTGAATTAGTGTTTAGTTGTCTTCCGCCAGCTGACAGAAGATAAACATAGAAGATAAACACAGGAGCCGCTCCATACAGACAGGGAGCGTCTGTGTAACCATAGCGACGTCTCGTGTCCGTTGAACCAATCAGAGAAGAGTGGGAGTGGTTTCGGCCACACCCCCTCTATACGGAACGGGATTGGTTGATTTTCTCCCTGTGTTCTGATATATTAAGACCCTAGTGAGCGCTATGTTCATGGCTTACCATTTGAAGTATCAGCGTCCACCATCAGGGCGCTGAGAACTGCAATTTTTACTGCATTATCATTCTTATAGGTTAGATAAAATCTTTTCAATTGTCCCCTGATGAACCTGGCACTTATCTTCCAGGGGAAACGCGTAGGAAATGAAGATAACAATAAAGTTTGCAAATAGAGGGAATTAAGAGTATCTCTGCAAATAGATATAGGAGCCTTATACATGCATCAGTGTTATATGCTGAATAGGCTCTGGAGATTTTAGAGTGGTTTGGCTTAGTAATTGAAAAGGAGATTGATCGCTTATAAGGGTCATATGATTGAGCTATTAGCCACCACACTTCTAACCACTATTATTATTATTATTTTTTCATTTTTTTGATATGCCTTGGCGCTTATTATTTTGCTCCCATAACTAGAAATCAGTGTTTGGAGGGTAATTGATTCAAAGTGCTTGATAGAGAAACAGAAAAAGACATGCGCGTTTAATATGCCTTAAAATATTGTCTTATTCACATCAAGCTGGTTGTAATTTATTTAATTTTGGAGATATATATATATATATATATATATATCAGGAGTATTTTAATATATTTAATAAAAGTTGAGTTTTATATTATTTTGCCATTTTTTATGGTAATAATCTGGTAAGAAGTACAGAAATATAAACTAAAGTGAACACACAAATAGAGAAAGGACAATGGAGGGGTTAAGACAGCTGAAAAAGCAGAGGTTAGGTAGTCATTCCTGACAGTTGGAACCAACCTAGCATGGCAAGAGAGAGAGGATGTGGGACAGGACAAATTTGTGACCTGGGGTGTAGGTTTTGAAACAAATATCTTTCTCTGCCTGCTGCTATCTTTGGTATGGCAACATAAGTGAGTCCTTTTGCACTTATTTTAGGTTTAATCGAGCTTAAAAGGTAGACATACAAAAAGACCGGCCATGCAGGACTGTACAAAACACACTAGAGAAATTACTACAGAGTAGAAAAAGTAATATATAACCATATCATACATAAACATACCAGCGGGGTCGGGCCCACATCTCGGTTACAGAAGGGAAGTGGTGTGGTTTATTGTAGGATGAAAGGACACGTTCCCATGTCCAAATTATTCTGGACAAACCCATATAGAATGATCCAGGCATATCTTTGTTTGATATGGGTGAGGGACAAAACATCTGAGCTGTGAAATATGCCCTGGATCATAGGGAACAGATTTGGCAGTTTTCACCACATTAAGGGATCATCAGGTAATAGGACAAGAAAGGAAAAAGGATGAAAAGATAAGAAAGAAAGAGAAATAGAGAAAGAAAGGGAACAAGGAGGAGGGGAAGTTGGGTCAAAGCTGTCTCCCCCACTATAGCATCCCAAGCGAAGAGACCGCAAAAGCCCAGAGTATTCCTAAAGAACAACCACAGTTGCCAGATTCTTAGGAATTTGTCTTTGCTTGGATGCCTCCACATAAAGTTCCTCCATTCAGAAGATGTGTAGCTTTTTCTGGGCCCATCCACACATTGAAGCAGATTGAATAGAACACCAGTGGCAGAGAGAATCACTCGTCATTCTGCTGTAAGATAGAAGTAGAAGTAGTCACTTTTTTGGGAACCCCGGGAAAATGGATAGAAGAGCCATCTTAGGAGAGCTCTCCACTTGCACACCCATAAGTTCCTAGTATACTGTACATACTCAATTACAAAAAGCATGTACATCCAGACAGCTCCACCAAATGTGAAGTATGGAGTCCCTTACAATCCCATAGAACCAACAGGTGTCTTGGACAGAGGGATAGATCGCATTGAGGGTAGAAGGCACATGGTACCATCACATCAGTATTTTATCGTTTTTTTTTTCTTTTGCACTTATATTAATGCCAGTCTGGGTTCTGGAAAAAAAAATACAATGAGATGTAATTTTGATTTTGCAGTGAAGTTTATCGAGTGGTGTGACAGAAAGATCAAGCTACAGTCATGTTTTTTTTAAGACATCATCACATGATATCACGTAGATATTGTTTTAACTGTATATGAAAATGTCTTAAAAAGAAATTGCCTTAAACAATAAACATAGAGACATATCATCGCACAAACAAAAAGTTGGACCTACGAAAGTAGTGGGCTACATGGGCACATACAACTTAAAAGGGATACTGTAAAGCTGAGTTTTACAAAACTATGTATGTATACACACAAGCATTTCCACAGGCATTAAATGTTAGTAGCTTTTTATGTCAGGCAGCATGTATTTTTTCTCATATAGTAGTTTTATTGAAAAACTACAGTCATAAACCTGGTTCTTAGACATAATTTCTTTGGTGTAATTTGGGCCTTTAGCTTAAAAAAAAAAAAAAAAAAGGCCAGGAGCCCTTGAATTAAACTTCTCGTTTACTGTTTGCAAAGTGTCCAATCTCCATGAAGAAAGTAATTATTCCGAGGAAACTTCAGCCAACTGGCAAAGCAAATCCTACTGTATATTATGTACATTTTATATGAGCTTTAAAAGCGCAGAGTTATGGCTAAATGTAATCTAATGAAACTTGTCATACTGTTGACATGTTTTGTAACTTACTCTGAGTCTAGCAGTAACCATTCCACATGTAATTTCTGCAGCACATTGGCAGTTTGCCCCACAAGTGAGCGATGTAATGTGTTGGTAATAGAAATAGCAAATTAGTATTTAAGCTACTGCACTTAAGTTATTTGGTTTCACATGTGCCTCGAGTTGGCAAGAAAAGAACGGAAATTAAACTCTTCAAAAATCTGAAAGCATAAAAGCGCTTGTTCTTTTGATTGAAACCACATACTTAGCTTTTGATTTTAGCCAGCGCCAGTGGTAGGGAAAATTACAGCTGAGGAAAAAATACATTGCAAGCTGTGAAAATGGCAATTGGCAATGCATGCCTTCTATCCGATTGCAGTATTTCTGCAAATTCATCGGCAAGTATTCTCTAATGTTTTATCTCTACAGGTATGCAAAATGTTTTACCTTTATTTGAAGTGGAATTACTCCATAGCCCTTTCATGAAAAACTGCGTTCCATCCACTACCTCCACTCTAAATGTCCTTTTCAGAATATTTCTGCAGGCTGGACATTTTTTTATCTTTTTTTTTTCTGTCCCATGAGTTATTTACTGCCTTTTATATTTTTGGTTAGAATAATACCTTATAAAATAAAGCTGCCAGAAAACACAGGAAAATGGGTTGTAACATTGTAATACTTATTGCAGAAGTTGAGGGCTGGTTGCTTGTGTGCTTTGTACAAATATATTTTTATCGGATTCTGTATACTTTTCCTAATCTGTTATTTAGAAGGTAATTTAAAGATAATGTATTGGAATTTAAAACATTTTTCATACACCATCCTCACATGTTGTTCAACAGGTTGGTGCCATTACATTTTGTATGTTTTGAGGCCTGTTTTAATGCTTTTCCCAGACTACTTATTATATTTATGCAACCTTGATGCTTCACATGGATATCACGGAATTCCATACACCACAGGTCTTCAATGCAGATAATGTTAAAAGTATATCAAGATGGACATTGGTAGATCAGGGCAACCATTTCTCCCTTTATTCTGATAATATAGATAGCATTGAGTAAGCATTAGGAGTTTATTAGGGAATTTGTCCTTAAAGTGAAACTTTGGGTAAATTTACATAGTAAAGTGGATTTACCAGGTTTTTTAGCATACTATTTTTAGTTCTGGTCCCCCAAATGCAAGTGAAAGTCTTAGGCCAAGACAGGCTACAGCTGTATGTTACTGTGCTTTAAAGTTGATGTTTCCAAAATGTCTCCAGCCTCACCAGAACACTCAGTATTCTGCACCTATTAACTGAAACTGCACCTCAAACTTCATGGGAATAAGACGGCTTCTGTAATCTAGTCGCAAAGTTGCTGTCCTAACAGTGGGGGAATTAAAGTGAATTGTCTGACCACGGAATCTGAGGCATTAAGTACCCACAATCAGAGATGTTCCTGGTTGCCAGTACTGCCTCCAGGTCCCTGTTGTGTAAAACAGCAGGGACCCAGCAGCTATGGTACCTGCTATGGAACGGTGTAAAAGGGTTATTTTCCCTTCTCAACATATCGCTGCCAAGATGGGAATAACTGCTCCCTCTCAACCCCTATGACTGGGACAATTGAGCAGTGTTGTTCCCATAACTGAATGGGAGTTTGGAAACAGTGTAGCACAACTGAACTGCTCTGTTAGTGTAGCTTTAAAGTTATGGAAATAGCTTAACTATATGCTGTTTCTGTAGCTCTCATTCTGTATATGATATATTGCACTGCTCAGCTGTTCCCGACTTGGACTTGGTAGCCATTATTCCTATCATGGCAGATATTTGACAAGATGGGAGTAACCCTTTAATGTCCTCCCCTGTATGCAGTGAATTGAAAACGACATGGCAGCCAGAGGGAAAATTGGTGGTAAATGCAAGAATCAAGTCCTAGCTAGACAGTTATAGTGTACACACATGTGGAAGCTCATTGTGAAATTTCACCTGAAACAACAGCTACAGAAACATTTTAAAGGGGTTATACACTCGCAAAAAATTAGTAAAATTTACTATGGGAAAGAGATATATCTTAAACATTTATTCTGTAACCTGTGCTTTGTTCTTCTGTCCTGTGATAGAAACAAGGCAGATGTGCCTGTGATGGCAAGTCCTATCTCGTCATCGTCAGATGGCCCATAAAGGGAGCAGGCGAGCAGGAGAATAACTCGAAGCTTGCTATTAGGGTGTGACCTACTGTCAGCATAGCCACGTGACAGGTGGTACTTCCTGTCTCCCATGGGCCATCTGAGGGGATGGGTTATGGAGGAAAGTGTAAGATACTTCTGTGAGTGAACAACCCCTTTAAAGTCAAGCACCATTTGAAATTCTGGCCTGATTCCAGTTGACACTAATCTTCCAACTCATACACAGGTTCACACAAGGAAGATAATATATGTTGCAACCTTCTGCAAGGTACTGATTTTAACAGGCTACCTTTACTGAGGATTGTTATTTGCAGGCTAGCAACATGGCTACAGAGGCACTGTTTGATACGGGAACAAAATTCATTAAGAACCACTCTGTTCTTTCCGAAAATGTTTTACAGGGACATCGAAAGTAGCTCTCTAGTTTGAAGACCCTGCCAAGTTAATTTTTTTTTTTTTATCAATAAACAACAAACAGCCCACCTCAAATGAGAGAGAAAGTAAAAGGGAGGGGGAAGGAAGGTGTGGAATGGGACATCGGACACTATTGGTAAGGTTAGACAGAGAAGTCCAATTTATATCCTGTTTGAATTTCCATATAGCCATTTTTGCCCCTGAATATTTACATGCAGTGTTCATTTACACACCTGTAGGAAACTTCAGCCATATACTTTGTGTCAGCTATATAACACCAGTCCTGTTATTGGCACTAAACATTCTCTCACAGTCATTCTAGTCACCTATGTACAACGATTGTTAGACTAGAAAAGCCACCTACATGAACACATTTTCTGCATTGAGTAAATGACAATAGATGCACGGTCATGTGTCAGCTGAAATACCTGCACAGTAACCCGAGTAGTTTTCGTCCTTTATCAGTCAGATATTTTATGAGCGCACATGCTCTGTGATGGAACGGTTAGCAGTCATTGTACTTTCAACTACAGAAACATTTATTGTCTGGTTCAGTTTTCCTATAACCTGTTAAATTTTTTTCCCTGGCTGAACTGGTCAAATGGAAGCTGGCATAATCAGTTTCATAGACATGAAAGAGAAATGAGATAATATTTTCCAGTGCTGTAATGAATAATGAAAAACGTGACCTACAAACTGGTGATTCTGTAATGTATCCTGTGTGAAATCAAAGTTTATAAGGTCATAATAATTCCCACCAGTGATATCACTTCTAGATCTGTCACATTTGCACATCTAAAAAAAAAAAGCCAAATTTTACAAACCCTAAGAGATGGATAAAACATAAGAAATGATCATTTATTTTAACAACTATGTTGTATAACATAGGATTTGTATAGTACATAAAAAGAAAATGGTCTGAGCAGTCATTGTATGTTTGGAAGAAGGAACTGCAAGTTGAATCTTGCTAATTTGCATGCACATCTTGGTACCAAATGTATATGTACTATATGTTGTGACTTATCTAAGCAAATTTAATGTTAGGGTTCTAAAATGAAATTATAAATGAATTACACTTACTATATATTGATCTGTATCATTTGGAGATTTATGTATTTGTTTTTATTTTATGTTTATTTTTTATCCCTTGAGAAAATGGGAAGTATTTCACTCACACACTTTTAGTATTATTTCTTGTCCGTTTAGGCACATGAATCATTATGCTGTGCACATAGCAAGGCTCGTCTCTGCTTAATATTAAGTATTCCGGATATACCATATATAGCACCTAATGATTGGTTCAAACTGCCTCCTGCTGCTACAGACCTCTTTAGCAGTGTGCCATTCAAAAGACAGTTAATT
This sequence comes from Leptodactylus fallax, assembly GCA_947044405.1. Classification (NCBI taxonomy): domain Eukaryota; kingdom Metazoa; phylum Chordata; class Amphibia; order Anura; family Leptodactylidae; genus Leptodactylus; species Leptodactylus fallax. Next base: position 404,449 of record CAMRHE010000014.1, on the reverse strand, counting down.
ATTGAATATTATTTTGTACGCTGACAAAGCATGTGCTATGGATTTTTTTCCTGGTTTGCCTACGTGTTTTAGCTCAGGTTGTAATTTCTAGTAATAATTTATAACTCACAGCGGTTGGTGAAGCGCCTATTAAATTTTTACACTATGCTATGAAGAAATTAACCACACAATTTCAAGTGTGGGTTAGTCTGTTCGCAGTTAGATATTTTAAAAGGGAAATGCACTAATTTTTTACTTTGTGTGTTATAAGGTATGTGTGCAACGTTAGGTTAGCTGCATAAAAATTATCAAAGAAAACATGCAGCAATGTTCAACATGGCAGTTATCGTGTTTAGTATGCTGCTCCTGTGTGCACCCTTTAACTTCTTTAATGCTACTTTATAGTAAAAATTGTAATAAGATTGTATTATTTGGATTTTATATTCTTCTGTAGTCTGTAATGCATATTTTTGTTTTAAAGACAAAAGTAAGGATGATCTGTCTTTCTATGCTTCCATCCTTACAGAGATCAAACAATTGCAGCAAAATTACAAATTATGAACTTTGCGTGTACCCACCTCTCCATTTGTCAGTGCTAAATTTAAATGGGTATTATGCTAAATATTTGTTAGATCAATGGGGTGTAGCATAAATATCTAATAGGTAATCCCACCTATGAGACCCTCACCTGTCAGAGGAATGGAGGTCCCATGACTTGATGACCATGATTTAATATGTCTATGAGCAACTGATTTTATCAATGACATCAAAAGCAATTTGACCTAGTCATATATTGAATGCACTAAGACACTAAGATTTTTTTTTTTAAAGTAAAAAATGGGCCTTTATGTAGAGAGATGGAAGCAACACTCACAGGTAGGTGTAAACAGCATGCTGTGTGCCAGCAAACATTAACTTGATCAAGGTTCCTTGCAGTAAAAACAATATACTGTTGAAGAACTCCAGTAGATATAAATCAGATAGACACTTGTTCATTGGAATATTTCAACACTCAGATATGTATTGGATGAATAAAGGAATCTTTGCTTTGCATCAAGTAGAGTGCTGTAGCAGTATTATTTTAAATAAATATGTATGTTTATTAATAATAATAATAATAATAATAATAATATACTGTAACAGCCGGGATCAAAGAAACCTCTGATCCCACCCATTTAACTTCTTTTAAAAGCAACTATTAGTTTGCCACAGGTCTAACAACGACCCCAGGTTTTCAATAGGTATAAATCTCTTTGGCCTACGAGCAATAATGCATTGTAATAATAAATATAGCAAAAAAGTAAAGTAATGTGTAATTAAAAAGAAATCGATAAAAATTATTTTAATGTTTAAAAATAGTGTACTGTTTTGGGTAAAAGTGAGTGTATTAGGAAACTTGGCTTAAAAAAATGTCTGATACTTAATAAGTTACTATTCGCAGAATATGTTGCTGTTCAGAACTGTATGTCTCATAGGGCCCATTGTTTCATATATGGAAAAACCTGGTTAACAACATTCATTTCTTAAAAACTTTGGGAAGTGGAGAGTGGGATTAAGACTCTTTCTAAATTTAATTTAAAAAACAAAAAAACCTTTTAGATAAAGATAAAAAACTGTTGAAATATTGAGAAGTTGCTAATGAAAGTATCATGCCATTAAAAAAATAAAAAAAAAACCTATTTGTATGTGTATATATACTGAGAGACAAGCTGGGCCTTGCTGGAGTGGACCACCACCTCTCCAACTGGATCCTAGACTACCTCACAAATCGACCTCAATACGTGAGAGCCCAAGACTGTGTGTCAGGTACCGTGATCTGTAATACGGGGGGCACCTCAGGGTACGGTTCTCGCCCCTTGCCTCTTCACACTGTACACTGCTGATTTTAGGTGCAACTCATCCAGCTGCTACCTACAGAAGTATTCTGACGACTCTGCAATAGTAGGCCTCATCACAGACGATGATGACAGGGAGTACAGAGAACTGAACCGGTTTTTTGTGGACTGGTGCCACCAGAACCACCTGAAGATTAACGCGGGGAAGACCAAGGAGATGGTGGTGGACTTCCGTAAAGGCAGATGCCCTCCAAAACCAGTGGACATCCTGGGGACGGGCATCGAGATTGTGAACACCTATAAGTACCTGGGTCTGCTCCTTAATAATAAGCTGGACTGGGCAGATCATATGGAGGCCCTGTACAGGAAGGGCCACAGCAGGCTCTACCTGCTTAGGAAGCTGAGAGCCTTTGGAATCCGGGGGGCACTTCTTAGGACTTTCTTCAACTCGGTAGTGGCATCAGCCATCTTCTTTGGAGTGGCCTGCTGGGGGGAGCAGTATATCAACCAGGGACAGAAATAAACTTGACAAGCTGATTAGAAGGGCCAGCTCTGTCCTGGGGAGCCCACTGGACCCAGTGCAGGTGGTGGGTGACAGAAGGATACTGTCCGTGGTGAGCTCCATGCGGGAGAATAACTCCCATCCCATGCATGAGACTGTGATTGCGCTGGGCAGTACTGTCAGTGACCGACTGCTCCACCCTAGGTGTGAGAAGGAGCGCTATCGGAAGTCTTTCCTCCCCACCGCGGTTAGGCTGTACAACCAACACCGACCTAAGCGGAGATCATTACATACAGAGAACTGAAATATCTCTCTGCCTGTTAACCCCCCCCCCCCCCCCCCCCCTGCTACGTCCTATCTGTCTGTCTGCTATTAATGTAATGCCTCTCACCTTGGAACATTCCTGTACATGTTGTATTTGTATTTGTATCGGCTTATCTTATCTTATCTTTTCTGCTGTAACACACTGAATTTCCCCACTGTGGGACTATTAAAGGACTATTATTATTATTATTATTATTATTATATATATATATATATATATATATATATATATATATAAAATTTATATTTCATCTCTATAATATTTACTTTAAAATAGTACCATTTAAAACTACAAATCATCCTGCAAAAAGCAAGCCATCCTGCAGCTATGTCAGTTGTGGCTTTGAGAATGTGCTGATAAAGAAAACAAAACAAAATATGCACTAAAGGTCCACAATATGCGATCCTTTGTGATTTATAGATGGCTGTCCAAACGTAGAATCTATTTTCTAGTGTACAGTATGACTAAAATAAAATCTGTTTTGCATCACTGCCTATGTTTGTTCACGTAACAGCTTGGTTATTTTCTACAAATTTCAAGTGTTATTATTTAGCTCATTGGGATGATTATTCATGCATGGAAGCCTAGTTTGTTACGTTTAATGTAAGCAGCCTAGCTGATATCTTATTGATCACATTCATTATTTGTAAAGTTTATTCATTTTGTGCCATCCACTAATGCATCTAGCTAGTCTTCTCCTAACTAAATTAATACCACTTATCAAATATTTTTCCTGACATGCTGGGTTTCATAATTGTAATGGAAAAAGATTTGTGAGGACTCTGATAATATGATAGGGAAATGTTTTATTTTTTTCCTTTGTGGCAAAGGATGTCAGTAATTTGTTTCCAGTATGAACTATTTAAGGGTGTGCTCTTTGTTTTCCCCTGGATTTATGTACATTGGAAAATCACATGTTCCAAACAAGCCATTGAAAATTTCCACATCATCTTTGTTTTTATTTTTACCTTTAAAACTAACTTCAACACAATATTATATTTTTCAATGTGTATTGTTTTGATATTGAATATTGGTGGTTAAATTCAGTTGTTTGGCATAATATCTACAAATTAAATTTTCCGCGGTAACTATTATCATTACTGTTCGATGGTTTTGTTTGTAAACTAAACATAATTTCTGTCTAATAGTGCTCTGTTTCATGTTCTATCTTTTGTGAAGATTTTCTTGTCACCATTGAAGAAGAATTTAGAGGATTTTTCACCACCTCCAACAAGTCCAGCTCTTTGTGTCATCTAATAGGCACTGCTCCAGTGATTCCAGCACAGTTGGAATTTTTTTTTCTCTAGCCCCCACTATTCCTGAACAATCAATGTTGTTAATTTTGGTGCCTGATATGCTATTTAGGCTTTGTATTGTAAGTAAGGCGGTGTCTGGCAGGAGTAGACAAGGGGTGTGATTCTGAGCTCTGACACTAGCTGTCTCTGATTGGATCTCTGAATCACGCCCCCCCCCCCCCATTGCCCTTCTGAATCTAAATAGTACATCAAGTATCAAAACTACCTGCACATGTTGTTTGGAAACACTGGAGTTTAGAGAAGAAATTCCAACTGTGCAGGAATCAGTGGAGCTGTGCCTATTAACAGATGCTAAGAACTAGAATTGGTGGAGGTAGTAAAATGTCCTCTTTAATATATCCACATGTGAGTCATTGGCACAATGCTTCACTCTAAATCAGCAGCACAATCTCTCTTCTCATGGTTTACTGAAGCACAGCTTCTCAATCTATTTCTACAGGGGCCCGTCAGCCTGCCAGTTTTGATGCTTGGATTTTAGCTTTGGCTATAATTCACACCAATATTTGTAAACATTACCTCAATTGTCTTAAACATTTTTTCCAAAATCTAATAAAACATTAAGACGAGCACAAAGCAGTCAATTACAACAGGTTGCTAAATCATCAGAGCAACATGCCATCAGCGAAAGACTTTTGCATTTTATAATAACTTCTGAACTTGAAACTACTTTCTCGGTTAGCAGTGGCGCAGCTGCTAGAGGGGGTCGTAGTGTTTGTTCTTGTCACATACTTTAAAATAGTGACTGTGCTAGCTCAGAAGTTGAGCTGGTGCTGTCGCTTGCAGGTGCAGCCTATATCATACACCTGGTGCTCCACTGTAATGCCTGCAATGTGAAGAGTGGTATCTAAATGGTTAGAGAGGGAGATTGCACCCCCTTGAATCTAGCGCAGGATATCATGAAGTTGCATGGCAACCCGGAGTCTGACAAGGCCTCCAGGACTGCCATTTGTGCATGTCTATTAAGACTTGCCTAGGGCAACCCTAATAGGTAAACCATTGCAAACTGACAGGTATAATGCACTGTAATACAGTAGTATTACAATGTATTATGTTTAATCAGATTATGTTAAAAACTATTTTTTTTTCCTGAAAACCAGTAAAAGAGAAAACTAAGAAAAAAAGGGTCATTGCAGGGTCATAACACAATATACCTGGGAGGCTATCAATCAATCGTCAAGCATCCCAATGGATGAATAAGTGTAAAGTTGTTGGCAGTCCAGTGAACTTGAATGGGAAACATTACAACAGAAGTCCAGCAGATGGTTTGTAAACAAAACAAAAAAAATATGAATTGTGTATCTCCATCTGCAGAGTGGACAGGGGGAGGCTTTATGCAGCAAGCCATCATTTGTAACAATTAGCTGCAAATACTCAACAACATAGTAATAATACTACAAATGGAAAAACAAATAGCGAGGACAAGCTAGAAAACTGAAAAGACCAGAAAAAAAAAAAGAAAGAAAAAGGGGGGATGGGAAGGAAGGGACAGGAAAATTTGGGGAAAGGAAGGGCATAGGCTCCTCGGTCCTTAATGAGAAGCAGCTGACAGGACACAACCCAAGGACGCTCTATCGATATAGTGATTGAAAAGCTGTTGAGTATCTGAACTTGATTCAAGGCTGTCAAAGCTTGGAAAATTTGGCTGTGGTTCCCTCGCAATCTGCTGTCAGTTACTCCATGTGGTATATCAGTGGTACTCCTGGTACCATTCCATCCTGGTACCAACTGGGTCGGATATCTGTATCATCTTACTAATAGGTTATAACTCTTCCTGAGCTGTGCATGCTGTGAACAAATAACAAATATGTCTCTTACCACTCTTCTGATGAGAGGGAGGCTTCTAGGTCCCCCTCCCATACTCTGATGTAACAGGACTCCCCATTATTAAGAGGCGGAGGTGATACAGCAGGGAGATGGCATATGCCAGTGGGTACAATTGGGGAAACAACCCCTTTAAATGCTGTGTGATCGGACCAGAGGGAGTTCCTACCTTAAAGGAACAAAACTATGAGAACTACAACAGGGAAATGCGTAGTGAGAAACACTTTATCCTGCAGCACTATGAAAGTTGCATGTTGAGAAAAATGGGTGATCAGTACTGTCTCTCCTTAAGAATCTAACTTTGTCACAACCTGGAGAAAATGCTAGGTTTTGAAAGAATGGGGTGAGTGGTGCACAAGAGCATCCCACAACCTCAGAGTGGACAGAGTCAAGAGCTATCCCTGGGCCCAGATATCTGTCCAATGAGTGTTTAAGAGATCCAGATAAAAAGAGAGCAGGGTGACCGCATTCTCCAGCTACACCCACTGTTTAGTACCAACCCAAAAGGTCCAGGCTAGCAGGTGACTCAAAATCGCCAGAAAGCTCACTATCCCTAACTCTTTGAATTGATGGAAAATATATTAACTAATTTTCAATTTGCCATAGTCCCAAACAAATTTCAATATCACCTGCCAAAGTTGCAGAAAAAAGAAGCATGTGAGAAAGGGGTACCACTTGAAAAATGTATAAGACGTGTGGGAGTATATCCTTCTTAATGAAGTTCATTCTACCATATCAGTACAACCTCTTAGCAGCATAGGAGCCAAGACCTTTTAACGTGCGTTCCAGAATAGGCAATACTTTAGGTGGTAAAGCATAGACAACTCAGAAGGAAACTGCCACCCCTGACATTGTGCTGCTAAGTGCTGTACCTCTGCCGGAGGGATGGTCATTCAAATCCTCACTTTTTTTTTTAAATTACTCGACTCTTTCACCAGCACGGACAGGGAATTTCAGGATTGCAATATGTACATTAATAGGTTATGTGCATATAGAGCCATTTTATAATGTATCCCCTCCACCTGTGTACTATGTATGTCAGGGTTATTTTGGATGGCCATTGCATGATACAACATACAATTAGGGCATCCTTGCTGTGTCCCATTGCAAACTGGAATAGATGCTTACAGGGATCCATTGATGCAAACCCTAGCCGTAGGATGACATCCTGCTAAACCTAGGTCCCACCCCAATCTGTCACAACACTTCCACCATGAAGACACAGTGAACCCAGTCAAAAGCCTTCTCAATGTCCACTGACAAGACTCATAGCGGCTTTGACCAGATTCTGACCTTGGTCATAAGAAGCAAAATCTTGTGGTATTGTTGTCCCTGAGAAAATTCCACCTGATCATTGTGGATTGCAAATGGAAAGCATGGCACCAAATGATTGGCCAGAGTCTTAGAGAATACCTTAAATTTTAATCAATGAGCTGGGCCTATAATTATCAGAAATAGTGGGGACTTTCCCTGATTGTGGCAACATACTAACATAGGCTCCTAGGGTCTGCTATACAAAGGGTGTGTCATATGATTCAGAGTTAAAGACCTTCATGCGAAAAGTTGTAAATTGATTAGAGAATAGCTTACATATCCAGGCCAGGGCTCTTTCCAGTTGTGGTGGTTCTCATATGTAATGGTTACATCCATGAGATCCAATTTCAAGTCTGCTTTGGGCTCCTCACTCAGCATTGGGGGGGCGGTGTCCGCCATATAATGGTAAGTGCACTTGGCATGCTCCGAAGGGGTATATCTCCAAACTGACCCTGGGTAGAGTACAATTGAGTGTAGTAAAAATGTAACACTAACATTTGAGCCTTTAGCTATATCCCTGCCAGTCAAGCCTCACCAACAACTAGGGGGCACCTCACCAGGGACTGACTTCACAATTTTAGAAGCACTGTACTAACTGTCTAAATTCTAAATACTGAGGATTGCCTACAACGAGATACAATTCTGTCAAACGGGCAGCTGGGAGAAGTATTAGGTTGAGGTATGGGTTTTCAGCTTGTGATATAGTGTTTGCTTCTAACTTCTAATTATATGTTATCTGACAAGGCATGTTAATAAAGTGCAGGCATACAATTTAATGGTAGTAATCAATAAAAAAAAGTCTATTTCTTACTTATATTTTTCATACCTTATGAGCCCTGTTGGTTTCTTGGCTCCATTTCTGTCCTTTGGGCATGTACAGCATAGTACCATTTGATCTTGTTGCATAGTCCTGTACTTTTCATCCCTCGAGAAGTCCAATGTAGTCATAACAGTATCCTTCCTCCAAGCTGCTAAAAAATCGTACTGTGCCTTACACCTGTGCCTTTTCTGATAATTGGGTGGGATATTGAAAAGGGGTGGAGCTAGAGATGCAAAGCCATGCACTAAAAAAATGCGACACACTAGGCTAACAAGTTTGGGGTGTGTTAATAAATCTGCATAAATATGAAAACACAAATATAACACAGGCCACTCACATATCCCATAGTCTGGATAGTAATCAGTGTCCAAAAATCTGGTGCAATGGATTCTCCCTCGGATATGGGATAAAACCATGATGACCGCAAAACAAAAAAGTAATCCAGCATTCGGAGGTGGAAATAGTAAAATGTAACGTTTACTTCATGTTTAGAAAATACATAAAAAAAATGAGAGTCTGTGATCAAGACTTTGGTTACGCAGCGAGGAAATAAGCCTCTTACTCATAGTATTGAGTAAAATGTAATAGATTACCTGAACACTGCAGTGTAACATACAGTAGGGATGACAGTGTTATTGTCCGGAGTGCCCTGAAGGCCCCAACTGAAAATGGCACCTCACCTTGCCTGCAAAATAGGTGCATGACCTGCAGGCACATCCACACCACTGACAGTGTACCTATCCCACAGTCACAACAGGTGCACAGAATTAGGGGGACATTTTCCTGCAGGTCTTCCAATGTGGTGTTTCTCATAGTGTGTGTGCAATGTCCCACCACAGGCCTCTATGTGGGGGAAACAGGGCAGAGACTCAGTCAGCGCATGAACTCACACAGATTCAACATTAATAACAGCAGAACAGATCTCCCAGTGGCCGCACATTTCTCCGGAGAAGACCACGCTATTGAAGATTTGCGGGTTGTGGTTTTAATGGGACATTTTAAGACGCAGAATGAGAGGAAAGAATGGGAGTACAAGTTAATGCAAAAATGTCAATCTCTGCAATTTGGACTTTATATTCATGCCAGTTTCATGTCCCACTATGTATGAACTATGAGGGTCACAAATCACCACCTCATTGCAAACTTTCCAGATTGTTTATATTTTTGACCGGTTGTAAATAACTTCTCTACTTAGATTGCATTTTGTTTTTTTAAGGACTCTAAGATCCTTTGAAGGTCCATGTCTTTAGGGTATAAAAAATCTTTGAATTTTCAGTTTCTTGTATAACACCATGTCTGATGAAGGGAGCTAGTACTTCTGAAAGCTTACCATCAAATATACTCAGTTATCCTCTAAAAGGTATCGCCTGATTTCTTCACTCTTCCACTACTTAAGATACAAATTCAATTTTTTATCTGTTTGTCAGAGGAGGGGTTGTAGTTGTGTTTCCTCAGCTCTCCACGCAAGGAATCCTTCTGCATCACTGATGAGAGCTGGTGGAACTGAGAAAAATCAGGACTCTGATCATGCATATCAACTTCAGTATATTTACTGAGGTGGACACAGTAAAAGGCTATTGCATATAAACAGCAGGTGGGCCTCAACTAATAGTAATCCTGAAATACTTGGTGATACAAGCAATTTAATTTAAGTGTAAGTACCAAAAAATATTCATTCTTTGTGGCTGGATTTAACTGCAAACTATATTCTTTTTTGGGTAAGCCCTTTAAACAAACCAAAATTACCCCACATCAATGGCTAGGTAGAAATTAGGTCATTCCTCTTTTCGGCATATATTCTAAAATACCGTACAAATAAATAGACTGTATTCAAACATGGGCAAATTGCTCAAAGATGTAAGAAGTACAAATGAAATAGCCTTGCATGTGTTCTGGCTCAAGGTAGCACATATGAAGTATAATGGCTAAATCCTTTGCCATTTCTGTCTTGAAAAGCGTTGAACAGCTTCTCTAGCTGTATTAGCAATCAAAAATACCTTCAGATAACCATAAGTATTCAATGCATAAAATATGAAGTCTTTTAACCATCCTCATAGAATTAACCATTCAACCTTTGATGCTAAATGAAGCCCTGCTGTCAGATATTAATCTGCAGTATGATGATGATTTTCCAAACGAATGACTAAACCAGGTGTAGCATAAAATTCCCCATTAATTAGAGTTTCTTATTAATTAAAACAGCCATGTACAACTCACTTAAGCAATACACAGCTCTGTGCCTTAGAGAGTATATTATATGCAAGGCCTGTTTTATAGCTAGCAAAGTGTCACCTCAACGTATTGAAATTACCTGTCTAATTGTATTAAATGTAGCATGTCTACAAATGTCTGGAGTGCGGTTGGCGGTTTCTTGTTTGCTGAAAATCACTTGATGCAGCATTATCCAGAGGCAGCTGTTCACGGGTCCTTCACCTCTCCCCAGAGATGACTGGATGCTTACAAAGTTGGACCCTGTCGTATAGAAGGATTGGTGAACATGACAGGTTGTTTGGAAGCCATCTGTTTAAAATGCCTTTTGCTTTGTGTGCAGTAATGAACTTGAGAGACGCTGTCTTTATATTAATAGTCTGTTATGATGTCCAAACAGGTGGAAATTGACGGGACTAAAGTGAATGTGTCCAGCGAATGGAATCTGTCTTCTCCGTTAATGTCTGTCAGCATTGGTGACACTCAAAAGACCATTCAGGTAAGTGCTCTAATTCTATGGAGTCTAACTCACTGCTCACCTAAACACCACTACTGTTAGTGTATGATTAAAAATATTTTTCAACTTTTTGAAGCTGCTTTGAACTGGAATGTGTATAGCAGTGATCTCCAACCAGTGCTCAGGAACTGAATGTTTTTCACTACTTCCACTGTCTGCCTCACCATAGAATCCTTGAGTTATAGCCATATGCCCTGGAAGTTTACAATACAATATTAAAGACATACTTTTAAGCACCAAACAATGTCAAGTTGTCTATTATACTCTCAGTGTCCCACTTCATTCAGAAGTTGTTAGCAAATTCACAATTTCTAGTTGCTCTACATTTATTATGTCTCTCCTCCATTTTTGAGTTGAACATGGGTAGCAGCCATCAAAATTGATGGAGCTTAGGCCAAACCCTGAACAACTCCTATAACATTATTCCTCTTTCCACCAATCTTTACAGTTGGCACAATGCAGTTAGGCAGTTAATGTTCTCCCGACATTCACCAAATCCAGGCTCGTCCATCAGACTGTCAGATAGAGAAGCGTGATTCCACAGAACACATTTCCATTGCTCCAGTGTCGGTGGTGATGGTATGTTTTACATCACTCCAAGCTGGTACTTCGTCATTGAAACACATGCCATGAAACTCATGTTGCACAGTTTTTCTGCTTATGTTAATGGTAAAGGAAGTTTCTCAGAAAAGCATTGTTGACTTTGTCCCTCAGCAGTCAGCGACCCCACTTCGTAGCTTTACGTGGTTTCCACTTGTGGCTGAGTTGCTGTAGTTCCTGTATTCTTCCATATTTTTAATAATTCCACTCAGACTTTTTTAAGAAAACTGCTGTTAATGTCCTTCATATCACTACTAGACTGTCATTTGCAACGGCTTCCCAGATAATCACACCAGCAGATGGAGCAATATGTCGCACGACAGCAAAAGCAAGATTGAAGAGCTCACCATGAGGCCACTATACTTGAACCAAACTGTTTTGGGATCCCAAACAGAACCTGAATTTGTTGCTAAAGATGATACGATTCCAGTCAGTAGCCACATGTGCCTTGAACATAGACAAGAAAACTGTGGAAACTGCTTGTACTTGTTGGTGGATCAAACAATCCTCTCTCAGGTGGTCTGCCAGGGCTGTCTAGAGCTGTCTAGAGCATAATGATGATGACAAGGAGTACAGAGAACTGAACCGTTTTTTTGTGGACTGGTGCCACCAGAACCACCTGAAGATTAACGCGGGGAAGACCAAGGAGATGGTGGTGGACTTCCGTAAAGGCAGATGCCCTCCAAAACCAGTGGACATCCTGGGGACGGGCATCGAGATTGTGAACACCTATAAGTACCTGGGTCTGCTCCTTAATAATAAGCTGGACTGGGCAGATCATATGGAGGCCCTGTACAGGAAGGGCCACAGCAGGCTCTACCTGCTTAGGAAGCTGAGAGCCTTTGGAATCCGGGGGGCACTTCTTAGGACTTTCTTCAACTCGGTAGTGGCATCAGCCATCTTCTTTGGAGTGGCCTGCTGGGGGAGCAGTATATCAACCAGGGACAGAAATAAACTTGACAAGCTGATTAGAAGGGCCAGCTCTGTCCTGGGGAGCCCACTGGACCCAGTGCAGGTGGTGGGTGACAGAAGGATACTGTCCGTGGTGAGCTCCATGCAGAAGAAGAAGTCCCATCCCATGAGACTGTGATCGCGCTGAGCAGTACTGTCAGTGACCGACTGCTCCACCCTAGGTGTGAGAAGGAGCGCTATCGGAAGTCTTTCCTCCCCACCGCGGTTAGGCTGTACAACCAACACCGACCTAAGCGGAGATCATTACATACAGAGAACTGAAATATCTCTCTGCCTGTTAAATCCCCCCCCCCCCCCCCTGCTACGTCCTATCTGTCTGTCTGCTATTAATGTAATGCCTCTCACCTTGGAACATTCCTGTACATGTTGTATTTGTATTTGTATCTGCTTATCTTATCTTTGCTGCTGTAACACACTGAATTTCCCCACTGTGGGACTATTAAAGGACTATTATTATTATTATTATTATTATTATTATTATAATCTCTGTTTGTGCATGCCCTCATGTAACAACTACTCTCAGCACCTCCTAACAGCTAGGTCATAATGGTCTAGATAGTAGGCAATCCAACGGTACAATCATCCTGCTTCTCTCAGTTCAGTGATGTATCCCCTCTCAAAATCTGTCAACTGAGCAAAATGTTTTTAGTGTGTTGTAGAGGCATGTCTAAAAGTCAAAAATCTCTCATGAAGAGGTACAGTACCCAAAAATAGCTTCTGGGAGCCTTTTTATAATGATTTTTGCTCAGTCATGAAAATAAATTATGTCATGAAATTATTCTCAAAAACTGTCATTACATACAGAGCGTAAATGAGTAGTTAATAACTATTAAGTTATTACATGCAGGAGTATTTCTACAGTACTAAATACTGTTTACATTGAAGATTTTATGTATGTTAAAAGTTTTTGAATTGTATAGTGTTAGTCCATATCAATAATTGTCCCCAGTGCGACTCACAATCTAAATTTCCTGTATTAAACACATACACATTAGTGTGCATCAATTTAATAAGAAGCCAGTTAACCTGCAAACATATTAGAAATATTCACACTCCATGTAGACGTTGTTCTTTGAACTTCCAAGTTGTACATCTTTGTTATATGCACAGCATTTTCATGATTTTTTTTTTTTTTTTGGGGAAACAGAAAATTCTTCATTCTACATTCAGCATTTAAAAAACATTCTAGACCAAGTTCTGTCAAACACTGGCTGTTTGTTGTAGTGTGCCCATGATGGGAAGCACAATCAGCCAGAAATCCATAGCAGGAGACAGATATATGCAGCTGTGTACCAAAATACAGAGGATGTCCAAGGATGAGACCACTGTAAAAACTTCACTACACAGGAGCAGTCCTGAGCAATCAGTGATCTGTATTTGGAGACATCCAGAGAAGTCAGATCTAATGTACCCTGAGCCCCAATAGTATAAAACAATGTAATGTAGATTTGCTGATACTATAAAGCTAGTGAGTATTAATATTTTGATTAAATAATCTCAGTTAAACTGTATTAGAATAAAGCTATGTTTTTTCGGTTCCTGTTCTTTTTTTTTTTTCTTTGCTTACATTGGACCTAAAATAAAATAAAAAATTAGTTCTTGTTCTTAATGTAGCAGTATGAAAGTCCTCTTTGTTCTGCAACAAATGTGATTGGGTGGTTGAAGTGCCTTTTATACGGCAGCATTCCCAAAAGTAAAGGTTTTTCTGAGCATCCAGAAAGCCCCATCAGTCATAAAAGCGTAGATAAGTAAAAAATCTCCTAGTCATCTACCTGCTTTCCTCCTTATATCATGACGTTTTAGTCTTTAGAGACCTAGGTACCTGCAGTGTGTTTAAAGACAGTTATGTATATCTGTATTATGAACGGCAGGAAATTAAACACATCAATGTTTATTTTGACAATAAGATTGTCTGTATATCTCGGATGATGCCCTGATGGCAACTTAAATGAGACACAACTAACAGTGGATAAACTGGACTAGACTTGTTTGTATGACTTCACATTATTAATCCACCTGGACACAGCTGGTAGCCATCTCAACTAGACCATTATTAGCAGTCTATAGAAAGTACCTCTGTTAATGATGTCTCTTTTTTGTGCTACCAAACTCATTTATGTTTCAAGCCTGATGAAGGTAGTCACCCATTTCAAGCCCCCTCTGCTAAGCAGATCGTACTATGCACTAGTTCACAGTGAATAAGTCATTGATACTCAGTTAGGTGGAACTAATTTTCTGTGGCAAGGGAGCGATGTAAGGAGGAGCTGCACTCAAACCTCTGCTTATTTAGGACAAATGGCAAATTATATTAATTAGTTGTGACCTGGTGAGAGGTTACACTGGTATAGGTGCAATGGATAATTACTATGAGACTCTGTGTATCATAGTCACTCTTATTTGCCTATATTGAGTCTGTTTAATTGACATTTCGTGAGCCAGGTGTAAGTTAGTCATATTTTATAGGTTTACTAGTAGAATACCCGTGGTTTCGCTCGTGGAAAATATGTTAAATTGCTGGTTATGCTAGATAAAGTAAAATTTTCAGTGTCACACTGAAATTGACATTTTCAGAGTGATACAGTAAATCTTTTTTTTCCACTTGAAATTTCTCTTATTATTTTCGAATTTTCTTATTTGTCGTAACTTTTTTTTTTATTTCAACATTTTTATTGATTTTACCTATGCAATACATATTATGTAGTATAAACTATTACAACTATTTTTTGAACTATTTTTTATCAAAAATTAAAATTTATGCACCGTACACAAACACATATAAAATATTTACACCCAATTAACAACATAGTGCAACCTTTCCCCCCTCCCTCAAGTGTAATCTATAAGTAGTTCATGGACAAAAGAGTAAAATTGGTTTACAGTTAAACAACTATCTATTGTAGTGCTTTTTGGTAAACAGTGTTTCTGGTTTTACCTTCAGGTGCATATATGAAAAGATTTTTGGGGTTACCCACTCTAGAGCAAGCAACGTACAACTCATGTGAAAAACACGGGCTCTCCAAATTAATGCCGGCTACTTTAAGTGATTGACCTTGTGCTTTGTTTATAGTCATAGCAAATGCAAGTCGGATTGGGAACTGCAGGCGCTTAAAATTGAAGGGCATGTCGCTTGGTAGCAAAGGAATACGCGGAATGAAAACATTTGCTCCCTTACAGTTTCCCATAAGAATAGTGGCTTCAATAACATTGGGCATGAGAATTTCAATGCACAAACTTGTGCCGTTACACATTTTTGGTGGGTCAAGGTTCCGAAGCAAAATATTTGTGGCTCCTATTTTTAAAGTGAGCTTATGCGGTGGCATTCCAGGAGGCTCCAAAGAATTCAGGAACTCCAATGGATACATTACGGCTTGTTCACTCTCCATGACTGAATCAATGGACATGTATGTGGTCGCTAGACCAGGCAGCCTTCCCTGAATTAGTAGATTTATGGAGCTGACACTATCATTTTTAGGCGCTAGGATTGCACATTCACAAAGCCACTGATGGTTGTTAAAATTGTTCCAAATATCAGGGAAAACTTTGTCAATAAGTTCCATTACCGAAGATGTAATTTCACAAAAATGTTCCGGAAAGGAAATGAGACCAGTAGTGGAATCAGTAGGAAACCTGTCATTTCCAAAGCATAGTAGCTGATGTGTAAATTTGTCCGCAGTTGTATTTCCCACCAAATGAAACTGCATATTAGTAGTAAGAGTTTGCTTCTGAACATATATCCACAGATAAGATTTTAGACAGGCATTCAGCTCATCCGCTGGTGTTGCTCCCTTAAGAACAGGTAATGTCTGTCAGAAGTCACCTGCAAAAATTACAACAAATCCCCCCATTAAACAATCGGTTCCCCGCTATATTAAAGGGCAATCCTAGTGCTGAATGAGCCATGCGCCCTCCATCTAGAAGACTGGCCGCAATCCCAGATGATGCAACAGCCAAGGCAATGTCATTGTTTGAGCGAATTCCTGGTGCATCTAGGAAAAATACTCCCCCATTTCCACTGGAAAACTGACCCATAATTGCCATATAGGCTGATTTTTGATCATCAACCAAAAGAGGCTTATTTAATATGACAAATTCTTTACATTTTTCCAAATCATAGCTTTTTTCTTGCAGAATATCTCTGTTCATAATATCAAATTCTGATCGATTTGGTGCTGGTAAACCTAATTCTATTAGAGTTTTACTATTGATAGATATGCACCTTTCTTCTAACATCAAGAGGGCTTTGTTGAATATGTCAGCAGTGAAATTTAAGTCTAAGTCTGGATTAACTCTCCTTTGCACTCTAAGAATATCTTCACTAAGATATTCTTTGTATTTGTCCCAAAGCGCGCAGGGATTGGAAGGGGCGCAGGTTGTAATTATTATAGTGAACAGGTCTCTTAGTTGAGGTGGAAAGCGAGTGACCGATGCTTCCTGCAATCCCATGTCCCAGTGTTGATCGTCTTCGATCACACCATGCTTTTGGCATGCTTCCCTATAAGTTTGACACAGCTCTCCATCAACTATTTTCAAATCTGTGAAAGAAGTTGGCCCACGGACAGTGTGAAGCAGTAATCGGAGGTAGTAACACTCTGCGTTGTTTGGATGCACTGTATACACACATCCAAGAGCATCACTGGAATGTCCGTCCCATCCTAGGACCCTTGCACCTTATTTCCTCTTGCAAAATACTTTTCTCGATTTATTCCATGTATAATATTTTGGAACATCTGAATATAATAAAGTCCTTGCAAATGTATCTGCTTGACATAGGAGAAAGAAAGCTGTCAATGTTGTATTGGGTGGTCGAGCAGCTCTTTCCTCTGCATTCTTAGAGTAAAATAAACTCGTCAATTTTCAAGATGGATACTGAGATGAACTACAGTCGGATGTCTTTCATGGATGGGAAAATTTAGTAATCGCCACACGGCTTCATTACTACTTATATACCTTCCCATCTGATACAGCATAATCTCATCAGATGTACATTTTGGATTCTCTAGCTGGAAAACTGCCATATCACTGCCCTTGTTAACATATTTGCAAATGTATTTAATTGACCTAAGAGTTACAATATTCTACGTTAATGTGCGCATCAAACATTTTTGAAAGCAGTGGAGAGTAAGATACAATCCATCGATTATCTATTTCAAGATCTGTGCTTTGTTTACTCTGATTGTTGCAGTATATCCTCCCTGTTCAGGTTTCCGTCTTCTGTAAAGAGGATAACCATCATCTCCTGTTTGTTTCTACAATCAAGTTGTGAGGATACTTTTTAGTACATTTTCCTTCCTTCACACATGGCGATCTTGGGTTAAGTGGCCCAAATGGCCCATGGATCATATTTTTAGAAATAGTTTCAAAAAGTACCGGATCCTCTTCTGGATTTGGAAGCTCAGCAGAAATAACACTGTCAATTTTATCAGGGTGTATCTTATCCTTTAGGCATATCAGTAAATGAGCATGTGGAAGACCTCTTTTTTGCCACTCAATTGAATACATCCAACACTGACTTTCACCAAAAATGTAACACTTTGTAATTACGTCCATGAGCTTGATCAGTTTTTGTTTAAAAACCCTTGCTATTAAATCATGTCGATCAGAGGGGCCCTGACCATTCAGAAGCTCTTCCTTTATCTCTGGACAAGTTGGTTTACATGTAACTGTAATAAACAAATCAGGACGACCATATATCTGAACATATGTCATGGCGTCCTGAGCATACTCATGCGTATGTCTGGGACTTCCAGTAAATGTAGCCGGTAAAATAAACATATGCCCAATGTCAGCCACGTTGCCATCATTAGCAACAGCATCCCTTAAATGAATGTATTCATCCACTCTAAGTTTTTGTTGGTTCAATCGTATGTACAAAAGACGCTCACTTTCCACCCTGGCATACATATCAACTATAAATTGATGAAAAAGTTGCCTACATTGCAAAATGTGGTTAGAAGACCCATGTCTGATCATTATTTGGTAGGCATAAAAGTCCATAGCTGATATATTTTTGTTATTGGTTGGCCTAGCAGTCTTGGGATCAGACTTTGTTAGATTAAAGTGATAGCCATCTTGGCCATTCCAAAATATTATCGGATATTGCAGAGCATCATATGATCTATGTGTTTCTGCAATACGTTGAAGATTGTCGCTTTGTCACTGAATAATTATATCTCGGCTTTGAAAGTCCTGTCCAACCAGTACAATAGCTACTTCGTTAACAGTGGGAGAATTAAATCACCTTTCATGCTCACCAAACGGTGTCTTGTCTGCTCTTATTACAACTTGATATTCATCACGTGACATTCTTTCTAAGGCTGTTTTGAAAAGGTTTACTAACTGATTGTGCTGATGGAAAAATCTTTGCAAATTCAACACAATCTCTTTTTTTGTCTCAAGTATAGCTTCACAACATCTATCAGCTTGCATTTGTTCGTCTCCCAAAAAATTAATTTGTAAAAACTTTGGATCTTCATTTGCTACAGGAGGCATTGAACCGATTTTGAGATATATTTGGCCCTGGACTTTAAAAGTTGGCATAAATCCTGCTTCCTGGAGTCCAGCTGTCGTACCAAAGGATGTCATCTGGAAAGATGAATGGTATCTCCTAATATTTTGCAGAAAATGCTTTGACTCGGGAGTTGTTCCTGACATGTATGAAAGAAGTGGTTCAGGAGGTAGATCTAAAGGTGGCAAACTGATTTTGCCATTTGAGCAGCACATACCAGGCGATTCCAAGTTAAACTTCTTTGCTTGACAATGTTTGCATGTTATGTCCATTTTGCCAATTATGACTTTCTGATGTGACCTATAGTCTTGAATTGGGTTGTAGTGAAATGCTTCCAAACGAAAATCAGCCTGCCTACATCTTTGCACACGTTGCATATGTCGTATGCGGGCATTTTCAGAACGTTCATCCTTTTGTTCAGATGTTTCCATATTCCTTGCTTCAGCCTGCCTTATCCGATTATTGTGAAGACGACATTCACGCTGCTCTGATGTCTCAGCTGCCTTACATTTAGCCTGTCTCATCCATTTCTTTTCAAGCCACGAGTCACATTGTTCACTTGTCTCAGTTCTTTGACACAATTTTGCGTTCTTAGCTTTTGGATGAACTTGCCCAATAGATTGTCGTTTTTTGGGCGGCATTTTAAAAAAACAGTCCTTATTATTATGACCCTTTAGTCTTCACCTGACACTGATAAGAGATGTAATAGGATGAATAGTAAATACAGAGCAGCCCTCACACAGTATTACTATGACCTGTAGGAGCTCACATCTCAGTAATGAAAACCGCCTCACAGGCAGACTTGTGTAGTTGCCCATAGCAACCAATCAGAGCTCAGCTTTCACTTTACCTCAGCAGCTTCAGTGATGAAAGCTCCCTGTATAGTAAGCAATAATGACAATCTTACTATGAGGCAGTTTTCTCCTGACCAATATTGCTGCTCAGTAAGGCTGCTTGCACACTACAGTATTTTTCACGGGTCTCCGGGCCGTGGATTCTAGCTCCATAAACATTCTGAAATATGCCACTATATATCTGTAGAGTATCATACATTGCCCATTGGCTCCATTGTTGAAAAAAGTACTGTGTATTCTAGTTTTGTCCTGCATTTTCTATACTGGTACCAATTCATTCTACTACTCTTCTACTGCATGTTCTGTACAGCTATCGACTGATATCAGGCCGATGATATCAAGGCCGATGATATCAGGCCGATGAAGGCCTAAAGAATATTTGTTTAGTCTTTGTTAGGGCTTAGAGATTCATCAAAGCTCTGATCTGATACACTGTAATTTGTATCAACTTCTAATGACAATCTGCAGGACTGCAGAAAATGTAAAAAAAAAATTCCCAATATTTGCCCTGTATGTTTTTACACATACTGAAGGTTCTTTAATCCCTCTACAGTTTTGGATGAGCAGGACTCGGGGCTTGAGCTAAGTGCATTACTGTTAATGCAGCTTTTTCAGAAACACTGTAACTTTAAATGGCTCTAACTCCGGAGCTGGGAGAAAACCAGGACAAGATCATGTCTGTAGCCCCAATAGATTTTGAGATCTCACTGGTTAAATATACTCACACTTTTGTTTTAATTAGTGTACAGGAGAATATGGACAGCTGCAGGGAGAGGGGAAAATTATTAAAATTATTTTATTATTCTCCTGTCCTTTCCCTTTTGTTCATGATATCACTCCCCCCCCCCCCCCCCAATTATCAATAAGAAGCATACTTGTCATTTAACCCCTAATATGCTGTGGTCATGGTTGACCACAGCACATAGGTCATTTTATAGGGGGGGGGGGGAATAGACCTTTTTCCCCATGAAAATGAAAAAAAATATATAAAAACACCACATAATTGGTATCACCACATCCGTAACAACCCCTAAAATAAAATTAGTACGTTTTAGATATTCTACATGATAAACACCATAATCCTTAAAATTCAGATGCCGGAATTGATGTTTTCTGATCTCACATCTAAAAAAAACAAAAAGTAATAAAAACTGACCAAAAATCTTATGTACCCACAAAATACAAGATCTTGTAAAGCTACATTGAAATAAAATGTAAAAATTTATGAAAGCTGGAATGCAGAGAAGGCTAAATGTGTTAGATTTTTAAAATACACATAAGGCACCCAAGTTATGTGCCAATAATATTTATGTCAGCCATAAATTCAAAATCTGCAATAAAAACGTGACAATTTCGGGAGGGTTTTTGCAATTTTAGGCCAGGGCCCCATGTGGCGTAAACACCGCGATTTGCCTGCGACGGAAACGCAGCTGAAAAAAATCGCGGCGTTTTACAGAAAGAGCAAAGTGGATGAGTTTCTAGTGAATCCCATACCCACTTTGCGGTAAAAACTGGCGCAGTTTTGGAAATCGCAGCATGTCAATTATACCTACGGAAACGCCGGCGGTTTTCCCACAGGTATAATTGAAACAGAAAGTCTGCAGAGGAAATCTCTGCGAACTTTCTGTCTAAAGCGCTGCGGGAACAACCGCGATGCGTTCCTGCCACGGTTTTTCCCGCAGGACGCCACGTGGGGCCTTAGCCTAAATGTGATTGTTAGGAGGTTAAGAAAGGGGCAAAGAAAGTGAAGACAGCCTTATTTACCTGCTTTGTAACCACTTTCTACTCAATCTCTAGACATACCTAAACTTGAAGCCATGTCCACTTAATGCATGAGGGCCAGTGTATCAACATGGATGCTGATGGGTGTATAGGTAGATAGATGACTGTGTGCAGCCTCCTGCCGGCAGGTGACCTAAATTTTCCTTTCTATCAATGCTTGCTTTAGATACGACTAGTGTCAGTGGGCCAGCGGCTGCTGCAAAAATAGCGCTGCGGGAAAAACTGCGGCAGCAACGCATTGTGGTTTTTCCTACAGCGCTTCTCACAGAAAGATCGCAGAGGTTTCCTTTGCAGACTTTCTGCTTCTGTTATACCTATAAGTAAACTGTCGGCGTTTCCGTAGGTATAATTGACATGCTGGGATTTCCAAAACCGCAATGTTTTTCAAAATCGCAGTGTGTCCGCTGTGCATATTTTTCCACAATGTGTGGATAGGTTGGGGCCCATGTGGCGTAATCCCAAGTGTATGTTCACACAGCTCAATATTAGAGGGATTCCGGCTCAAAATCTGCTCCAAATTCTGCTTGAAATCTGCCTTTCGTTCATTTCAATGGAAGGAAGAGGCAGACTTTTTTCCTCCTAGCTGATTTTGTTCAGCTAGCTGAAAAAAATAAGCATCATGCTCAATTTTCAGGCAAATTCCACCTTATAACTCCCATTGAAATGAATGGGAGGCAGAAAAACTGCAGTGCAGTATAGTTCTGTGGTGGATCCATGGCAGAATTTGTTCAAGCGGAAAAAATTAGTGTTAAGTTGAATTTTTCAGCTAGTTAAAATTCAGCCATATGCATATACCCTAATATGTCTGGAGTTCAATTTTTTTCTTTTTAGTGTTACTGGTTAGCTTTAATAAAGAAGCATTTGGGGGGATTTATCAAATCCATTATACTACTTTTGTAGTGTAAACTTGTCACAAATCAGTGACTAAAAGAGTTACAGATGGCATTTCTGACCCAGTCCCACCACTTTTCTGAAAGTGGCCAGGGACTGGGCCACCACCTTTGACATATTCATTTTCATTTCCAAGCACAAGGGGCCCAGGGGAACTACCTGATTCTTGATGAGGTGCACCCTCATCATGTATAAAGCACTCCCTGTCCCAGTGCAGAAGACGTCTAGACTGGCATAAAATAAGCCGCTCTTGATGAATCCCCCCCCCCCATTGTTTTTTTTTTTTCGTGTTTGGTACCTTTTATATTTGCCTCTAGTTGTAGGTTACTGTGGGTCTGAATGTTGTGAGTATTTTATGGACTAAATTTAAATGCATGTATGCCAGTATGTATACAAGATTTTCTATGACTTTGTATAACCTTGTTTTTAATAAGCACTAGGCATTCACATTTTTATCTCATTCATCTTTGTTCCCCATTCTTTTATCTTTGCATCCTTTTGTCTGTCTCTCTCCTCTCTGTCTCTCCTCCTCAATGTCACTGTCAATTTATGAGTTGAATTTTTAGATTTGTGCACAGTTGAATGTAACACACTTCTCTTTTTAGAAACAGCTGCGCAGTGTCTTATGTGTTGTATATCCGTGCCCTGCTTTAGTGACGAAGCAGAGAGCAAGTCTTTTATATGCAGAACTAAAAGGTGTTCCAATTATCTGGTCTTGTTGCGTAGAGGAGACCACCTTGTTCTGAGAAGTTGTTGTTTTGCAGCAGATTTGCTTGTGTCTATCCATATCAAGTGCCCTTTATTTAGAATGGTCTAAGGCCTTCACTCTGCTGCTCCTCTTTTCGTGTGTGCCAGTGTCTTGACTTTGTCATCTGAAACAGGCAGGGTAAACTTTGCTTATTATCTGTGCTTACTCTTCATTATTAGGTCACACATTCATTGAGAGAGTTTTCAGTTTGTTACCACATGCCCTCAGTTAAAAGAAAAGCGACTGAATAAAGGACATCCTCAAATGACATTAGCGACCTCTCTTAGTTTTGAGCAAAATGTAACACAATAGTCAAAGTCCCCTAATTAGGGTGGAGTGCTAATAAAATGATAAAAGGTCTCTTGTTTTCTTTTTCATCTTGCCACGTACTGACAGCTTATCATGCACTCAGTCCTTGTTTGTTTTGGCACTCTCTGCATTCATTGTCGCTACTCAGAGCTTTGTTCACCTTTGCAGTTTCCAAAAGCACTTGGCTCTATTTATTGGAAGCTGTGGGAAAAGTCCATGTTCTCGTTTCCTTTTATAAAAGTTAAATGGAATTTTTCTTTTCTGACTTTGTATTTGCCGTATTTTCCATCCCATTAAGTTGTCATTAAATGATGCCAGTTGTTGGCACTATTTCAATGTTTCATACCACTCTAGATTTTTGCCTGGATAAGCACTATCTATTTTCTAGAACAAAGAAAAATATAAATTGTACCTATATCTATGATCCTATTGTCAAAGTTGTCACCTAACTGATATGGTAATATTGTACACCAACAAGCAAATATTGTATAGCTAGAAACATAATAAAGATAGTAACCCTGCCTTTTTCTTGGTACTCAATGTCTACCTTCCGTTTGTATATAAATTGGCTAAAATATGATAGAATTGCAATGTTAGGGTACTGCCACTCAAGGTTCTGAATACAGCTATAGTCACACTTAGTGCTGAGGCCAACTAGTGCTTTCACTTATAAGTAAGTGAAACACCAATTATAAGGATTATGCAGGGAAAAATACAATTTATCAATGCATTCCCTGCAATGGGTAACCTTTAGTACTAATATATAGCCTAGGGCAGTGATGGCCAACCTTTTGAACTCGGTGTGTCAAAATTTGTAAAAAAAAAAAAAACAACATAACTCGGATAGTGTGTCACTTTGAGAAAATCCATAATTTTGTGATATTTGTAGATCTAATAACAAAAAGTTATATTTTTAATATATGTACTGTATTTATTAATAAAGCAAAAACAAATAATTCTTTACCTTACCGCTTAGTGACTTTTTTGTTGCTGAATTTCATTTGTTAAATCTTGAAGGTTGGTATTTTGTACACTTCAAGCCCAAGCAAGCACTACTAACTTCATCTGTCAGTTGGTTTCTTTTTATTGGTTTTAATATTATTTAAGTAGAATCTACTTACTACCCTTCCCCCAGAATTGCTGAGCGGTAACTGTGCTGGGGTACTGTGGCAGCACAGTGAGGTCTTGTCAGGGTTAACTGTCTCTGATGGGGTGTTCTCTTTCCCCAGAATTGCTGAGCGGTAACTGTGGTGGGGTACAGTGGCAGCACTGCGAGGTCTTGGCAGCGTTAACGGTCTCTGATGGGGTGTTCTGTTCCCATAGTATTGCTGAGCGGTAACTGTTTTGGGGTACACTGGCAGCAGGGTGAGATTTTGGTAGCTGCTTCAATGGCCGGGGTGTAAGGAGCACACGCCTGAAATGACTCTCCGATCCCCCTGTAGTCACTGGATTGGACCTTGGTCCAGCCGTCTGTCACTGACAGGGCAACTGTGGGACACAGTTCTAGTGTTCCCACCTGTCTGGGTGCAAATCTGCAGTAAATTTAGTTCTGGCTTCACTGCCTAACACCCTAAAACAATAACAACCAACTTCTGTAATGGAGGAAAGATGACTGCAGTTTGGGTAACGCTCTGACTATGAAGCAGGAGAGATGCGTGCTCTCAGCAGGAAGCAGGAGAGTTGCCCCCGCCTCTGATGCTGTCAGCTTGCTGTGTGTCAGCAAAAATGTCTCAGCGTGTCATCGGTTAGCTATCAGGGGCCTAGGGCCACATTTATTACCTTTGCAGAGTGCAGTGGGGTGCTTGAAGTATTTCCCTGCTGCCTCTTAGGTTCTTTGTGATATCACGAAGTCCACTCTACTCTGGCTACAGGTTGATACAGTAGAGCGGAGCTCATGTGAGTCGGACAGGCAGTGCTCCTGTGGACCTGGATATATATTAGTGTAATAAAGCTTGTCCAGTACAGGGAATGCACTGGTAAGCTTTATGGTAACAGCAAAATCTCATGGCCAGTAATTGGAAATAGCGTGTAATTGGTGTTTCACTTATTCACACGACCGTGTCAGTTTTTTGGCCATGGTAAATGGACAAATTGGTCTGTTTCAAAGGCCATTGTGCATCCGTTTTGCATCTGTTCCATGTCTGTTTTTGATACGGTCTGAGTTATACCTGAACTTGGGTGTTAATGCCTTAGTTACTGCGGCATCTAAGGGATTTTACAAAAGAGTCCCCTCTAATGTTACCTCTCACATCGCCTTCAGAGAGTTCTGATCTGTGAGATCAGATCTGTCTTCAGTTACTGCTGTTAGATATGATTAGTAAGCCAGTCAGCCTATGCATGTACACTGCAAGACATGAGGCTAAAAAAAAAAAAAAGTTCTTAAATATTAAGTAAATTCAAAAAGTACAAATAGAAAAAATAAATACCAATACATATTGGGCATTCCCGCATCCGTAACAACCTGTACATTCAATCAAATGTATTATTTTATTTGCATGAAGAACACCATAAGAAAAAAAAAGTCAGACGTAATTATTTTTCACTATCTTGCCTCAAAAATTAAGCTCTCAACCTTAAAAATGTTATGCCTCTCAGAATATGGCGTTGCAAAATCAATTGATTATTTTCCCCAAATGGGTTTTTATTCTGCAAAATTAGTAAAGCATAAAAAGAAAGTAAATTAGGTAGCCATAATTATACCGACCCATAGAATAAAGGTTACATGTTATACTGTCCAGTGCATGCCAAAATTATAAAATCTTAAAAAGCAATCCAAGAATTGAGAATTGGAAGGGGGGGTAGGTTGGCTGTGCCCTGGGTGTAATTTGAATAACATGCAAGGGTGGCACAATCCTGTCTAAACAATCAGTCTCAGTGTCTCACTTACACGCACAACTGAAGAAATAAGATAGGGGTTTCCACCTAAGTTCTGGTGCACAGACCTGTTAGCTGGTTGTTTGTCAATAGCACAAGAGCACTCCTAATAGTGTGGAAAGAAAGAAATTGCTGTGGCAGCCACCCAACGCCTAGCATGACCCCTGTCTGGCACACACAAAACCTTGATCAGTTGCAGGAAAATCGGTACTACACCTTTGGCATACACACATACTGACTAGCTGAATGGCTCATGCACCTTCATTTACCACCTTGGTTTTATAAATGGTGGCTGGACCGTTGTACAAAGCAGACAGTTTTACCTTTTGTATCACTCCTATTCCCTCATAGATTGAAGAGCAGGAGCCTCATGCCTATTACTTTAATTGTTAGTTAATTTGTTAGTTAGCTTATTAATGTTTAATATCTGATTGTTTTCCAAAGTAACTTCTGCGTTGCAAAATATGTATAAATTAAAATAATTATTGTTCATTATATGTCTAAGCTAGGAATACCCCTCATATAGTCACAGCGCAGTAATCAGAAATCTGCCTGGTAATGGGCTGTGCACCTGTGTGTTCATCACATGACCATGGACTGTATATCACATGACCATGGACTGAATTTTATTCATTGGGAGTAAGCAGAATGAATGAGAACAAGCAGAGATCTAGAAAACCGTGAGGCAATTGATACAGAAAGTATATTGGAAAATTGTATAACTTTTTATTATACAAACAATAACATGGGTTTCTCAATATTGGTCTGAAAGTGGCAAACCCCTTTAAGCAGTTTCTTCTTATGCTGCCATTCTCCCCTATAAGTAAGATTTCTGCATAGAATTCAAACAAACCCAGATTTCCTGCTAGCCTCTCAACATACTACAGACCCAAGCTTGACCATGGTAGGCCTTTTTATACTCTTGACAAACAAGTGTTCATAAACCAGATGGGGTAGACTATAACACCACTGTCCTGGAACACTACATATTTGCCCAATATCACTATATTGCTCCTGAACAGCATAATTCTCCAGTGCTGGTACCTGGCAGTAAAGATTGGCACAACATAAAAACTATGGGGCAGATTTATTAGAACTAGCCTAGATTTCCAGTATAACTCAAGCCAGAAAATTGGCTTCAGTTATTATAAATATATCAGACTGAAGCTCCCCTAATCCGGTTCAGTTTTTTAACTGTCAGAGTGTTTGCTTATATGGCATTAAGTTTCTAAACTAAGACTGCAAGTTACTATATTGTTGTATATTATTTGTAGAACTTTTATATAACAAGTTAATGCCTCACCTGTTTTTTATTTTCTCTTCCATTCAGTGCCTTAGTCGTGATGCAGCTGGGAATATTAGCATTCAGTTCATGGGCACAGTGGTGAGTACAAATTTGCTATGCCTAAAAGAGTCCTTTTTTTGCATCGACTATTACAGACAATCACACCTAATTACTAGTGGTCATAGTAACTAAAATCCGTAGATGTACAACATCTAGACAAAGCAGAATAACTGCTATAGGCACTTAAGAACAAGGTTGCTGACTGTGTTCTGTGGATGGCCTGCAAAGTATGTGCTATGTATTGTCTGCCATGTTGATGCATGTTTTCTATAGTGTGACCATTACTTAGTGTTTACACCACCAGCTATGGATATACCCAAAGAGAGCATGAGGTTCATGCCCCCCAGATGTTTCAACGCATGCACTATGTTAATATCTCAACTTTCATGTTTTTCTGATTTAATGTATGCAGCAAAGAATCTTGAGGATTTACTAATGTTCAATTACAGACTGTGACAAAATATGGAGTATATAGCATATAGTATATACCCCAAACTTGTTTTGTTTTTGAGTGTTTTACATTATTTCTGACAGTTTTGATATTGTCTCGTAAAATTGGTAGTTCTAAAAAAAGGGGATAAAATATGGCAAATTGAATAAGGGAACCACTTTTTGGTGCACCATATTGCTGAGTATATATACACTGGCCATGAGATTTCTTACGGAAAAGAAATGTATCTAACTAGTGTAGCGAGTTGCACCAAGTTGATCTTGCCAAGTGAACTATTTTTAAAACATTGTCACATTTAGAGACGTCTTTTCACTTCTCCATTGTATACATCCTATGACAGGATCAATAAATACCCATCCCCACCCCATTGCCTCTAGTAGGACAGGATCCTGGCGTTTACCTCCAACTATTCATCTGATAAGTTTGTAGATAAATTTATATAGTGATTCTATAGTGTCCTGATGTTCATGGTCACTTACACTTTGTTCATAATATATGATACTATATATTTGTAATAATGGAGTTGGTTTTTTGCAGATTGTGACTAGCAAATAATGTAGAACATGATACGCCAAGTCACATCTGCCCCATTTCTCTTCATGTTATTCCATAAATTGTTAATTTGCCTGTACAATCCAATTTTACTTGTGAAGGGACTTTTCTGTGTGATAGAAGGAAAGTAGGAAATGTTCTTCTTGACATGGAAGAATGGTGTGCTGCGGTACACTGGTAAATTTGCCCTTTCAGCACTTTCTCATGGTGACTCAATTAGCAAAGCCAAAACAATATCGCCACTGAACTTCCTCCTATTCACATCTATATTCCACATAACAGAGAAGTGTCGGCCTGAACATAGCAGCTAACAGGAAATGAGCCGTGTAACATGTTATATCTTGTCTGCCAAACATTACATTTTATCTGATCAGTAAGATACACTAGTAACAGAATATATGCAATAGTTTTGTTTCTGTAGCCATAATATTAAAACTAGAATTTATGTTACTATATTATTTACCACCTCATTGTTTCTAGTAACATAATATGACATACTCTTGTTTTACAACTGTAAGGGTGGGTTCACACCTGCACTTCAGTCCGTCCGCTGCCAATCCGAGTGAAAATCTCGGGAAAGGGATTGGCATTGGATACTGACAGGTTAGCGACGCATTGGTTAAAAACCCATTCATTTGAATGGATTTTTAAAGCAATGCGCGGGTGTGCGCTTACACCCTCTGCGCTGCGAATCCTTTTTCTTCGTTGGAAACAAAGTCGGACATGCAGGACTTCGTGTCCGCCGAAAAAAAACGGCTTCGCAGCGCAGAGGGTGTAAGCGCACACCCGTGCATTGCTTTAAAAATCCATTCAAATGAATGAGTTTTTAACCAATGCGTCGCTAACCTGTCGGTATCCGATGCCGATCCCGTTCCCCGAGATTTTCACTCGGATTGGCAGCGGACGGACTGAAGCACAGGTGTGAACCCACCCTAAGATGCTGGGTTTTCTAGTACTGTAATAAATGGCATACTCTTATTTCTAGTATTGTAATATTTGCCTTGCTCTAGTTTTTAGTATTGCACTATTTTATACCACAGTTTTGATCCAGGTACAGTAATATACATCATACTCTTGGCTTTTAGTGTTTTAATACAGTATATGCAAACCGATGTGTCTAGTACTGTAATACACTATATGGACAAAAGTTATGGGATTCCTACACATTATATCTACAGGACATTTGAGGATATCCCATTCTAAATCCATAGACCCATTTGCAGGTAAAATAGCTTCTGCTTTTCTGGGAAGGCTTTCTACAAGACTTTGGAGTGTTCCTGTGAGAATTTTTGCCTATTCATCTAGAGGAGTATTTGTGAGGTCAGGCACTGATGTTGGACTGTCTTTGTAGTCTTAGTTCTAATTTAGTTTCAGAAGTATTTATTGAAACATTGCAACAATCAAAGACAATCCAAACAAAAAGACAGTCGTAATAGAAGTGTGAAACTTAGTTCTAGTTTAAAAGCCAGGATGTAGCTATAGGGGGTGCACAGATAGCAATCGCCACTAGTCCCTGGAGCCTGAGGGGGCCCAATGGCCACTCTACAATATAAGAAGATACCAGTATTATAGATAGCACCTGCTAAGTGCAGCCCCATTAGAAATTTTGCATTTAGGCCTAGCAGATTCAAGTTACGTCTTTGTTCAAAAGTTTTGGAAGGTCAGGGTTCTGTGCGCGTCAGTGAAGTTCTTCCACACCAAACTCACCCAACCATGCCTATGGAACTTGATTTACAGTGGGGAAAAAAAAGTATTTAGTCAGCCACCAATTGTGCAAGTTCTCCCACTTAAAAAGATGAGAGAGGCCTGTAATTGACATCATAGGTAGACCTCAACTATGAGAGACAAAATGAAAATACAAATCCAGAAAATCACAGTCGGATTTTTTAAGAATTTATTTGCAAATTATGGTGGAAAATAAGTATTTGGTCAATAACAAAAGTTCATCTCAATACTTTGTTATATATCCTTTGTTGGCAATGACAGAGGTCAAACTTTTTCTGTAAGTCTTCACAAGGTTGGCACACACTGTTGCTGGTAGGTTGGCCCATTCCTCCATGCAGATCTCCTCTAGAGCAGTGATGTTTTGGGGCTGTCGCTGGGCAACACGGACTTTCAACTCCCTCCAAAGGTTTTCTATGGCGTTGAGATCTGGAGACTGGCTAGGCCACTCCAGGACCTTGAAATGCTTCTTGCGAAGCCACTCCTTCTTTACCCTGGCGGTGTGCTTGGGATCATTGTCATGCAGAAAGACCCAGCCATGTTTCATCTTCAATGCCCTTGCTGATGGAAGGAGGTTTGCACTCAAAATCTCACAATACATGGCCCCATTCATTCTTTCATGTACACGGATCAGTCGTCCTGGTCCCTTTGCAGAGAAACAGCCCCAAAGCATGATGTTGCCACCCCCATGATTCACAGTAGGTATGGTGTTCTTTGGATGCAACCTAGCATTCACTCTCCTCCAAACACGCCGAGTTGTCTTTCTACCAAACAGTTCTACTTTGGTTTCATCTGACCATATGACATTCTCCCAATACTCTACTGGAATATCCAAATGCTCTCTAGCAAACTTCAGACATGCCCAGATACAGTGCTGGCCAAAAGTATTGGCACCCCTGCAATTCTGTCAGATAATACTCAATTTCTTCCAGAAAATGATTGCAATCACAAATGCTTTGGTAATAATATCTTCATTTATTTTGCTAGCAATGAAAAAACACAAAAGAGAATGAAAAAAAAAGTCAAATCATTGATCATTTTACACAAAACTCCAAAAATGGGCCGGACAAAAGTATTGGCACCCTCAGCCTAATACTTGGTAGCACAACCTTTAGAAAAAATAACTGCGAACAACCGCTTCCGGTAGCCATCAATGAGTTTCTTACAATGCTCTGCTGGAATTTTAGACCATTCTTCTTTGGCAAATTTCTCCAGGTCCCTGAGATTTGAAGGGTGCCTTCTCCAAACTGCCATTTTGAGATCTCTCCACAGGTGTTCTATGGGATTCAGGTCTGGACTCATTGCTGGCCACTTTAGAAGTCTCCAGTGCTTTCTCTCAAACCATTTTCTAATGCTTTTTGAAGTGTGTTTTGGGTCATTGTTCTGCTGGAAGACCCATGACCTCTGAGGGAGACCCAGCTTTCTCACACTGGGCCCTACATTATGCTGTAAAATTTGTTGGTAGTCTTCAGACTTCATAATGCCATGCACACGGTCAAGCAGTCCAGTGCCAGAGGCAGCAAAGCAACCCCAAAACATCAGGGAACCTCCGCCATGTTTGACTGGTAGGGACCGTGTTCATTTCTTTGAAGGCCTCTTTTTTTTTTCCTGTAAACTCTATGTTGATGCCTTTTCCCAAAAAGCTCTACTTTTGTCTCATCTGACCAGAGAACATTCTTCCAAAAAGTTTTTGGCTTTCTCAGGTAAGTTTTGGCAAACTCCAGCCTGGCTTTTTTATGTCTCTGGGTCAGAAGTGGGGTCTTCCTGGGTATCCTACCATAGAGTCCCTTTTCATTCAGACGCCGACGGATAGTACGGGTTGACACTGTTGTACCCTCGGACTGCAGGGCAGCTAGAACTTGTTTGGATGTTAGTCGAGGTTCTTTAGCCACCATCCGCACAATCTTTCGTTGAAATCTCTCGTCAATTTTTCTTTTCCGTCCACATCTAGGGAGGTTAGCCACAGTGCCATGGGCTTTAAACTTCTTGATGACACTGCGCACGGTAGACACAGGAACATTCAGGTCTTTGGAGATGGACTTGTAGCCTTGAGATTGCTCATGCTTCCTCACAATTTTGCTTCTCAAGTCCTCAGACAGTTCTTTGGTCTTCTTTCTTTTCTCCATGCTCAATGTGGTACACACAAGGACACAGGACAGAGGTTGAGTCAACTTTAATCCATTTCAACTGGCTGCAAGTGTGATTTAGTTATTGCCACCACCTGTTATGTGCCACAGGTAAGTAACAGGTGCTGTTAATTACACAAATTAGAGAAGCATCACCTGATTTTTCAAAGGGTGCCAATACTTTTGTCCACCCCCTTTTTTATGTTTGGTGTGGAATTATATCCAATTTGGCTTTTTGACAATTCTTTTTGTGGTTTTCCATTGAAGACAAATTAAATGAAGATATTATTACCAAAGCATTTGTGATTGCAATCATTTTCTGGAAGAAATTGAGTATTATCTGACAGAATTGCAGGGGTGCAAATACTTTTGGCCAGCACTGTATGTACTGGCTTAAGCAGGGAGACACGTCTGGCACTTCAGGATCTTAGTCCCTCTTGGAGTAGTGTGTTACTGACGGTAGCCTTTGTTACATTCGTCCCAGCTTTCTGCAGTCATTCACTAGGTCCCCCCGTGTGATTCTGGGATTTTTACTCACTGTTCTTGTGATCATTTTGACCCCACGGGGTGAGATTTTGCGTGGAGCCCCTGATCGAGGGAGATTATCAGTGGTCTTGTATGTCTTCCATTTTCTAATTATTGCTCCCACAGTTGATTTCTTCACACCAAGCTGCTTGCCTATTGCAGATTCAGTCTTCCCAGCCTGGTGCAGGTCTACAATTTTGTTTCTGGTGTCCTTCCACAGCTCTTTGGTCTTCACCATAGTGGAGTTTGGAGTGTGACTGTTTGAGGTTGTGGACAGGTATCTTTTATACTGATAACAATGTCAAACAGGTGCCATTACTACAGGTAATGAGTGGAGGACAGAGGAGCTTCTTAAAGAAGAAGTTACAGGTCTGTGGGAGCCAGAAATCTTGCTTTTTTGTAGGCGACCAAATACTTATTTTCTACCATAATTTGCAAATAAATTCTTTAAAAATCAGACAATGTGATTTTTTGGCTTTGTTTTCTCATTTTGTCTCTCATAGTTGAGGTCTACGTATGATGTCACTTACAGGCCTCTCTCATCTTTTTAAGTGGAGAACTTGCACAATTGGTGGCTGACTAAATACTTTTTTTCCCCACTGTATGTGCTAGGGCACAGTCATGCTGCAAGAGAAAAGAGCCTTCCCAAACTGTTCCTGAACAATGGGCAGCATATTGTCCTTGAATATCTTGCTGTGCTAAAGTATTAAGATTTCTCTTCATTGGAACTAAAAGGTCTAGACACAAGAACCCTATAACATAATCCCTCCTCCATCAAACGTTACAGTTGGCATAATGTAGTTAGGCAGGTAATGTTCTTCTGGCATTCAAAAAACCCAGACACATCATTCAGTGTGCCAGATAGGAAAGTGTCACTCCACAGAACACTTTTCCACTGCTCCAGACTCCAGTGGTGGTGTGCTTTACATCACTCTATTGAACACTTTGCATGGTGCTTGGTGATGTAAGGTCGGCATGCTGCTGATTTGTCATGGAAACCCATGCCATGAAGCTCCCATTGTATAGTTTTTGTGCTGAAGTTAACCAGAGGAGGCTTGTCAGCATTGGGGACCTTAATGTACTTTGTCCTCAGTAGTCAGTGACCCTGCTCTGTAACTTTTAGTGGTATGGGTTCCTGTGGTTCCTAAACGCTTCCACTTTTCAATAATACCACTCAGTTGAGCATGGAAAATCTAGGAGGGAAGAAATTTCACAGTTGGCACGTGGCAGCCCATTACAGTACCATTACAATGGAATTGAGCGCAAGCCATTTATTTCACAATTCACATTCTTTTATACCATAATCAAGAAACTCTTTCACAAATGTTTGTAAAGGTAGACTGCATGGGTAGGTGCTGGATTTTATACACCGGTGGCAAAGGGACCTGAATTCAATGGTTAAGAAATGTGGCCCAATACTTATATACTTATATAGTATATGTGCCACACATTTGTTCCCAGTACTATGGTATATACCAAACTGATGTTTGTAGTGCTGTAGTATATACACCACTTATTTCTAGTACTGTAGTTATATATACCAGTTATTTCTAGTACTGTAAAATATTACATATTTCTAGTATTGTATATGCCATAATTTCTAATACTGTATACAGTATGGCATACTCTTGTTCTTAGTTCCATACTTTACGCTACACTTGTTTGTAGTACCTGAAAGGGAGTCTATCAGTGGGATTTTTTAATTTTAACTAAATCTATCTTCTTGTAGCCTTTAGAACAGCTATTGTAGGAATACCTTTTGTTTCCATTTTGTTGCCGTGGTTTTCACGAAAAAGCCGGTTTCTTCTTGTGCAAATTAGTGTTCAGGGAGCACAGGGGTTGTACCCCCTTTTCTCCGAGCACACCCACGTCATCAGCCTGGACCTGCACCGCCGCCCCCTTTTTGATTGTAGTTCACGCCTTCTCTTACTCTTCATTTCTTCCTTCTTACATAAACTATTCATTTTCTGTTTTTGATTTGTGTCCACTTCATGTTTCATCAGTTTTGTTTTTTTGGTGTCCAAAAAAAAAAAAAAAAAAACCCTGATGCTGTCTTTTTTACTTTCCACAACAATAAATCTGTAAAAAAACACTCGCAGCACATGGATGGCATCTGTATGTAGATAGGTTTCATCATTGCCTCCTAGGCTTGAATGTCTGAAACAAGTAAGGAAAAAGGGAAAAATACTTAATTAAATGTTGCTGGTTTTTTGTTTGTTTTTTTTTCTCACTGACCCCTGGTTTGTATGAAAAAAAAAACATACTAAAACGGATGTGTGAATGGCTTCATACTTCCTTTTGTTTGCCATAACACATAGCATTGTTTTTTTTTCTATTTCTGTAATTTGCCTACTTTTATTTTCTAGTTTTATAGCATACTTATTTTTTTTCTGGTAGTGTTGTTAGCAACACTGTAGCACAGACTGTTGACTTTTTCTATGGGTTTCAATTGTTTTTTTTGGCCTTCTATGATAAGATACCACAGCAGAGAAAGGTTTCACACTACAGAAAGTCAAGTTAAACACCGATACATCTGTATATTCTCATTTCTTGTAACTGTCTGTAGAATATATAGCATGCTCTTGTTTCTAGTACTAATACAGTCTAGTAGTGTTACTAAACACCACTGATGAGTAATCTCTGATGTCTTCTCTCCAGACACAATTGGTCTTTCACACATGTTGTCTGTTGCCATTTAATGGGGTGACTAATATTAACACATCTGACAAAAATATAACTCTAAGGCATTCTTTAATGTGACCCCTCAGTGTCTGCTCAATTAAATGTCAGTGCAAGCATTTAAGATTCCACAGAAATTAATGATAACCATCCAAAACAATTTTAAACACAATCAGTTTAACAAGGGAGGATAAATTTAATATGATAATTTAGCTGGCTGAATTGTATCAGCATAGCAGGGATGTATGCAAATCCATGACCCTTGCTTAGTTTTTTAATGGAAGCTGTGCTGATAGATTTATCAGTTCTATTAGAGAACTTTGGGGAACTTTGGAATTTCAGCAATTGTTCCCTCGGAGGCTGAAAAACAAACCTGATCTCATACTGGGACCATTCTGGTCTGCATATTTCCATAATTTGCCTTTGCAACTAATATGACAGCAAGAGGCAAATAACAGTTTCTAATAATATCAAATGGAGTTGAAGAGGACAGCATTTTAATGTAGTAAAACGACCTCCCTGTGGGGTTGTTATTGCTAATATTGAGCAGCAGTTACACAGTTGTAGTAGCAGTCTTATAATTGATTTGTTTAATTAGCAAGAGATGGAGCTGGTGCCGTATCTTGTGTCTTCTATCAGTGGTCTGCTGCATAGCAATGAATAGTTCTGTTTGTCTTATTTCTCATTAGTCACTGTGCTTGATTCATTCTTTTTTTTCTTTGTTCTGAACTTTATTTTAAGAATACTTGTAGATTTTAAAGTGATTTGTAGTGGAATTCAACACATTCATGCGCTTTCAGTGCTTCCTGAACATTACCTTATTTCTAGGGAGGTTTAAATGATGGATATTCCCTTGCTACAGACTTTGTTGTAAAATATAAAGGTGGAGATGCATGCTACATTTTTCAAGATAATGTAGTCACTGGGGTCAGTGTTCCATTGAGGCCTATGTGTCTTTAACTTTACAAGTCATCACACATACAGTAAATTCATAGACAAAAGGCTGCCTGAGCAGAGTAAGTTTTGCCTAAGGGCATTGATACATAAATGATTTGGCTTTGCTTTTTTGTCATGTCTCCCTTGCGTCACGGTTTTGCACAGCCGCACCATATTAAAGTAGAAATACTCATGGATGATCAAAATGGCCAAGCATATCATGAGCACATGACTTCACACACTAGATTACATAGACCACAATGGCTGTTCAGCTGTAGCGCTTGATATCTATTTATTTATTTCTCTCACTTGTATAGCGCCAGCATATTCCATACTGCTCTACAGGCAATATCAGTCATATATGGCTCACAATCTAAGGAGTCAATGACTCCTCACTGGCATAGATTTGTATCATAATTTATGCCAAATAACTGATGTAAATGTTGATAAATTTGACAGGGCCAACGCCCCTCTTCTGTGCCTCCTTGCAAAAAAAATTGTGATATTTGCACATTTACAAATTAAAAAGAAAATGCAGTATTATTGAAGAGGAGTTTCTTTTAAGAAAAAATGAGAAATAAATTGACAGATTGCCCTTGGACAACACTCCAACTCTGCTCCAACCCCAATTTAGACAATGCTAACATTTTCAGACTATGTAAAGACACACCCTTTTGACAATCCATACATTTCTAGTAGTAGTAATAGCAGAAGAGCTGCACAATGGAAAAGATGCTCCAAAGTTATTTCATGAGGAGTACAATTATTTACTAAAATGGATAGGACATCTTTTTTTGCGGGTCCAGGTGTACTTTCTAGTTCTTATTTTGAGGAATGTCTGTTGCTTTGATCAATTTTTATTAAAATATTTATCAGAGGCGAAACAGCAGCGGTTTGGCACTTTAGTTTTTTTTTCCCACTACGAGTTTAACCGTACAGGAAAAATATTTGGGCGTTTTCAGACACAGGGATACCTTATGTGTATGTGTATCACTGTAATTAGGTACTTTTATATATGTTCTACAGAAAGAGGGGTGATTCAAATTTTATTTTTAATACTTTTTATATTTTTTGTAGGTTTTTTTTTCTTTGTTTTTGTTTTTTAATACTGTAATATTTAGACCCTCTAGGGGTTCTGAACCCCAGGGGGTCTGATCACTAATACAATGCATTGCAATGCTAATGAATTGCAAAGCATTGCAAAATACCATAATTTGTATAACAGGCTGCATAAAGCCTTAATGCTTGTGATCAGTGCATTAGTGCTGGGTCTCTGCTGTATGATAGAAAACCGGCGGCTGTGTAGTGCGCGCCATATTTAAATAACCAACATCCGCTGTACTATTACTGTAGTGTAGTGTGAACCTTCCCATAACATTACACTTTTAAAGGCCATGTACACCTTTTGGAACAATTTTTTAATTGGCTTCTGCAACCTCTAAAATGCTGTATATTGTCTAATCAGTAGTGCTGACTGTCTGACACAGACTTTTCTTGAGATTGAACATTGAAAAATCAGCTTAAGGCTACGGCCCCATGTAATGAGCTGCAGCCAAAAAACGTTGCAGATAAGACTACCGTGGAAACGCATTGAGTTTTTCACAGAAAATCTTTCTGACCCTATTATACTTACAGTGGGGAAAAAAAGTATTTAGAATTTAGATGCAGAATTATTGTCAGATGATTGTCCTGTGTAACAAGATATCCTGTCGATAATTCATGGAAGTGAATTGAGGAGAGATGATCACAGTAGCAATTGTTCCTGTACTTTGCATCAATGTGTGTTCTTTGCAAGGGCAATGCAAACGAATGCCAATTGCCAGGTTATTTCGTCAGTTAGCGCTCATTACTCTGTCATTCCAGTTGTAAATGAAATTTTACTGGATACCCTGCAAATTGTATGTACCAGCAAGAAACCAACTGCTGCTTAGAAGAAGCAGTGGGACTAATATTTTCTTAGTTTTTTTTTAGACTATAATATTAAAAAGTTAACAGAAAAAAATGTTAAAAAGGAAAGGGCATCAGAAGCAGTAAAAATGTTGGGAGTGTTTTGTTTAAAAAAATCTGTTTGAAGGGGAATAGAAGCACAATTCTTGAATATTTCTTTGTTTGGCTTGGCAATGTGGTCTTCCTTAGATAAAACATCTAAATGCTAAGCAGTTCCTTTAGTTTACAGGGCTTGGTTACTTTTTATGGTAACACACACTGGGCAGGAAGGTCATTGTAATGAAGTAAAAAAAAATCTCAAGGCATGAAAGAGAAAGTAAGCAGTTAACATACCTATTTTTAATGAGATTTCACAACTCATTAATGGGAAATCTGTTCTTCCAGAGTTCAACAGTATTCTCTGAACAGCAATCATTTTTGTTGTTTTGTGTTATTTACTGAAAATTTACTGTTCTATAATGCAAACAGATAATTGTCCTGCAAAAGGCACCCCAATTTTTAACATGAACAACCCCATCTTGGCTCTCTTACTGAGCAGTATTTTGTGTGTTTCTCATTTGCCAGAGGGGATCTTCATTTCAGATGTTTGTGGCCACTGTGTATGTGTCTTTGACCTGTTGAGTCATTAAATATTGATCCATCTCCTTGTGAAATGTTACTATTGTTGTTCTCTACCCTAAGGCATCACTGAGCGTGCTGAATAAACTGTCTTGGAACTATAGACAGTTTTTTATGTTAATAGCTTGTACTACAAAGTTTCTTATGAAGAAAGAACCTATGTACTTATCAAATGATATTTTATATGACTACTTTTTATTCCAACTTTGCTGCGGGGTAAGTGTGGGAGTGTAATGGTGTGTACAGTTTGCATATATATTTGAATATCACCATTACAAATGAATAGGGATGGAAGAAAATTCATTTCTTATTGTTTTACTAAATAAACAGTCTTATGGTTAGTTAGAGTGGTCTGTCAGTTTTTGCTATGCAGCAGATTCACATTATTATCACTATTATTACATCACTGCCGAGTTGATAGAAAATTGAGTCCTGGTCAAAAAGCAAAGTAGCCACAATAGCCGACATGAATGGTCTCAGGACACTTTACTGCTAGCATGACACAGGACTCATAGTAGAGCAATCATCAAATAAGTCAATGTCTCTCAAAGAAAAACATCAAGGACAGACTGACCTCCTGCAGGAAGTACAGGGATTTGACTGCAGAGGACTGGAGTAAAGTTATTTTCTGTGATTAAGTCCCCTTTAGACTGTTTGGGATATCTGAAGAATGATTGTCCAGAGAAAGAAAAGTGAGCTCAACCATGAGTCCTGTGTCATACCAACAATAAAACATCCTGATATCATTCATATGTGATGTTGCTTTCCATACAAGAGACTGGGCCTACTGCAAAATTTTGCCTAATAACACTGCCATGAATCAAAAATGGTATCTAAACGTCCTCCAAGAGCAACTTTTCCCAACCATCCAGGAGCAATTTGGTGATGATGCTTTTTCCAGCATTATGGAGCACCAGGCCACAAGGAAAAAGTGATAACTAAGTGGCTTGGTGAAAAAACATTGAAATTTTGGGTCCATGGCAAGGAACCCCCCAGATCTTATTGTGAACCTGTGGATAAACAAAAACACACATATTGTGATAAACTCCAAGCACTGATGAGGCAAGAATAGGATATTATCAGTCAGGATTTGGCCCAGAAGCTGTTACTAGAATGCCAGGATGCATAATTGTACTTCAGTAACAATAGAAACCTCTTACTAAAAGATCTTAAAACAGTAAAGAAGACACGCCTGTAGGCCTCTGAGTCTGCACTAAATTGTAAAGTGGATGAGTATTATGATTATCTAGTATCACTCTAAACCTAGACACAGTCTTTCTCTTCTCTACAGTCATGGCCAAAAGTTTTGAGAATGATACAAATATTAATTTTTACAAAGTCTACTGCTTCAGTTTTTCTAATGGCAATTTGCATATACTCCATAATGTTATAAAGAGTGATCAGCTTAACAGCAATTACTTGCAAAGTCAATATTTGCGTAGAAAATGAACTTTATCCCACAAAACACATTTCAACATCATTGCAGCCCTGCCTTAAAAGGACCACCTAACATCGTTTCAGTGATTGCTCCATTAACACAGGTGTGGGTGTTGATGAGGACAGGGCTGGAGATCAATCTGTCATGATTAAGTAAGAATGACACCACTGGACACTTTAAAAGGAGGCTGGTGCTTGCCATCATTGTTTCTCTTCTGTTAACCATGGTTATCTCTAAAGAAACACGTGCAGTCATCATTGCACTGCACAAAAATGGCCTAACTGGGAAGAGTATTGCAGCTAGAAAGATTGCACCTCAGTCAACAATCTATGGCATCATCAAGAACTTCAAGGAGAGAGGTTCCATTGGTGCCAAAAAGGCTCCAGGGCGCCCAAGAAAGACCAGCAAGCGGCAGGACCATCTCTTAAAAGTGTTTCAGCTGCGGGATCGGGCTACCAGCAGTGCAGAGCTTGCTGACGAATGGCAGCAGGCAGGTGTGAGTGCATCTGCACGCACTGTGAGGCGGAGACTCTTGGAGCAAGGCCTGGTCTCAAGGAGGGCAGCAAAGAAGCCACTTCTCTCCAGAAAAAACATCAGGGACAGACTGATATTCTGCAAAAGGTACAGGGAGTGGACTGCTGAGGACTGGGGTAAAGTCATTTTCTCTGATGAATCCCCTTTTCGATTGTTTGGAACATCTGGAAAACAGCTTATTCGGAGAAGAAGAGGTGAGCGCTACCACCAGTCTTGTCTCATGCCAACTGTAAAGCATCCTGAAACCATTCATGTGTGGGGTTGCTTCTCAGCCAAGGGAATCGGCTCTCTCACAGTCTTGCCTAAAAACACAGCCATGAATAAAGAATGGTACCAGAATGTCCTCCAAGAGCAACTTCTCCCAACCGTCCAAGAGCAGTTTGGCGCTCAACAATGCCTTTTCCAGCATGATGGAGCACCTTGCCATAAAGCAAAAGTGATAACTAAATGGCTCAGGGAACAAAACAATAGAGATTTTGGGTCCATGGCCTGGAAACTCCCCAGATCTTAATCCCATTGAGAACTTGTGGTCAATCATCAAGAGACGGGTGGACAAACAAAAACCAACAAATTCAGACAAAATTAAAGCATTGATTCTGCAAGAATGGACTGCTATCAGTCAGGATTTGGTCCAGAAGTTAATTGAGAGCATGCCAGGGAGAATTGCAGAGGTCCTGAAGAAGAAGGGTCAACACTGCAAATATTGACTTGCTGCATTAACTCATTCTAACTGTCAATATAAGCTTCTGTTACTCATAATATGAATGCAATTATATTTCTGTATGTGATAAAAACATCTGACAAACACACATAAAAACCAGAGGGCAGCAGATCATGTGAAAATATAATATTTGTGTCATTCTCAAAACTTTTGGCCATGACTGTACTTTGTCAAACCATTTAGAGTTTATAACCTACTACCTGACCAGCTTTTCTAATTAAAATCTGCAACTTATTAGAATCTGCCCCACAAATGGCTGGTGAAGTGCTTAATATGGCATTCCTGGCTGCCCAGACCCACTGCACTGATAATACAGAGCAGCGCAGAGCATTAGACTGAGACAGAGACTGTGTAGCTGTGATTTAACAGCCAAACAGTTCTCTTTATTAATGGTTAGAGCTCTCAATGTTAATGATGTTCAATTTGCTGATTTTATTGTTGACTGTAAGTACCGTAGTTTTATTGCTTTTACATTGTTCTGTTCTCTAGCTACCATAGCAATTAGGATTGTCAGACAAACTTCCCATAAGGGGTGGCATATCATATGGGCAACCTGTTCAGTGGACCAGAAGGCAATTGTGCCAATTTGTTATGGTAAAGGAAAAATATTCGTTCTACCTCTTGTCTACTAGATAGAATACACTAGTAAAGAGTCATGAAGGAGGTTCTTTGACCCATTTCCAATGAGCTACATAACAGTGCCAGGTTTGTCAAGCCTTTAAATGACAGGTGTTTACATATCAAAGACCTGGCAGCAATGCCTGAGATCAGAGACCTCTCTGACTACGGGAATTTAAGCCTTCATATGTCAGTGCCAGATACGACATCCGGTTCTAGTCCACTGCACCAAACTGCTCCTTCTCAGCAAGAACGTGAAAACTGGTTTCTATGGCAGCCTTAAGACTCCCAGGCCTACCATAGAATTAATACTATCAAGCTCTGCTTGTTGCCTGTAACTGTGGCAGGGCTCAATAGTAATGTAGTGTTTTTAGAAAAGACTGATATGGGATTTAATGATCACATGTTCAGGTGTCTTGGGGAAGGGGCTAATAAAAATGTAAAATGTTTTTACAAAAATTAAAATACAAAATTTCAAATCAGCCACCTTTTGCTAGAATACATCTAAAAACAAAGATAAAGCCCTGCATTACAATATGCCCTGATTATAGAAATGTCATATTATTTCTCTCATTTGTTTAATGTTGCAGCAGGAAAAAAAAATTGAAATGCCCAAATCACTGTACATTGTGCCCTGCAAAAAAAAAAAGACAACATCACCGTAAGTGAATACGAATGAGAGAACATCTTACAGTAATTGTAATAGAAGTAGAAATATCACAAAAAATATAATATACATATCCATGTAGTATAGCGTTGAATAGCAGTGGTGGAACATTAATAAGTGGGAGAAAAAAAGTGGTATAATAATTCAATGAAATATTGAAGCATCAATTGTATCCATAGTATTGTATGTACTTAACCATAGTTTTAATTTTTGCTGGAAAAAAATCAGATCTGTTTATAGCAGATGCAGCCATATAT
The DNA here is from genome assembly GCA_947044405.1 of Leptodactylus fallax. Classification (NCBI taxonomy): domain Eukaryota; kingdom Metazoa; phylum Chordata; class Amphibia; order Anura; family Leptodactylidae; genus Leptodactylus; species Leptodactylus fallax. The sequence continues at coordinate 361,141 of CAMRHE010000014.1, read as the reverse complement.
TCAAACTAACAATTATTGCTTACATGAGTATTTCAGACATTGGAGGTACCCTTTTATACTTCTATAGAAAGCCTATCTTTTGTCTACAGAAATCAGAATATGTTGAATAGCTGTATGAGTAATTGTGGGAAAGTATGAATGTCAAGTGATAGAAGAGCGAACATAGCGTTGGATGATATTGGGAATTCATATATGAAGGAAAACATATAAAACTCTCATAAATTATTTTAGATTTGTATTTATCTCCAGAAAAGCTTTCCAATTTTTCCCCAATCTCTCTTCCCTGTGTTGGAGATGTGGGTTTAATGGTTCTTTCTTTTTATATGTGGTGGACCTGTAGAAAGATCCTAAAAGAGAGTGCGGAAAAAAAAACTAAACCTGTTTTTTTATATATATATATATATATATATATATATATATATATATGAAAAAGTGTACTTGGGTTTGTTTTTCAATTCCACCCCATTCTGATTTTTTTTTTTAATAAGCTACTGAGTACATTGTGTAGAATATTAAATAGGACAGAGGGGGACTTCATTGCATCATTTTGTTATGACTCAGAATGTAAAACGCTTGGCTTTCTGTAAATGAAAACAATCTTTATCGCTGAAGCTCTTGAATCATAGCTGCTGTTCCAGTAAAGGAAGACACTCTTACAAGTTTTTTTTTTTTTTTTTACAAGATAAATTCTTCCTATACTGCTTTTCTATAGCAGGCAAGAATAAGATGAGGTTTCTCTTTGCTATTCAATATGCCACACTATCTCATCTTCAAAGCACTTGCTGTTATACAGATGAAAATAAGAAACACTTTGATTTATTTTAAATTAGCATGCAGGAACAATACAAAGTGCCCTTATGAGTGCATCAGTGCTCCACATCATCACTTTTAATATAAGATTACATCCCCCACCGAGAAAGAAATCAGCCTCAAAAAGCCTTTTTATTATATTGTATATATTTATTCAATATAAGTGTGTTCAAGTGACAGGCGGAGATCCCAAGGGTATAAGAGTGTCCCATTTTTTTTTTAGTCTGCCATGTTAACACTTCAAACTACAAACCCTAACTCTCTTGTTTTATTTGTTTTTTTTTTTTAAAGATTATTATCTTTAGATAGAATTGTCCTCTTTACTTTTTAAAGTCTTAATTCCAATGTGATTATGTCTGCTGCACATATGCATCTGTTAAAGTTGTTAGTAAAAGTGCAGAGACCGCTTACGGGAATTTAACAATGTTATGATTAGTGTAGTATTATCTGCAGGGAGAAACATCACCGATTAGTGTGGTATATGGGGCTGTGAAGCGGCATAATATGAGGACCAGAGTATAATTGTAATGTAGCAGGTGCCTAAACAACAGCACTTAAAAGCAGAAGAAGCTAATAGATGGAGGTGACCACAGTTGAGTAGATGCCATTATCCTTTTCAAAGTTTATTTCTACACATGTCCTGTTTGGCAAAAAAAAAGTATGTACTTTTTTTGTGTTAAATATATGTCTATTTTATACATATTAGTATTCTCAGAACCCTCATATGATTTATTACTGAATCTTCTCTTTGGCAGTGATGCTGCCCTATAAGTAAACCTATTGATAAGTTAAGTTGTTATTCAGGACTATGTATGCAGTGAACAGAATATGAAAATCTGCAGTATGCCCTCGAATCTCCACTGCAAGAATTGAAAATCCCATTCATCCTGTACTGCTTATCTTTATCTACTTATTTTTTTTTTTAAACGTATCAAAGTCATTGTCCTATTTGATGGTACTTTTTATACTTTTTAACCTTCAGATCCTCTTCACAATTTGCAGTTCTCCAAGTTTAGGAGGCATTTGAAATGTTCAAATTTGTACATAATGCTGCTCATAGAATTTTTGGATATCGTCCACTATTACTGTTTTTTATGTTCAGATAAATCCAGATAAAATTGTAATATATATTATTTTCTATACAGAAAGATGTAATTGTGATTTTATCAGGAAATGTTAACTATCTTCTCAATAATCCGTTTACATTGCAATCTGACAGTTTCCTAAATACATAAGGAAACCATACAAATCAAATATATTCCAGAGCAAATGATAGGGCATAATGGTAAATAGAATAGAATAAAAGGGGGAAAAACTCTATTATAAGAAAAAGGAACAGTTTACTTAGAAGATGAAAACCGGTTTCAATTATCTCCTGTGAGTTTTATAGGAAAAAAACATCTTTTTCCCATCAAAGCTACACTGATGTAAGCAATAAAATGTTTACTGGCTGGAAAATAAATTCTATAGAATGGAGTCCATACCTTTGAATGATAAAAGCGCAGTATTCCTGTACATGTTCCTAAGCACTTTCAAACATTCTACTTTGGCTTTCTCAAGTGACATGACCTCCTATTAAACATCTGTTACACTTGTTCACTTGACTTAAAATAATAACGCTATGTGAGAAACAGGATCAATTGGTAAGACATATTGTGAACTTGCTAATAATTCAGACTGAACTGACAGGCTGTTTAGGCATGTGGTCTGCAAACAACAGCTAACCACCTGAGACCAGAAAGTACAGGATATGAGCTACTTATAGGAATTCAGGCCTAGTCCACAAGAATTGCAGGAAAACTTCAGATTTTGTTATTTTTCAGTGTAAAATGTCCCTTTGATGTTTGTTATGTATTAAACACTGATACCTTAAACAAAAAACTTTGAAGGCAGGTTATCCTCTAAAGCAGCACCCTTATGTTTCCAAGTGAATTGCTTCCCTTTCCTAACATTTTTTACAGCCATTGTTTCAGAAAGGTCTTTTAACAAAAGTGTGACTGTAGGCAGTTGAGACCATAAAATGAACTTATTATGCAGGTATTTTTGTCAAATGATAATATATCTTAGGACAGCTATTATACAGTCATGGCCAAAAGTTTTGAGAATGACACAAATATTATATTTTCACATGATCTGCTGCCCTCTGGTTTTTATGTGTGTTTGTCAGATGTTTTTATCACATACAGAAATAGAATTGCATTCATATTATGAGTAACAGAAGCTTATATTGACAGTTAGAATGAGTTAATGCAGCAAGTCAATATTTGCAGTGTTGACCCTTCTTCTTCAGGACCTCTGCAATTCTCCCTGGCATGCTCTCAATCAACTTCTGGACCAAATCCTGACTGATAGCAGTCCATTCTTGCAGAATCAATGCTTTAATTTTGTCTGAATTTGTTGGTTTTTGTTTGTCCACCCGTCTCTTGATGATTAACCACAAGTTCTCAATGGGATTAAGATCTGGGGAGTTTCCAGGCCATGGACCCAAAATCTCTATGTTTTGTTCCCTGAGCCATTTAGTTATCACCTTTGCTTTATGGCAAGGTGCTCCATCATGCTGGAAAAGGCATTGTTGAGCGCCAAACTGCTCTTGGACGGTTGGGAGAAGTTGCTCTTGGAGGACATTCTGGTACCATTCTTTATTCATGGCTGTGTTTTTAGGCAAGACTGTGAGAGAGCCGATTCCCTTGGCTGAGAAGCAACCCCACACATGAATGGTTTCAGGATGCTTTACAGTTGGCATGAGACAAGACTGGTGGTAGCGCTCACCTCTTCTTCTCCGAATAAGCTGTTTTCCAGATGTTCCAAACAATCGAAAAGGGGATTCATCAGAGAAAATGACTTTACTCCAGTCCTCAGCAGTCCACTCCCTGTACCTTTTGCAGAATATCAGTCTGTCCCTGATGTTTTTTCTGGAGAGAAGTGGCTTCTTTGCTGCCCTCCTTGAGACCAGGCCTTGCTCCAAGAGTCTCCGCCTCACAGTGCGTGCAGATGCACTCACACCTGCCTGCTGCCATTCCTCAGCAAGCTCTGCACTGCTGGTAGCCCGATCCCGCAGCTGAAACACTTTTAAGAGACGGTCCTGCCGCTTGCTGGTCTTTCTTGGGCGCCCTGGAGCCTTTTTGGCACCAATGGAACCTCTCTCCTTGAAGTTCTTGATGATGCGATAGATTGTTGACTGAGGTGCAATCTTTCTAGCTGCAATACTCTTCCCAGTTAGGCCATTTTTGTGCAGTGCAATGATGACTGCACGTGTTTCTTTAGAGATAACCATGGTTAACAGAAGAGAAACAATGATGGCAAGCACCAGCCTCCTTTTAAAGTGTCCAGTGGTGTCATTCTTACTTAATCATGACAGATTGATCTCCAGCCCTGTCCTCATCAACACCCACACCTGTGTTAATGGAGCAATCACTGAAACGATGTTAGGTGGTCCTTTTAAGGCAGGGCTGCAATGATGTTGAAATGTGTTTTGGGGGATAAAGTTCATTTTCTAGGCAAATATTGACTTTGCAAGTAATTTCTGTTAAGCTGATCACTCTTTATAACATTCTGGAGTATATGCAAATTGCCATTAGAAAAACTGAAGCAGTAGACTTTGTAAAAATTAATATTTTTATCATTCTCAAAACTTTTGGCCATGACTGTACAACAGTACATGGTCACCCATGACCTGCCACATTTTAAAGGGTTGTCCGGGATAAATGGAAATCCCTACACTAATCTAAACACCCTCCCCCCTCCTACTTTCTAAATAACATAATTAATCAAAAATGTATAGTTACCCATATCCCTGGGGCGATCATGTGACCGCCCCAGGTACATTTGCTGGTTACCCGGTGACGATCCGTTTCCCCGTTTCTGGAAATGGAATATCACTACTACTCCCTCTCCCCCCATCCACTCCATCATACTTACTTTCCAGGCATCTTCCTGTGGGACAGCTCCTCCCTCTTTTATGACTGCAGGTGCTTGTCCCAGCGCTGCTCTGCTGCCCTTAATCAACCTCTACTGCACAGCTCCCACGTATGCGTAGTAGAGGTGGCTCATCGCTACAGAGCAGTGCTGGGACAAGAACGTGCGCCGTCAGAAAAGGATGGGCGTCCCGCAGGAGGAAGACAGGTAAGTTATATAATGGGGTCGGGGGTTGAGCTGAGTAGGTAGGGAAGGGCTAGTAGTTGTGAGCGGGATAGCTAGAGAGACAGGGAGGGGGTGTATGGCAGAGAGGAAAGGGGGGAGTGAGGTGAGAGGTAGCTAGCGTGGAAGTTACATAGCAGGAAGCTGAACCATGTAAACAAATGCAGAAGATACCAGGAGTTCCCAAAGACACACAGAAATCACTCAAAACACTGCTAAAGGTATATGGGTGCATTTATTAACCAATTAATAGCACTAACACACCTTGTTTTAAAAAAAAACAAAAAAACAAAAACATTTTTTGCCAGGAAAATCCCTTTTAAAGATACCATATTCATTTCCCTAAAAATTTGGTTTTGTTATAAGGGGAAATCCATCTAACCTTAGTCTAACGCCCGGCTCACATCTGCGTTCGGGTTTCCGTTCAGGCACCCCCTGAACGTAAACCTATATGCATAAAAAATCGGTTTATCCGCGGACCCCATAGACTATAATGGGGTCTGTGTGGTTTCTGCACAAAGCAAGCGGAGAGGAAACCCGAACGCAGATGTGAATCGGGCCTTACATGGTATAACCCAGTGTAAAAAAAAATGTTAAGTGTCATGTAAAGGCAGTCTGTCAGGTCCAAATTGCCTCCCAAGCCAATAACTGTTCAGTGTAGGGTTTTTTGATAGATGCAGAAACCTACTGTTAAAGCCACAAAACCATCAAGCTAGAGGTAATCATCTTTTGATGTATATGCAAATTGGTCTACAAGAGCATCGTGTGATGGGCCTGATTGGCCTACAAACATTTGCAGATTCTCTAGCTCTGCTCTGGAGTCAGTTCTTGATGCAACCCTTCCCCCCTTTAGTTGTGAATGCCATTTTCAGAAGCTTTCTGCATCATGGATGTCTATAGGCAAATCTAGTAGATTAGGCCACAACCCTGGTGCACTTGCAGGCTGATTTGCATATCGATAAAAAGTGATTATGTCTAAATCACTTCATTGTCTTGTGGCCAAAAAGTTATTTCACTGTTATTGGTTTGGGAGGCATTTTAGACCTCAGATCCCTTTTAATATGATCATAGGGCTGTGTTCACACAGCACAATTTTGTAAGTGGGTTTTAGCACACATTTTCTGTGATTCATGGTTATTATAGGAATGTGTGTTGCAGTTCATACAAGCACCTTCCCAATGAACTCTTTGGCTAAGTAGCTTGCCAGGATGTGCCTCAGAGGCAGTTAAACACACAGTAAATCTTGTAAACCCATTTCAACTTTGAGTACTGGTTAGAGTCATGTTCAACATTAAATCTGGAGAAACAAGAAATTGCAAAGTTGTAAACACTTGCACATAAATATTTAAGGCTGGGTTCACCCCAGCGCTTGAAATCCATTCACGGTTTCCGTCCTCGAACCCACTTTAAAAATGCGGAGAGAAAAGTCCTGCAAGCAGCGCTTTTCTTTCCACATTTTTCACCCTTTTCGGGCGTAAACCTGGAGGACCCCATTATAGTCTATTGGGGTCCGAGGGTTTCCATGGGTAACCGCTTTTTTAAGCGGATTAACGCAGGTGTGAACCTAGCATAAGAGTGATGTTTTTTTTTTTTTTTTATTGAAATAAAGTAGCAAATGAGAACATAATTAAACAGTCAATATACATATGCAAGGAAAGATACATGGAACATTGTATAGGTGCAAAGCATAACAGGACAGTTTTGAAAGGGATTAGTACGCTTACAGAGGTGTTTCTGTAAGGGTTCAAAAAACCCTGCTTGGACTATTTTAATCCATCAAGTCAGGCGGTATTAAATTTAAGACCATGACATTGTCATATCATCCAGATTGGCACAGTGTCTAGGTTATATGTGCAGTATTGCCAGTTGCTGATGCATATGTTTATAATCTGGGACTGCTACAAGCTGTGCAGCCAGGGTCTATGAGCTATATGTGGTTCCTTTGCTTGGAGAACATTGATGCAAAAATATCATTTGCTTGATGCAATGATGTGGTTGTAGATCTACCCAGTAGTTTCGTGCATGAGTCAAAACTATTGTACAAATGTTAGTATCTGCAAACAGTACATACTGTGGCTAACAGAAGGTACTGTCAGATACTGCCCTATATATTGCGAGTCTTTTCTTACAACCTAGCAGAAATAATTTCTATAAAATAAATACATCCGTATATACATTTTGAACTTGAACATGAAGGCAATAACTACAGATAACAGTACATTCCCACATTATGGAAAATTATTACAGATGTCTTTCATCGGAAATGTGATAAAAAGGCACACACATCCCACAAAAAGGAATGTTTTTGTAGCTAACTTCAGAGTGCTAGTGTTGCTGTTTGTAGTTTGATATTCATGAAGAGCATCTTTCTTTCTGGAGAGCCATTCAGTCTTAACTGTTCCATGAAGTTTGGTTCCACTGGGAGACTTGACTTTCAGAGGGTCAGGAAATCCCTGTGTTCTCTCCCTTGGGTTGTACCAAACACTACACATGAAAAAGTTTGAGATATGTGATATGGTTTGAGTTTGGCAATTCTAAAATCTAAAGAAGAGGTCACAACACAGACAAGTGATTCCTTCAAAGCTATTTTAAGCAATGTTATTACATTAGCATACGTTTACATTTCAAATGAGAAAATATTATGGCCATTACATAAGGCCTGCAATACTGATAACTACCAGGTGTAGATACTAAAGATAATGTACAGTGTGAACAAATGCATGCTTTAATTTAGTATTTCATTGTGACTGAACATAATTATCATTCTCATTTATGTTCTATTGTTTAACTGCAGCATGTAAATAGTCATCTTTGTAATTGTTGCATCGTGTTGTACTGAATACATCAAGGAACTCATTGGTCGTAAATATAAATCTTACCACTATGAAAATTTGCAAAATTACCCACCAAGTGACTCACTGATCATAAATTAAAAAAACTACTACTGTATGTATACTCATTGACAAAAAAATAATGCACCAAGAATGAGTTTGCCTGCAGATGTTGCAGCAGGATCTGTAGATTCTGCACACTTATTGGTTGCCAAAGCTGACATCCCAGCTGGTGCCATAAATCTTTGGTTAGCGATAAATCTGATGACCTGGCAGGCCAAGGAAGTGTTGCTATGTGTATATGTAAGCATTCTCCTGCTGAAAAATGTAAGTTGCAAGCCCTGCCATGAGAGGCAACACGTGGCTGCAGAATGCACTTATCACTGAGCTTTTAATGTCCCTCATATCACTACTAGGGTTGACAGACTCATCACACCAGCAGCTGGGGTAGCTTGTTGCCCCACAGCAAAGGCAGGATTGAAGTGCTTACCACAAGGCCTCCATTCTCAAAATCAACAGTCATCTGATCCCAAATAGAACCTGGATTTGTTACTAAAGACAATATGGTTCCAGTCTGCAGCAGTCTACATTTCTCGTTCACGAGACCCAGATGAGAACTGGTCAACAGGGAAGCAGCCCCTGACTCAGGATGGCTAGTGGGTCCCTAGACTCCTAACCCTGCACCAGTGGTGCATTCACTAGACTATATGCAGCATACAGCATCTCTGTGCTTGCATATTGGCAAGAATATTTAACAAACTACCCAGTTTATTAAATATAGATGTATTGGGTAGCTGAGATGACATCTAGGCACAGTGGCAGGTCGACCACTAGCTTCCCCCCTGGGCCCCATTTCCTTACTGTTACTGCAGGTTCCCACCTCCAATCTTGTTAAAAGGGCCTAGTTTAAAGTAAGAGGGAACCAGCAGGTTACAGAGAGGGCCACAGGACAGAAAAAGTCCAAGGTTAGGGCTAGGTAGCAGACTAATACTGAAAAAATGTGTGACAGTGCACCCAGCATCTCCTAACAGCTAGGTCAGAATGGCCTAGACACAGGCAGTTTGTTGAACCTATCATCCTTCTTCTTTCAGTACAATAGTGCACCCCTCTAAGTCAGTTGGGCAAAATGTCTTCAATAGAGATGTGTCTACCAGTCAATGATCTCTCATCAAGAAGTACACTACCCAAAAGTGGCGACTGCAAGCCTTTTTGTAGAGCAGTAGGGGAAGCTTTTCTTAACCCCTCTTGTCTCTTGTGGCAAGACCCAGTGTCTAATCAGACCACACATGTAATCATTTACATAACTGCATGCTGAATGTTGCATCAACCTGACATTTCTATCTGGGTGGTTTTTTGTTTTGTTTTTTTTTTTGTTTCGTCAATGAGTGTACAAATGGTCCTTTTACTAAAGGTGTTTTTTTTTTTTAAATTAAAATAAGAGATTTAACTGATGTTTAGAATAGTTCTACAACTAAATGTAGAATAAAAATTCTTTTGGTTGCAAGTTTAAACACTGTTACCATCTAATTATTAAAAATTCACCTAACCTTAACTGAAGAAAAATATTACCATAGAAATAAATAATGTCATAGAAATCTTTAAAGGGAGTTTATCAACACCAAAATCTCTTTGACACTAAAGAAAATGTATCTTCACCATACCAATAACTGCCCCTATAACATCATAAAAGTCATTTCAAAGCTTCACCTTTTTGCAAAGAATATAATTACAGTACAGGGCTATGGACGAGTACTGTCAGGGAGGGAGTTGCTCACAGTCAAGCTAGACTGTCAGGAATGCCCTTGTGACAGTAAACGGTGAAATTTAGACCCCCGATATCTCCAGCCATGGGGTATATAATGGGAAAGCCGACAGAGTGCTGAATTCAGCACGCTATCGGCTTTCTAGCGGTATGTAAAACCGTATATACATGAGGACATGAAAGGTCCTCTTTAAAGACCCTTATTATTGCCCTGATTCACTCTTGACTTGACTACTGTAACTCCCTACTAATCGGTATTCCCTTACTAAACTCTCCCCTCTACAATCTATTCTGAAAGCGGCAGCCAGGCTCATCTATCAGTATAACCTCCACAACAATTGCTCCAGCCTTGCCAGTAACTGCATTAGCTGCTTATTTATTATAGAATATAATATAGGTTATGACCCTCATCCACAAAGCTCTCAATAAAACTTCTCCTGATTTGTACCACTTCTCTGGAATGCTCTACCCTGTATAATCAGATTAACTCCCAATTTCTACAGCTTCAAGCGCATCCTAAAGACACATCTCTTCAGGCAGGCCTATAACAATTCCCTATCTAAATCCCTCCACTGTTCACGATCCCGCATTACTCCACAGGACATGATGTTTTATTGGACAGTAACCTTATATGCCAAGGCACTTTGGTTCTGCACATAAAAGGATACTGGCTGGTGACAACTCATACAGCTTTATTTATATGTGTAATTAAAATAACCTTTATCATAAAAATGGCTGGTCAATTGTTTAAACAATGCTACCTCCTATGCTGCCCCATGCTGATTTGTAAAGTGCTGCAGAATATGTTGGCTTTATATAGATAAAATTATTATTAATAATTACTTTGGTGATGGCAGACTCCCTTTATGTACATTTTCCCTAGACTCCTTTCATTTCTATCTAGCCGTGAGGATGGAGCCATGAGCTACCATATAGTAGCTAAAGAAGTCTTGAGAGACTGGAGTCACAGTTTTTGCTATTGACTCAAAAAGGATCAAAAATGGTAAACTTAGCTAAGTGAATACTGTACATACAATTAAATATCGACACATAGAACATATGTTCTGCACAAGAAATACAGGCAAAGAGTGATCGGTATTGTCCTATTCAGCTTCAAGTCAACGCACAATATAACTTTTCAATTTAATTGAAAGAGACTCACTAGAGGTAACATGAATGCTGAACATACACGTTTTCTTATGATACATTTCATAGCTTACTTGAAAGTAGTTTATTTTTGCTATTATCTTGCAGTACACACATATAAGAAGGCAAAAACAACCCTCATGCCCATAACTGCTGCAGCCAGTAACAGACCTCAGCTGTCAAGTGCCTCACATGCTAGCTTCTTCATTACTTTATACTTTCTAACTGTAGTAAAGTAAAGAAATAGTTAAGAATAACAGTTTCAAATCCCCAGTTTCTGGAAATTATACATCCATACAAATTATTTGTATGCTTTGTAAGAGTAAGTAAATAACAGAGTATCCATCTGTCAATATTGTAGCTTGCAGTTTACTTGCACACAATTAGTTTCATTGTCTGGGTTTTGCTGAAGTTGATTATAATAAAGTGGTTACAGTAATACAAGTGATAATTTAGAGAGCATGAATTGCACAAGCTGATATAGGTTATTTTAGGTTTTTTTTTTCTCTATTCCACTGAGGAAAAAGACAACACTGTAAAAGATATGATTATATGTCTTATGGATATCTGTAAAGAATGAGGTATAATGTTGTATCAATGACAATTTGCTTGTTTGTTCGGCACATGAAACATTGTTTTTGATACAGTTTAACTGTTTAAGGCCGCTTTCACGGGTCAGTATTTGGTTAGTACATTTGTTTTACAAACATTTTGTAAAAGTATATATATATGTCCCACAAAAAATCCCTAATGCCCGTAAATAATTATTTATATTCAATGCAATTAAATTCATGAAATTTATTAGATAGCAATGAAAAGAATTTTATAAAAACATGTTAAAACTACTCAAACTTCACAGGGAAAAGAGCTTGTAATTGACAAAGCCCCAAAATTACTGTCCTGTTGTGGTATATAGTATTATAATACTTTATAAATAACAAATAAATCTAAGAAAAATAAGCTAAATTGATATATTATACATATCAGTGTGGTCTATATAAAAAGAGTTAATTCATAAAGTACCTCAACATTGTTAAATAAGTAATGTATATATAAGTAATGTAATAATATCACAAGTTAAGGAAGTACTCAAAATATACATATAAAGTGCATGGAGCTGGTAATAAGTATAATGCATATCAGGTAGATCCATACAAAGGATCAATAGCCCACATTAGGTCTAACAAACAATATATACAGTACTCACAAGTAGCAGCAGATGACAGCCATGACCTCCAACCCTCAGCTGCAACGCACATTTCAGCCCACAGCCTAAAATATCTACTGAGTTCTGTTCCCACAGAATTGAAACACTGTACGAGATTTCCTAAAATTTCATTTACTTTGCTGCTACTGTAAAAAACTGTAGATTTTCTGCATGGAAGTTCTGCAGCATTTTAGTCCTGTGGGAACATACTCTTAGAAAGCACTTCATAACATACAGTACAGTATGAAAGAAGACCTCTATCACACACTTTCTCCTCAAGCTTTAGCATACTTGGCACTTAATCTGAACTAATCTTTTTCCCACTTGTAATTAATTTCAAGTTTTTAATATCTTTTATGAAAAAATTCACATTTAGGCGGAACTTGTACAACCCCTTAGTACATTTGACCAAGTTCCAATGCAGCATTTCTTTAATCCTCACTAGAGATGAGCGAATCGAAGCTGACGAAGTGGATTTCGATCCAAATTTCAGGAAATATTCAATTCACATCAAATCCAGATTTCTTCATGCTTCGTGGTAACAAATCGCATTTTTTTTTTTTTTTTTTTTAAATGGCTGCTGCACGTTAGGACAAGGGGCAAGGAACTCTGGGAACGCGGGATCACCCACAATGCCTTGCGTGCAGCCAATCAGCATCCAGCAAGTCCTGTAATGTCACAGCCCTTTAACCCCTTCCTGAGTGCCCACGGCATCGGGAGTGGGTGTTAGCTGTTAGCGGGGGTTTTAACATTTTTGACCGCAGCATCCAATAGCTTCCACCATTTTGCCGCCTACACCGGCTCTCGGCAGCCAGGAAATAGCTGTTTTTTTAACGCCTTGATTTAATTCAGATCGAATAGAATCATATCCAAAAATTTGGCGAAATTGCTCAATCGCTCATCTCTAATCCTCACAGCAGAGGTTTCAGGCTAAGGCTGCAGTGATTACTCCAATCTGGAGTACTGCTTCTGATATTACCTACAGAGTTCACATGAAGATGGAAAGGCATATTATTGTGGTAATTTATTCAGCTGAGTAGGTGCCATAAAACAATCTGCATTCCAACCGCATAAATTCTCTAAATGTTAATTCAGCAACAGCAATACTGAAGGAGTGAAACACATTGGCCTAATCAATGTCCATCTACCTGCATGTCATCTACTTATTAGTGGTGACACAGAGTATTGCAACTTCATCCCATTCAAGTAAACTACAATATCCTCAATAACTTGCAATATTGTTACTAAATAGACGTGTAGGTACACAGACCAATGTAAACAATGAATTGGCACTGTATTCGGCCCCTTCAAACAGCTGATCATGAGGGTTGCAAGAGTTGGCCCGATCAACGTGATATTGATGGCATATCCTAATAATAGGCCATCAGAATTTGATCATAGGGTCATGTGATTTAATTGTAGCACCCTGAAAATTTTTATATATTTTTGTTCTTTTAGGGAAAGTTCACACTATCGTTATTAACTTCCAATGCGCTCATCCATCATAGGATGTTTTTTACATTAGAGTCAATGGGAACAGACGCAGACAGAGAAGGCTCGTCTGCATTTGTCATTCTCCTACCGTTAATATCCATTGCTGTCAACCTATAACTGATGAACGCAACGGACGTTATCAGTAGTGTCAGCGTCCCTTCAGAAGTCACAAACTAAGGCACTAATACTTCCTTCATAATGAAACTGCATGGACTGTTCGACTTTTGCTCTCCACAATGGTGAAAATGACAGTGTAGCGGACTAAATACTTAAGGTCTCTCGGATTATTTATGATAATATATAGGACAGAATAATCACACTGTCCTCCCAACAGGCAAAGATGGTGTTCATGTGATGATGTGCTGAGACATCATGAGATTTATAGCATAGCAAAGGGAAAGCAGGATATTTTTAAAACTGAACTACTTGTGTTTCCACCATCTACTGTCCTACCTAAACCTGATGTTTCCATTTCAGATGTGGTACTACTATAACTTCTTGGACTTTTCATATGTTCCTTCACTTTCTATATTCCATAATTTGCCTGTAATATATATATATAAACATCTCCAGAAATTGCCCATTTCATTCTATGGAAACCGCAAAACCCCTCATTGTCATTGAATCCTTTTTTTTTTGTATAGTAGTCTCTGAAGTTAGGGGACATTCACACTACTGTTGTTAATGTCCGTTGCTTGTCATCCATCATTGGTTGACAGCAACAGACAAAGCCTCCTCCGTCTGTATCCATTCCCATTGACACTAATGATGCTGTCATGTTTGTTTGTTTTTTTAACAGAAGAAAAGGTCCTGCATCTACAACTTTTGCTTTCGTCAAAAAATTAAAAAACATGTCAGAAGAAAGCTTCTGTCTGCATCTATCATTTAATGTCCAGTGCTCTCATCCTCTGGCGGAGGACAGCAACGGACATCAACAACACTAGTGTGAATCCACCCATATAATATAAAATTTTTTTTTAGGTTAATATTTTAAGTTGAAAATACTGTAACTGGAAACCTTAACCCTATAGTACACTAGTAATTTGTTCCAAAACTCCAAAGTGTCATCCCGAAGTAAGCATAAATGAAGTGTAAAGTCAATGCAAATCCTCACCTGTAATAATTTCCAATTTCAGACATCATAATCACTTGATGTGCTTCAGTCAGTAAAATTAAAATGACTCATTCCATATGAATTAATAGATCAGTAAATTAATTATTGGAAGTAAAACATAACCTCCTTCATCCCTAGTCGTATAAAATTATATAACTTAAAGGGATTGTCCAGTTTCAGACAAATATTGAGACATAAAGTTTGTTGTTTGTATAATGAAAAGTTGTACAATTTTCCAATCTGCTTTCTGTGTCAATTTCTCACGGTTTTCAAGATCTCTGCTTGTTGTCATTCATTCTGTTTTCTTCCAGTGGATAAATATCCGTCCATGGTCATGTGATGAACACACAGGTGCTCAGCAGATGTCTGGTTACTGTGCTGTGACTATAACGAGCTGTGCACCTGTGTGCCCATCACATGACCATGGACTGATTTTTATCCACTGGCATTAAGCAGAATAAATGACCGCAAGCAGAGATCTAGAAAACCATGAGGAATTTATACAGAAACTATACTGGAAAATTGTACAACTTTTAGTTATATAAACAATAACATTTGTTTGAAACTGGACAACCCCTTTAAAACACACTTTTTCATTACTAATAAAATTGCTCATTAGACTTCTGTGCTTGATTATTTTATTTTATTTGAGAAATCGGAAAAGTCCCCCATGAAACAACAGCTCAGGAGCATCTTTACTCATAGTAGATCTCTGCTTTGTGCCATTCCTCTCTTATTTTGACTTGAAATTTATGAATATATTTACAATACAGTAGGGTATTACCTGTTGGAGGTGTGTCCCTGCACATTACATTGGCTTTGTAAAATAAGTGGTGCTGATGACAAACTGTGTAGGCACCTGCTTTGACAGGGGAATTGGTAACACCCAGTTGTCAGTTTATTCATACATTTCTTGTAGGGATGTAGTGATTTCCTGTAGTCAATACAAAGATGTATCAGGATGATATTGAGAGCTCTTGTTGATTTCACAGTATAAAAATTGATTTTAGAGAGAGTTTTGAGGTGTATATGGCATACGCATTAGAGTAATTCAATATAGAGGGTAGAGGAAAGATGTGATTCAGACACAGCCCCAAGACTATTTGCATGCAATCTTGGATGTGTATTAGTAGTTATATGTTGGCGCTATATAAATGAAATGTATTATTTTTATTAGTAGGTTAGTAGATGGTGAAAACGCAAGAAGTTCATTGTTACAGTGAAAGAATATGAATTTAAAGGAAGTCATTTTTTTTAAAGACTTTAGGTGCTGCAAATGAGGTCAATAAGTACTCACCTCCTCCTAGTCCTCTGTTTACAGGTTCCCCGCTAATGTCACTAATGGCATCCCATTTGTTGTTAGGTAACCGCTGCAGCTAGTCACAGTCCTCAGAAGTGATCTCTTCACAAATAGCATGTGACTGACTGGCTTTAGCAGTCATGTGTCATTTGTGAAGAGATCACCACTGCAACCATGATTGGCTCACAAACAGGATGTCACTGATGGTCAACAGGGAACCTTAAAACAGCAGCTGCCACTGGAAATGGGGGAACTGGAACAGTTGTGCATGTACATTTAAACTTTTATTATTGCTTGTTAACTTGTTACCAGCTGCGGTAACACCTGCAAAACTATGTGAGCAGTAACAAACAATAATAAGTTCAAGTTTAAAAATGTAACTGTAAATCACAATGGCATGGGCAGGCACTCAGCAGGCACTGCATTGTGTGTTTTCACCCATAGACTTTTTAAAGCAGTACTTATTGATTTTAAGAAGTGACAGTTGCAGTCCACGAGATTACATAGAACTCCAATTTATTGCTATACACTTCAACTGTAGCTCAATAGTTAAAATCAAAATAGGTAGGTATAGACCTGGTTTTCATAATACTTAATAAGGGGGTTTGAGCGTCTCAATAGAATCTCAATACAGATCAACTTCAAAGTTCACTGTTTTTGTTCAGAAGTCATCCAGCTGAGTGTATTGTATGGATCATTATATTATCTTTGAAAGAAAAGCACCAGGAAGAGATGCAAAACAAAAGCTTATTTACATAACAATATTTTGTAGTAGTGAAATACCCACATAGCATATTCTGAAAGAAGAGAACTGTAGAGTAAGACTGTGTTCCCACAGCACACATGGGTTAGCCATGATGTACAGTACCAACATAGTGCAAGACATTTCACCAGATTTAACTCACATTCTTCAACAAAAACCCACATGTCAGTTTGACATGCTGCTTCAACCTTTGCAAATGATTGCATGTATAAATTCAGCTGAACCTAGGTTAAAGTCATGTTTTTCTTATACATCTAATGTATCCCTCGATTATTACTAGTCAGTGGTTTGTCAAGAGTGGAAATATGGATGCAAGGCTGACCATGTTAATATACAGTCATGGCTGTAAATGTTAGCACCCCTGAAATTTTTCCAGAAAATTAAGTATTTTTTCCAGAAAATTATTGCAATTACACATGTTTTGTTTTACATGGTTATTTCCTTTTATGTTTATTAAAAAAACAAAAACAAAGAAAAAAGGCAATTTGGACATAATTTTGCACAAAACTCCAAAAATTGGCTGGACAAAATTGTTGCCACATTTTCAAAATTATGGGTAAATAAATTTGTTTCACGCATGTGATGCTCGTTAAAACTCCCCTGTGGCAAGTAACAGGTGTGGGCAATATAAAAATCACACCTGAAACCAGATAAAAAAAGAGAGACGTTAACTCAATCTTTGCATTGTGTGTCTGTGTGTGTCACACTAAGCATAAAGAACAGAAAGAGAAGGAAACTTGACTAGAGAACCAAAATTATGAAGAAATTTCAACAATCCCACGGTTACAAGTTAATCTCTAGAGATCTTGATGTTCCTTTGTCCACGATGCACAACATAATCTAGAAGTTTACAACCCATGGCACTGTAGCTAATCTCCTTGGACGTGGACAGAAGAGAAAAATTGATGAAAGGTTGCAACGCAGGATAGTCCGGATGATGGATAAGCAGCCCCAATCAAATTCCAAAGAAATTCAAGCTGTCCTGCAGGCTCAGGGTACATCAGTGTTACTGCAAATTATCCGTCGATATTTTAATGAAATGAAACGCTATGGAGACCCAGGAGGACCCCACTGATGACACAGAGACATATAAAAGCTAGACTGCAGTTTGCCAAAATGTACGTGAGTAACCCAAAATCCTTCTGGGAAAACATCTTGTGGACAGATGAGACCAAGTTAGAACTTTTTGGTAAAGTACCTCATTCTACTGTTTACTAAAAACAGAAGGAGTCCTACAAAGAAAAGAACACAGTACCAACAGTCATATATGGTGACGGCTCAAAGATGTTTTAGGGTTGTTTTGCTGCCTCTGGCACGGTTTGCTTTTTCTGTGTGCAAGGCATCATGAAATCTGAAGATTACCAAAGGATTTTGTGTTGCAATGTAGGGCCCAGTGTCCTGGGTTTGCCTCCTAGGTCATGTGTCTTCCAGCAGGACAGTGACCCAAACATACTTGGAAAGCACCCAGAAATGGATGGAAAGATAGCACTGGAGAGTTCTGAAGAGGTCAGCAATGAGGCCGGATCTATATTCCATTGAACACCTGTGGATAGCTTAAAATTGCTGTTGGGAGAAGGCACCCTTCAAATATGAGAGACCTGGAGCAGTTTGCAAAAGAAGAATGGTCCAAAGTTTCAGTTGAGAGGTGTAAGAAGCTTGTTGATGATTATAGGAAGCAATTGATTTCAGTTATTTTTTCCAAAGGGTGTTACAACCAAATATTAAGTTTAGGGTGCCAGTAATTTTGTCTGTCCGTTTTTGCATGAAATTATATAATTTTCCCTTTTTTTTTCCTCTGTTTTTTTGTTTTGTTCCAATTCGAGATGAGCGAATCGAAGCTGATGAAGTGGAATTCGATCAGAAGTTCAGGAAATATTTGATTCGCATCGAATCCGAATTTCCTCACGCTTTGTGGTAACGAATCGCATTTAGTTCAAAATGGCTGCTGTACATGTTAGTACATGGGGCAAGGAACTCTGGGAACACGGGATCACCCATAATGCCATGCGTGCAGCCAATCAGCATCCAGCCCTGTGATGTCACATCCCTTTAACCCCTTCGCAAGCGCCCACAGCATGTTTGACCGCTGCATCCAAGGTGTTAAAAACCCCGATCGGTTATGGAACAGGGTGTTATCTGTAACTGACAGCTAACACCCTGCTCCATAACCGATCGGGGGTTTTAACATCTTGGATTTCACGATCAAACATGACCGCAGCATCCAAGGGGTTCTGCCATTTTGCCGCCCACCCTGGCTCTTTGCAGCCAATAAATAGCGTTTTTTGTTATGCGATTCACGCCAATTTAATTCAGATCAAATGGAATCATATAGTGAAATTCGCTGAAGTTGCCGAATCGAATTTTTGAATACTTCGCTCATCTCTAGTTCCAATACACACAAAAGAAATTAATATAAAAATTAATAATTATTATATGTAAAAATTATATTATTATATTAAATTATATTAAATTATTATTATTATATATATATATATATATATATATATATATAATTATATATAATTATTATATTAAAAAATTATAATTATTATGATTTCGAATTACTTGTATAACAAAACGTGTAATTGCAGTAATTTTCTGCAAGAAATAAAAATTTCAGGGGTGCCAAAATTTACGGTCATGACTGCATATGCTTCTACAAACCGTCTCATTATTTTGGCCAACATGTGGGTTCCTGAACAGGAGACCCTATACTATGGTCCCTATTTGTCATTGTGGAACAACTCCTTTAACATCATGCAGTAGATTTAGACCTATACATTTTATATCACATATTATTTCAGATGTGTTCATATTCATAGTTATAAAATTTGTCCTGTTTGATTCCACCATATTGACTTTGTGACTGTAAAATGTGTATTGAAATTGATACAGCAAAGAAGAGAAATCCATTTACATTTACTGTGCATTTCATCTTTAACTGTCATTGTCCTTGTTTGTAACTTTATACTGGTCTGACTGCACATTTCCATAACAGACCTCAGTGTGGTGTTGTTAATTATATAGGCCTTTGAAATAGTACCTTTTAGTTGGTTTAGTAAGTTGCTTAAAAAACTTGTAATTACACCAACAACATAAAAAAGACCTAGGTTGTAGAATAGGAAGCGCTAGATCCAGCAGATGGCAAGTTCTGTTATGTAATTAAGTAGAGGGCTTTGAAAAGATCTCTGATACTTGCCAGCCTTTTTCTTGTCATGGGTTTTTCTTGTCTTGCTCATTACAGCCGTGATAGGTAACAAGGGCTGCCAGCCAAAAAGCAAATGCGGCACATGTTCTTCTTTGTGAGAGCTGTACAGTACATTGTCACTGCGGTTGCTTTTGAGGATATGAAAGTGCCATTTATGTCAGCAAATTACTACTGTGTCATATTTACCTATATCTCAGACAGCTTGCGGTCACCTGTCAGGTTCAGCCTCCACTTTCATCTCTTAAACACCTGCATAAGGCTTAGCCACAGACAGCAAGCAAAGTTGTTGTCATCAAATCAAACTTTCTCCTTCAGTAACACAATGAGATTCTGCTAACATATCATTAGCTTTACCTGCACTATATAGCAATTATGAGCACAAGTGAGGGGACGCAAACTACATGTGTGGTACTTTATTGATATTTAATGTCATAGGCGCTTTGAGGTTTATGCCTCATTAAAGCTCCATGTATCAGCCGGTATCATATTTCTGCTTTCTATTGGAATAAAGTGTGACTTCTGTTTGTTCCTTTTTCTTTTATTAGTAACATATGTCACTATAAACACTGAATATAAAGTGTCTGTCTCTCTCTATATATATATAATCAGCAGCACTCAAAAATAAATCTTAAATCTACTGCCAGCAACCACAACTTGATCCATAGTTCAATATATATCCAAAATACATTTTATTCTAATTGCACATTTTTATGAGCTTGAAGATGTAATGATCAACACAGTTTATGTATTTACACCTGGATGTAAACCACTATGCATGAAAAGCTCCCAATGTGTGGACTGAAACGTTACATCACATGAGATGAATAAATATTTACAATATTTCACTGCTACTTCTTTTTTTTTTTTTTTTATGGCTATGTATTACTTTCCAAGGTTCCTATTAAAATTTTAACCTACGCTACCGGTCAAAAGATTTAGAACATCTCAATTTTTGCCAGTTTTACTGATATTTACACAGTTTAATGTATCAAATGTACTTTTGAAATGAAAGCATAGAAGAAAAAAACAAGTCAAGATAAAAATAACAGATTAATTTTGTTTCAACAAATTAAATTTAGATTTTTGACTCTTCAAAATACCGTATTTTTCGGACTATAAGACGCACCAGACCATAAGACACACCTAGGTTTTAGAGGAGGAAAATAGGGGAAAAAATTTTTGAAGCAAAAACTGTGGTAAAATCTTTAATAACACAAATAACATATGGGAGTTGTAGTTTTGCAACAGCAACATCACTGTTTATTCAAATCAGAGGCGAAACAGTGAAAAAAACGGCGGTTTGGCACTTTTGATTTTTTTTCCCATTACGACTTTCACCGTACGGGAAAAATACTTGGAAGTTTGTAGACTGGGCATCTTTACAGACTCGGCATCCACCGTACTAGCACGGCAGATGCCGGGATGGGTTCGCACTGCCGGACACCTCTCCTCCAAGCCCAGGAAGCCGGCGGCGGCAGGAGTGGGGCGATGCTGCGATCCCGCTCCTCCACCCCCCCCCAACACCCACGTTTGGACTATAAGACACACCCCCATTCTCCTCCCAAATTTGGGGGGAAAAAAGTGCGTCTTATAGTCCGAAAAATACAGTAGTTACCTCTTGCTAATATAACAGCTTTACATAATTGAGACATGCTTTCTACAACTTCATTCCAATATTGTACAGGCATGTATTCCCAACATTGTTGTCAAAGTACCCACAAATGTGCAACACTTGTAGATTGCTTTGCCTCATCACTTACAACCTCAATGGAAACTGTGCAGGCCATTCCATTCTTTGATGCCTACTGGCTTATTTTTGTCATCTTAGCTAGTCCTGACCTAACCTAGAAGTATGTATTTGTTGTAATATGAAACCCCTGGCCAACTAGCTGCTTTGAGGTGCCGATCACATAAATGGTTGACTCTCAAAATCTTGCCATCTGATTTGTAGTGACCTCTTCCTGTCACTTTCCTCCAGTTTCTAAGTGCCTTTGGATGTATTAGAAAACTGTATTGACTGCCACCTTGGCTTTCTTGGCAATTTCTCTGTAGGACAGACCTACACTTCTAAGTATAATTGTCTATCTGTCTTCTTTAGTTAATTGCATTTTTCTTGAAATTTATGATAGCAATGTACTCTGTCCTGAAAAGCAAAATTGTCAAAATCCTGCCCTAGAAGATGTTGTAATGGTTGTTTCAGACCCTCTGATTCTGTGTAATCTCTAAAAGTTGAGACTTCTGTAAGAGTAGTTTGCATCCAATTTCAAACCACAATTGGCTTTCTATATTGCAGAACAACCATCCTTTTACGTCTTCCCTGAAAAAAGGCCCTTTGGTTAAAATCAGAGATTCAGACTATTGTTGAATTTTATGTTAAAAATTCATATTTTTAAGTTTTTATTTTACATTTGAATCATTGAACCATTTCATGTTGTTTGCTGTTCTAGAACTGTGTTAATGTAAAAAAATAGCTAGAAAAATTTTCAATAATAGTGCATATATCTCAAAAACAAGCAAGAGTGAGGCTAAGACCCCACGCAGTGAATTGCTGCAAAAAAACACTGTGAAAAAGACCACAGCAGAAATGCACCGTTTTTCACAAAGTTCGCAGAGTTTTCCTCTATTATTCCTATACAGAAAACGCCAGCGTTTACCTAGGTATAATTGACATGCTGCTATTTACAAAAACGTGAGTGTTTTTAAAATCGCAGCATTTCCAATGCAAATTTTTTTCTACAATGTGTGGATGGAATTAGCCATAATCCCTTCCGCATTGTAGGTAATGTAAAACGCAGTGTTTTTTGCTGCGGCATTTCCACACTACCTGAGAGGGGTAGTGTGAAGAGTGCTGGACGGATTGCCCATTCTGGGATCTGACTATGGCTCAGACCACTTTATTCTAATAGGCAATGCTCCATGATTTTCACCTGGCTGTTCTAGCCTCCCTGTGGGCGAGATATATATCCACCTGACCACTGCCTGGTTGGATTGTTTGTTATGCCGCTACATTTATTTATTTAGTCACATTAAACGTGAGCTATTCCCAATATCAGCTGCGTTCTCTGAACAATAAGTGTTCTGGTATGAATGAGCACAGTTTTGTACCGGCTATTACCAGACAGGGCTTTAGGTAGCTAGTGGATTTAATCATCTTTTATCCACCGCTATCACATTTGTGACCCTCCTCGTATATATGATTTAGAAGGGTTTGGCGACTTTGCAATTAGGATGTATGCCCTTCTGTGCTCATCTTTTGACTAGCAGACACATCTTTTCTATGAAAACCGATTAGTGGTAGTGTGTCTCATATGAGTCTCCAGTTTTCCTTGCCCCTGTTATTTGGGCCACACGGAGCATATATTGTATTCTTATGGCTCAATATTGTGGTCATGTAGGGACTTCGGTACAATTTTGGATGACCATATTGTGTTGTGATGTGCTTGGTGGAGTGAACCTTACCCTCAATCGATACACCACACACTTATACCACTTTTTTTATTTTTTTGTGTGTTGATTTTTTTGGTTGACCTGAAGGATTCTATTAAAAAAAAGTTATATTTTATTATATTTTTGTTCTTCGTTCTACGTTCTTTTGATATTTAATTATGAGCATTTGATATACCCTATTTCTTTTGATTCATTTCATAAATTGTATTTATTCTAAAGCACAGAATGAAAATGTAAATGAGATTATTGAAAAAGAACACTGATCAAAATGAGAGAACACTTTCAGATACCTGCAAGTTATTGGTGTTAATCTGGCACCTGGTGCTAATTTCCTTAATTATCTGACAAACCCTATGTAGCTGGCATTCTAACTTTCCAGTTTTCACTGACTTTGCAAAAATGGTGTGCCGTTCCAAAGTGACTGAAACCCTCCGGCAGCAGGTTGTCCACATGAAGGCCAAAGGGGTGACCCTATAAGCCATAGCAAGATAAGTTGGTCGTTCCAAGTCTGTGATTTCTAGAATATTGCATCTTTACAACATCACAAACTCATTCAAGTCCCCCAAGAAGTCTGGTCGCCCTTGAAAGACAAATGCAAGAGGACAGGATAATGCAGAGAATCTCCATGGGTAATCGTTTCAACACTGCAGCTGGAATTGCTCGCCAGGTCAGCACTGAACAGGGTAAGGATCTGTCTCGCTGTCATACAGTGTCTCGATGTTTAAGAGCATTTGGACTGAAAGCCCACTCTGCAGTGACCAAACCTCGCATTAGCAGAAAATCAAAAGGCTAGACTCATCTTTGCTGAGGAGCATGTTGTGTGGACTGAGGAGAAGTGGGCCAGAGTTCATATTAGTGATGAAAGCAAGTTGGGTCTGATGGGAAACATTATGTTCGTCGACAAACTGGGGAAAGACTGAACCCAAAGTGTGTAAAGAAGTCAGTGAAAGGTGGAGGAGGAAGTGTCATGGTTTGGGGAATGTTTTCTGCAGCAGGAGTCGGACCTCTCATACAGCTATATGGCAGAGTGAATGCAAGTGTGTATCAGAACCTTCTTCAACAACACATGGTTCCTTCCTTCATCACTCAATCAGCCAGCAATTTTCATGCAGGACAATACCCCCGTCACACAGCAAAACGGGTAAAGCAGTACCTTAAAACTGAAAACATTGAAACAATGAAATGGCCAGCCCAGAGTCCTGTTCTAAACCCAATAGAAAACCTCTGGAAAGTCCTTGGTGGCAAAGTTATAGCCAAGAAACCCACAACAGTCAGAACTGTGAAAGAGACTGGAAGAAGAGTGGACCAAAATCATACCAGAGCAGTGGTGAGACTAGTGATGTCCTGTGGCCACAGATGTGCTGAAGTCATTCAAAGCAAAGGCCTGTACACTTCTCCTGTATACTTCCTACTGACTGGTGACTGTTGCAACCTTCAGAAAATTTACTTCTTTTTCTCTGTGCTACAGGCATTGCTGTTCTCTAATTTTGATCATCACGTTTTTTGCAAAGTAAAGTTTTTATGTTGATATGCTTTGATTATTTTGTAAAACACTGTTCTAGTGGCATGGTGTACCCCTTACAAAAAAAATCCTTCAAATGTTCATCAATGTAGATTTATGAAAAAATCAAGTGTTAATACATTGTTCTCTAATTTTGATCGCGAGTGTATATATAATGAAGTTTTTGCTGCAGGATGCTGCATGTTCACCATGATTTTACAAAAGTTGTGGCAAAAAAACAACATGACCACACAATGTGAATGTACTAGAAGCTTACAGGCAGCTGTAGCAAAATTACATGTGCTGTTTTTACTCTCAATAACTCATGCAGTTTTTTTCTGCACCAAGAAATGCATGCACTAATGCAAGTAAAACCAGGATGTGTAATATGACTCTAAGGTGTAAAAAATTTTTACTGTGAGTCTTTACCAGCTTTCAGCCTCTCAATACAGCCGAGAATGTTTCCATTAACTCAAAACAGACAGATTTTAAAATCTGTTGATTTAGACCTATAAAGGTAGGCAACTATCTAGAAATTTAATTATACAGTTATTAAGCTTTATTGACGTAAGATTGGCTCAATTGAAAAACTACTTTATGAAAAATGATATATATATATTTGAGAGATTGAACTGCCTAATGTCAATGTCGTCTTGTGTTGCAATTATTATTACAATTTTTCTCATGTTTAGTTTTCCAGTTCAGCTTTTTATGCTTTTTAATACCAGCTAAGTATTACGTAGAGCAAATAAAGAAATAACTAATCTGAAAGTTAACAGTACAGCACCGCAGGAAACATTGGGGCTATGTTAATCACATAGGATTTAGATCAAATGACAAGTATAAAAATCCATTTTTAACCGCATGTTGTTGACTTTCTTAAAAAGTGGTGACAGTGATGCATTACATCTAAGTGACATATTGACATTATCAATTATATGTTATTAAACAGCTCAGCTCACTGAATGATTTACCTTGTGTTTAACTGCCTTTTTCAATTAAAGGCAGCAAAGGCATGGGGGACTGGAGCAGAATAGCTCAAGCCATATATTTTCCCTTGTTAACACTGGCACTGCTGACATGCAAGTGACGAGAGCGTTAGCCTTTAGCTCTTAGCTGTAATGGGCTAGTTCTTAAAGGCCTAGAGAGTGATTAATGATTTGGAGTGGGGATTTTTTTTTTTCCCTCTCATGCCTCGGATTTTCTACCCTGACAAATAGTAGCACATTTGGGAGGTGTTACTCATTCTTCTGTTGTTTGCATTGGTCCCTTTGATTGTCCAGTTAGAGCCAGAGCCTCAGCAGAGACATAAACTTGGCTTCTAAAAAGGATTATCCAAATACCTCATTACTGTGTTGTCCATAACCGAAATTGTTGAACTTCCACAACTCTCCAGACTCATGGGACAGTATGACCTTCATCCCTTTCTTTCGTCACATTGTAGGAGTGTAGAGAACCGCTACTAGGGGTTAAGTGAAACCAATCAGGCATCAAGTTTCTTTAATGCAGCCAGGCATTGAAATTAGCCCACATTTTAAATTCAATGAGCCCTGCTGTCATTTGCATTCTGCTCTTGCTTTGCTTGATGCCCATACTGTGGTTACAAGATATGTTGATTGTGGGAGCATGTTACTGTCATTCCTCCAGAGACTTACAGGTGTCAGTAATTCTGTCATCAATGAAGTCAATCAAACACTCATGATAGAAAGCGTGTGCGTCTCTCTACTGACCCGGGTCTATTAGCGCTGTGAAATAGATCAGGGGGAATTCACACAACACACTGATAAAAGAGAAGAGATCCTTGAGCTGGCTGGGAAATGCTTGATTCCAAAATAAAACACAAGCACACAGGTTACATTTTTTATGTTTAAAGGGAACTTGTCCCCAGAAAACGTCCTAGTTTTTTTGTTTTTTTAAACCAAAGTATATATTTTAAAAATATTTTATTTTTTATTTTTTTTATCCGCTTTGCCACCTACATTTTAAAAACATCTTAATCCTACAATGTTCTCTTTGGCCACTAAGCGTAATAATAGTCTGACACTTGCTAACTCTGTAGAGGTTTTTTTTTTTTTTTTTTTGCAACAGTCACCTTATTTAAGTCAGACAGTAAAACAATAGAAGATGACCCCACTATAGATAGCACCACTAACCCTATAATCATGCGACCATAGTTCAAAGTAGCTGTGAAAAATGGACATTTTACACCGCCGTTTTGTACCAGAGGAGTGCTCTTTTTAATGGATCCCTCATACATTTGAGTGTATTGAGGGATCTGTGAAAACTTTAACGCATATCACTAAATGCTGTTAATAGAGCAGAGGAGAAGCTCAGGTAAGATGGCAGTTCCATAACCACGTGGAGACAATAGAACAAAAAAATCTACTATCTAGCCATGTGTTAACTGTTTTTAATAAATATAAAATTGGTGAAACATTCCCTTTTAGCTTGTTAAGAAGTGTGGGAAATATTATTTATATTATTAGGGAGAATATACAGTTCTTTCAGCTGTTCCTCAGCATTGATCTATATTATTCCCTATCAGATTAACAAATGGTAGAAAAATGCTGGTGATTTGCCTTTTTCTACAAAATATCCACCTACCATTACCAAATTTCCAACCTAAATTATAGTTGGGACAATTTTATAATTCTTTATTGTTTTTTATTAAAGGGAACCTGTCACACTAAAAGATATACAGTCTACAGACAGTATGGTATAGAGGAGGATGATATGATAAGCAGAGTGATTTACATACTTTTGTGGTAAAAAGTTTCAGTAGGCCTTGTATTTCATTGATCTAAATCTTTTTTCACTCAACTCTTGCTCTATAACATACAGCCAACAGATTGGACTGAATTTTCAGTGTCACTGGTTCCCTTTTAAGTACATAACCCTTTTAAATAAATTCTCTTTGTTATTTTATATTGTTTCGTATCGTTTCAATTATTCATTGAATTGTATATTTATACTATGATACAGGCCAAGTATTAGAAAGCCAGAAGAAAAAAATCGCTACAAAATATTAACACATTCTGTTTTGCCATATAAGTAAAAATGAATTAATCCAGCATCAGTGGGACCTAAAATGTGCCGGATCATGAAATGGTGTAGAATAGTATATACAGCTTAGCTGATGTCATTGTACATGTATCCA
This sequence comes from Leptodactylus fallax, assembly GCA_947044405.1. NCBI lineage: Eukaryota > Metazoa > Chordata > Amphibia > Anura > Leptodactylidae > Leptodactylus > Leptodactylus fallax. Next base: position 333,264 of record CAMRHE010000014.1, on the reverse strand, counting down.
GTCACTCAGCATTGAAGCGTAATAAACAGGAATGGGCACTTGGCTCTCTGGCAAACAATGCTGAAGTGCTTCCTGTATGTTTGTGCTGATGCCCACTTAGGAATAATTAAAGCACTTCATTTTTCCTTTTACACAATTGTGCGTTATGACAAGTCAATGGTGTAGCTGTTGTTGTATTCTCAGGTTCCCAGTTCAGTAATCTGCTGTCACCTCTTGGCCATGCTTCTTAAAAGAGTGTGCTAATATATTGACGGAGCAGTTTAAGCGTTATTTCCGCTTTGGTTCCTGTACTGCCTTTTCATCTAGATAGTATTATGGGGCCTCCTGTTCAACATGCTTCCATTTTCTGTTCTTGAGCATTAGTTACGCTGAAGTGACTACTTTCCAAAATGCTGCGTTTTATGAATTTCTGCTGAAAGGCCTCTAACAAGTGGATCTGATGGATATAAGGCATGCATAGAGCTCTGTGCTTTAACACTATTAAACCACATTATTGTTATAGGGAAGCTGCACGTTCATTTCTTCCACACACAATCGGCATACATGTCAGGTCTCTTTTTTTTCCTCCTATTACAAGGGTATTTCAGATCTAAAGTGGCATGCCATTTCTATTCTTGTCCTCCACCCTCAGTACAAGAGTTTTTCTGTACTTTTCAGAAGTGCAGCTTTTGGGCAGAATGCAAAGGTTTCAAAAGAGCCTCATCTCCATCTGGTTTCATTCGATAATCCTTTATCCACCATCTCCAGCTCTCTCATTCCATTGCTTTCTTGCCTGTGGCTACATTTCTATCTCTGCATCAATTAGCACAGTGATTTATACAACAAGCAAGCAGTTTAGTGGTAATGGTACACAATTAACATCTCATTCCTCCATAAAGGGTATGCTAAATACCCTAGTCACTGCTTTCTCTGCCTGGAATTGAAATAAGTGTTTGTCCTAATTCATATGCTATCTGATGTGAAGTGGACCCGCTTTGTACTGCACTACACCATTAATCTAATTATAGATAGCTGCAAATGAAGTGCTGTCTGAACAGAGGCGGATGTGAGGGGGTGGGGGATTGACTAATAGCACTTTTGTCATTTGTCATGACTGTAAAGTGAGATCGCACATTGCATGGCATCATGGCAAAGAAAATCACAATCCAGATAACATTGCTACCTGTTGCATGTGTTTTTTCCTCCTTTCCTGTAATTACAGCAGCACTGCAAACACAACTGGCTTCTGGATATAAATAGAGCTGTAGATGTGCTGTCATGTGGGTTGCAGGGGAAAATCCTCTGAGTACTGTTGAATTAAATGATGCATCCTGATTGACAGCTACCTTGAGACTGCGCTGATGGAGTTGTCAAAGCATTATGCTAACAGGCTAGTCTAGTGAGTGCAGATGTACACCGCCGTGCGGCTCACATGGTTTCCCAACAGCTATCTGCTCATTTACCTTGTTCATCTTGCTTGTTATTCCAAGAGAAGGACGTCTACAAGCTTTCACGTTAAATGTTTTTGTGTGGATGTGTTTATTGCTTGGGCTATTCAACCTGTCTACTAGAGCAGAAGGATGCATCTTGTGCTGGTTTTACCCCAGGCACTTTTTTTTTCCCCCCCGAAGCTCAACATGACCTTCAGTGCTAAATATGTAAAACTATGAAGCATTTAAATCTTTAATTGCATTGTGTGCTGGCCCTGGAACACCTTAGGTGCTTTTGTTATCTTGAATTAGTCTTTTTCTGGTTTATGCTGTTACTGAAGGCTAACATGGTGTAGCAATCTGTTCTCTCTGCATGTTAGCTTTCAAGGGACTGATGTTACTGCTGATAAAGAAAATGACTAATTTGTGTTGTTCTGTTTTCTTGCTACTATTTAGCTGCAGATGAGAAGTGCTCTATGTGTTATCTACCAGACATTGTCACTTTTTTTTTTTTATTAAATAGGAGCTAAACTTGATTGGGAAGCAAATGTATAGGACCCAGTAATTCCTCCGTTTACAGAGGTTACCTTGCTTTCATTGTTTACATGGCACAAGCTAAAGTTATTGTTCCCCCAGCCTATACTTTCATTGTCCGATGGCAGCAGAGCCCTTATTAGACAGGACAGTGTGCTGCCAATGGACAATGATTTTAAGTCCTGCTGAAATAAACCAATCACCCAATGAATGAGCAAAAACACGTTCATCCGGTGATTGTCGGCATTATTAGACATGCCAGTTGTCAGGAATAAGCACTCATTCCTGACATGTGGCTGCTAAATCATCCTGTCTAATTGGTCCTATAGACCAGACAGTCTTAGGCCCTGTTTTACATGACCAAGTTTGTTCTGGAAAACTCAGTTCCTGTATTGGCCAGTTTTACCAATCCGAATCCAGCTGAATTGAACTGTTATGCTGCATTCTGTTCATATGAGCAGTGTTTGGGCTGATATATCCAGCTGATACACAGCCTGAGTTTCCTGGGCAGAACTCAGTCATGGGAAAGCAGCCTTAGGCTAAGGCCCAACATTGCAGAACTCAGCAAAAACACACCACGTTTTTTTCTGCAACGTGAGCATTTCCGCAGGTAAAAATGTCATGCTGTTTTTATTTAAAAAAAAACAAAAAAACGCATGGATTTTTGAAAACACAGCTTTTGCACAGCGTTTTTTTCTTTTTCGCAATGTGTGGATGGGATTAGCCAGAATGTCATTCATTTTTCTGGTACTGTAAGACGCGGCGTTTTTTTCCTGCGGCATTTCCGCAACATGGGGCCTTAATTTAAAATGCTCTTATCACAGTGGTTGATGCTGGATGATAAATTTGGCGCATTTTTAGACTGAGTTTGCACCATTTATTAGTTGCTTTGCTGTGTGACACAAATTTGCATCAGAACGTTGTTGATTCTTAAGCCCTGCCCCTTTGCCCCAAGATCAAAGTGAATAAAAGTGTCTTAAGTGCATAATAAATGTGGTTTACAGCATGCAGGTCAGTTTTAGTATAACTTAAAGTGTACCTTCAGTTCTAAACAACTTTTCATAAATAAATAGTTACATCCGTCACCGTATTCAGCCTCACACATACAACTTTATGGAGCAGGGAGGGATGGGAGTAGGATTCTCCTGCTGGCTGGTTAGTTGATTTATTCTGTGTGCTAGCAGACTCTTATTTACAACCTAGCAGTGTTACACTCTGCTATTCCTTTTTTTCTTATTTTCACCTGTACTATTCATTTATGAAAAGTTGTTTTATACCTGGAGGTACACTTTCAGCTAGAATTCTGGTATCTTTAGTGTAGTAAATCTGCCCCAATGTTCTCTGGGATAAAATCAAGTTTTATTTTAAATTTATGTTTTAGGTTTAATATCCTATCAATATGCCATAAATGTTTATGAAGGGAAAGCCCTGTGAGAGTAGATGACTATAAATAACGCTTATGACATCTCAATCAGACATGTAATAAAACTCTGAATGTTGAAGGTCCAGACATTATGATCCCCAGCACTATAAAATTAAGATTGTTCCTTTGCTATATGATGAAATGTAAAGAACTTTTATTCCAGAACTAAGCATTAGTGGCTGGCACTAAGATATGCAAATTCTCAAGTTTACTTGGGGTACCACCTTCTGTACCACCATCACTGACGGTAAGTTTACATTAGCACTGTCTCTCCACTGTTCAGGTCCCTCGGGGGACACGAACAACAGAGACGGACCACTAAAACAGCAGTGATGCATGGAGCCCGGCAGACCCCATTGACTGCCGTTTTTAAACTGAAACCGGTGGAGGAAAAAGTCGGACTTTCAGGACTTTTAAACATAACATTATGACATATAAACTAAGGCTATCTAACCAAATACAAAGGAATTGTCTCAACATGACAAGGACTTTTGTAAACAAGCCACCAAGCAAACTTCTGATTCTGTGCATATGGCTTCGGAGAGCCCAAGCTATAAGCCAACATGAAGTTGTGGCTAGATACACTGTACAGTTGAAAAGGATGCAAGCAGTCTTTCCAGTGGTTGTGTTCTCTAGCTGATTTAAAAGGATTTTATTTGGTGTATGGGTGCATATGGACAAAGGTTGTCATGTTAAGGCAACTCTTTTAATAAGAAATTTATTTCTTTGGTCTTAATCTGGGTCCTCTGTTATTTAAATATCATCTTTAGAGATCAGCGAATTTCTTAAACGTTCGATTCGAAGTTCCAAAAAAATTTGCTTCAATCCAAATTACTTTGCGGCGAATAAACAGCTATTTCCGGTCTTCAGAGAGTCCGGGTGAGTGGCAAAATGGCGGAAGCCATTGGATGCCGCGGTCATGTCTCTCTCCCTCTCTCTCCTGCACGGACAAGTTTTATTCATGTGGAAGGATCTGCTAACAAGTTTAGACACGCCAACCCAATCCCATCACTAGAGAATATCATGTGACCGTCTGATGTCATGAAGGTCCTTACTAAATATTCGTTACTGCAAAGCATCAGGAAATCCAGAATCGTGGTGAATCGAAGATTTCCTGAAATTCGGATCGAATTCCACTTCTGCAGAATCAATTCGCTCATCTCTAATCATATTGTAGTATACTTTCACTTTTTTGTGCCATCTAAGCCAAATACTGCACGCTTTATTCAGACTGGTTGGTCAAAAATAAGTATAAATCTTAAAGGGCACTAAAATGTAAATTGTATTAAAATTAGTTTACATTTTTAAATAGTAAAAATGTGTTTATGAACTCTGTAAGAAGGTCAACTATGGCAATCCATGTTATATTCTGGCCACAAATAAATGTCCCATAATGCATTTAAAAACAACTACTCAACTTACATGTAGAACTCAGATTCTTATAAGTTATTATTCACCTTGAGCTTTTTGTCTGGCTTCCGTCCCTCCAAAGTAGATGGCAAACAATATGTGTAAGAAAATATAAAGTATTTTTTGCATTAAAAAATAACATGTAGGTAAGACATTTTGGGCAAACTTTTGACATTAATGAAAAATGTACATAAATATATTGTCCAAATGCTTATTGCAATAAGAGGAGGAAAGGGACTGCTAAACATGTTTGGCTTTGTTCATCAATGGATGGTGAGTTTTTTTTTTTTTTTTTTTTTTTAATAATCCAACACGTGTGGTCCTTCTGACCTCAAAAGCAAAACTCAGTGATCCATACACATTAGATTTGTGTCTGGATCTGCTACCTAACATCTAGTGTTTATTACCATCTTTAGTGGTACAATCCTTCTAAATTGTGTAAATGAGGCTTAATGGTAAAAACATAAAAGCATGGTGTAAATACTACTGTAGAATAAATGGAGCACTTGTCAGCGCTTTCATCTTACTGAAAGGTGCACAAGCTGCTTCTTCACTACAGCTCCAACCTAAGGGTGCTACCACACGTAGTAGCTATGGGCGCACGCAAGGCCTGGCTGCCAGTGTTTTCATTGAAGATTAATGGATTCCTGCCTACTCCTAGTTAGTTTAGCAGGTTACTGTGCAGCCTGTAATCAATTCATGTTTCACAATAAAAACTCTGGCTGTCCAGCCTGGCGGGTGACACAAGCTCCACTTGGTCTGTAGACAATAAGGAAACTATATAAGCAGTAGCTTTGCGTTCCCCCTTATGTGTTATTTTTATCATGATTTAAACCATTCTTCATTTTTCCAGCTGTTGAGATAAAAAAAAAAAAAAAAAAGGGACAACAGCAGAGAAACATGCTTGTCTAAAATGGCCTTTAGAAGCAAGAACCTCTGTCAACACATAAATACACAAGACTAAATGGCACATGGTGTTATACAGGTGAAGGAACAAATTATCTCACATAATACACAGCTTTCAGTTTCAGGCAGAGAAAATTTCATGCATGAGCTGATCCTCATATCCAGGTGTGTTTTACCCGCACTGACACTTAAATGTTCCTTGCATGAACACTTTCTAAATGACTCTTACAGCAGGAGTGACATCAGCACTCTCTAAGGTTCTTATATTTGACAGAAGTGATCGGGCCCTCAGTAATCTCCATGTGAAGAGATTACATGTAGTGCAGTATTTTACAAATGGTGGTACAATATGCACAAATTGATGTGACATTAATATATTAAACTATAACTATTTTAGTAACAGTTTTTAAGAGACATGAGTTATGTTCAAAGTAAATGTTGTCTTACACAATTTATGTAGCTTTTAGCGAAAAGCTGTTGAAGATTATTTGATCTCAACATATTAAGGCAGCACTTACAGCATTCAGTTTTTAATTCTGTACCTTTAAAGGGTGTCTGCACCAGAAGCCAACATATCAATCAAGCCCCACAAATAGGGTTAGGGTCACCTGAATTAACCAGTGAATCTGTGTCTCCATTGCCTAGATATACAGTAGCTGCTTTTTTCAATATGCAGATTACCTCTTTGGAGCGACAAGGACATTGCTGCATAACTCTTTGATGCAATGGCAACATCCTCATTGCTCCAAAGAGCTCATTTGCATATTAATAAAAACCACGATCTCTCTGCAGCAGAGGAACAGATTCACAATGGTTAAACAGTGTTTCATTCAGGGCTGGGCTGATGGGTTCTGGTGACAGACTCCCCTTTCAGGATCTGCTGGATAGTAATGGTAAACACAGCACTTCTCCCATTTGGTGGATGCCTTGATTCCTTTGTGTTAATACACTTCTAAAAAGGCAATCTGAATGTCTGAGGAAGGTCACCTAAGGACCACAACCTTACATTGATTTGTCTGTGAGTGAGTTCCCATTCAGGCGGCTATAGATTGGAGTGCTCTGCTGCTACTTTTACTGCACGGGACTGCCAGTGGTCACAAGAATGGGGGTCCCCTCTGTGAATGGATAATGTGCATGAGGATCACCATTCCATTGAGGGGCCAACAAAGAGAACTGCACTTGATCAGTCCCATAGAAGTGAAAATAGCGGCAGTAACACATGCATACTACCTCTCCATTCACACAGGTGAAATCTGGAAGTCCCAGTGGTCAGATTGTACATTTATCACCTATCCTGTGGAAAACCATTTTAATGCATACTGCAATTCAGAAAACAATTCAGAAAAATAACCCAGACCCTCATGTTATGATGCTGTTTCAGAAGTCAAATAATGTTTAAAAGTAAAGGTGTATATGTGCAGATGACAGATAAAATAGAGAGATGTCGACTGCCATCATGTTCTGACTATTGATCATTTTCTTGGAACAGTCTGATGCTGATAGATCTACATGTATGCCATGGAGGACTTGGTGAAAGGATATTGGTCAATAGATTACCGATTACAAAAGCTGGTTTTAAAAAAAGACAGAAAAACCTAAGACCCTTTCATAGTCACTTTTGTATTCACTCATTGCGTAATTGCATTTCTGCCTTGTTGACCTCACAGCCTTATAAATGCAGGCTAATGTGGATGAAGAATGACGTTCCCTGGTCTTGTAGAGGTATTACGTTTTACTGCATTTTGTATGCAGCATCTCTAGAATCATTCCCATGTGACGGGAGGAGTGTTACCCCTTCACTACAGCCTGTCACAACAAGAGCAATTGAGCACTACAAACAGTAGCTAGAAAAATGCAAGCTCTCAAAACACTCGTAGCAGCGTCATGTGAGAATGCTATTAAAGATGCTTGTAACAGGAAATACTTGTATTCACATCTGTATTATTGTCACTGAATAGAGACTCATAACCGTTACAAAGACGACGAAACAGACCTGAAAATATAGTTTTATTATGTAGCTATACTATATCATTATATTGCATCTTCTGTGTATATTTTTTATAGCCAAATGTTTGTTCTTCTCTGAGATGTGTACATTTGTATGTAAAAGCGGCACATTCTGCAGAAGCCACCCCATCCAGACATTTGAACAGATTTTTAGTCTCCAAAATTGTGCAACAAATCTGAGACGTGAACATGTTCTTTATATCTTTTTTGTTTTGATTTTTTTTTTTTTTATTTCACCATATCTAGTCCTTGGTTCTGCTATTTACACCTATGTTTGTGCTGCTAGACCATTACGCCACATCCCAAAATGTGAAGTCAAATGCCTCTTTATAGTTTACTGCTGGCTTCCATTAAAGCCTTGCATAGTTAGGCCTAATGCACATGACTGAGTGGGTGCCGATTTTTTTTTTTTTAACAGAAGTCACTTGAATCACACTCAGAGGACATTGAGTGTCATCCGAGTGCCTTCCATGATTCATTTCTATGGGGGGGGAGGGCTGTCCCATTCCAGTCTGATATCACAGAGCAGGATAGGGCCTCCTCTATAATTATTGGATTGGAATGGAGCATCGGAGCCCCACTCGGTTGTGTGCATGGGGCTTCTGCTGAATAACGATGGCCAGCCAATACTGAAATTATTTATGATGAAAAAGTTTCAACTTACCTTTCATGCGGATATTTTGCTGAATTTCTATAACAGACTTCATGTATGTTTTGATTTTACATTTGACATGGCTCTAGATAAACTAATAAAATATGCAAGTCAGTACTGCAAGAAATATATATCTGACAAATAATAAAGATGAATGTATATTGTTGCCATGCTACTTGCATTCGTTGTAGCTTTGTCTCTCTTGTGCTGCTCTCATGTACATTATTGTTTTTGATATGTAGGAATACAATAGCATATATCCCAAGTCTCCTAAGGCAACAATAAGATAAAAATGAGTAACAGCTTTATGTAGCAGTGGTGTAATCTGAAGACTAGCAAGCATGTTATTTCCCACCCTTCTTGGAACGCAGATAGTATACAGTTACATTGTGATTCCAGACCATAGATTCTGCCATTTTCTAGATATTTTATTATTTAAAAACCATAAGCAGGATTCAGGCGACATCCACAGATCCCGAAACTGTGCAATTTTGTGTAATTATATTCCCCCCCATAGGTTTAATGAATGACTTTTAAGTACAATTTATCTTTGATAAATAGTCCCTCTACACTGAATGTTTATTAGATTGACAGGAAAATGCACTCGGCTTGCTTTATTTCCCTGCCACTTATGAGTCAGGCAAATTTTAATTGGAGCAAAAAGCTTTTATTTGCACTGTAATTTTACTTAAGGATCATATCCTTCAGAATCTGGCAGACACTTGTATTTCTTGATTGCAAAACACACACTTGAGAGAGGGAAAAATATATGCCCAAGATGTTATTATTCAGACTGTCAGATTAGGGGAATTGGACAAGCAACACGTTATCAAATCTTAACAGCTTTACCAGCGATTACCCATATTTCTATGTAAAATGTAAGCCTGAGCGATAAATGGAAAAATGTTTCCATAACATTCTAAAGCTTATTTAATGAAAGAATGTAAATTACCAGTCGTCACTGGGATTAGATGTCTTCCATTAATAGGAAGGCTTTGTTAAAACATTTCATACACTTGACGGTGGACTGCCATGATATGTAATGACAATACAAGTTGTTAGCATTCCTATGAGCCATGTCAGGAGGCTGGCTGTGAACACTTCACCTAAGATACCTGAAGAAGCAAACAACTACCTATACCATTACTGATCAGATTTTCTTAGTAAGAACTAAAGGATAGAAAAAAAAATTATTGCCCCCAATAGTCACAGAATCTATCAGCCTATAATACAAAGCCTTTCCAATACTTGACCAATGTTGAAATACCTCAACACCACAGAAATGTAAATCAGTGTTACGTGTGCAAACTACACGATGTGTGACTTTAAGTCCTACACCCCTATCAGAAAATCTAAAGCATACCAGGGTTGCTACGCAAAGAGGCCTACTGCCATCTACTGGTCATAGGGTAGATTTTTTTTTCTTTTGTGCAGTGCACGTTTTTTTATGCTAAAACCATAAATGGATTTTCTTGCATACAACTTGATTATCTCACTCTAGACTGTAAAACTTATTATATATCCATCTCTGGACTGGATACGAGAAACCAGCGCACAAAGTTAGAATGAGCTCCCATGTTGATTCCCACTTTATGAAGTGTAGAGATTTAATATTCCTTATATTTATTTTTATTATTATTATTATTATTTAATAGTTATCATTGGTAGTATTGCCTTGTATGGGAAGTAGAATGATGGTGTGATAATGGTTGTAGTGTTATTTTCTAATAATCAGTGTTTATATATCATGGCCAAATAATGAAGGTCTGTTGGAAATGGTCACTATAAATGTATATTGTAATTTATTAATGCATATTACTGAAATTTGGGAAGGACCTTTAAAATTGTCAAATAAGAAACACAAAAAAAACATATATCTCTGTGTGTATGAGGAGATCTATCTATCATATTCCGTCATACATACATAAATGTGTGTATATATTTTCACACCTTGAGATTTTGTGTTTTGCAATAAAATGTCCAAACTAATGGTCTTTATTTCTCTTGTATAATTTTTCCATCAAAACAATTTGCTAATAGCTGTAAACATAATTATAGAACAGCAGTAAATACATTACCCTTGTTAATCCCATAATGTGTGAACTGGCAGAATGTGTGACAAGTTATCTCCTACTGTAGCATAAATGAACTAACGGCTGAATTACTTTTCTTAATTTTAAGTATAAACTGCAAGTGTTGACGAAACATGCAGCAGAACTGAGCAAGTACATGCCAGAGAAGGTGGAAGAGGACACCAGCAGCATTCTGAGATCTCCCATGCCAGGGACCGTGGTAGCCGTATCCGTTAAGCCTGGTGATATGGTGAGTGCCACTGCTTTACTTTTGGCATAATAAGTAGATAATTAACTGGTTAAAGTGTTTGTGTTGATATATTTCACTACTTTTAAAATATATGCGCATAACATACTTATTATTCTATACTATTTTATTCTTAGTGTGATTATAATAAAGTTACAGAAAACCTGTGTTAGACTTCAGAGTCTGTGCACCAAGTCTTTGGTAGTGGTGTCCTCTCTCCATTTCACTTCAGGAGGTAACAACTCTGTATAGATATGAAAGTGTGCAATTGATGGGAAAGACAAGACCTATGAAGGGCATTCAGTTTATGAACTGTTATGCAGATTATTTCAGTAAATTTAATCTCAGTTGATTTCTTCACCAGACATACCTTTCATACTGGCATATTATAATGTCATTGACTAGATGAAAGCATTAGAATCAAACCTTTCATTTTGGTTGGATTTTTATTCTATTTCTTCTGGTGCTGTCCTAGAGATCCCTGGAAGGCAATACATGTGTGTATACTGTGGGCATGCTACGACACAAATTACTCTGATATTGAAAACTCTGTCAATATAAAAAGTGCAGATTCTAGTCAGATGGGGAGGGTGTATATTGTTCCTTATTTTAAAGCTTCTTCACATTGTTACTGGTGATCAATCCTTTAATTAAATGCAGAGACAAAATACAGCAAAGAGACAAGACATTTTCAGTGAAGGAAAAAGGATATGTTAAAAATAATAAAAAGTTCAAATATATCAAAGGTTTCAGCAAGGTACAGGAGGGAAGCAAGAGGTCACCTTCTGAAACTAGAGGGTGGGAGGCTCTCGGGAAATGTGAGGAAGTACTTCAAGGGAAGGGTGATGAATTCATGCTATTTACAGTGAGAGAATTCAGATATGCTCAGAACAGACACAAAGCTATCCTAAAAGGGTAAGGAACCAAAGGATATGAAATGCTCTGAATTTTCACAGCAGCCTAGGTGGGCCTCTTACATCTGCACTTTTGTATTGTCTCACTGTTTTGTATTCTAGGTCACAGATAAAATATCCCCAGGAGAAGTTAACAGTTCACGTATACTAAAGTCAATTCCCTCTAAGAAAGTTCCATTTTAGTGTACATATGTAATTTATTAATAAATTCTAGTCATCGATCACTCATTTGTCACACTCTGAACTGTAACTTTTTTTTTTTTTTTTATTTAAACTGTTGTGCTGTCAGATATTTTTTTACCATGACACATTTATGGATTAATTTAGATATGTTATAGTGAAAAAATTGCATTTAGTTGTTTTTATATGGCATGTTTATTATTATACAGCATGGGGAAATTGTGGAAAGAGAAAAAAAAATCTTCCACTGGTTGCACTTTGTATTTTTCTGTTATAGCTAAAAGGTAACAGAGTATTGAGACGTGAAACCTTTTTGGTAAAGATACTGCACAGTTCATAGCCAGGCAGGATGCACAACACAGGTCGTCTTTGGCTTCTTGTTCTTCCTGTATTTGTCCATGTTTTAGTGATTATTTCTTAAAATAATTGTAGAAATATTTTCACATGTATTAAACTATTTTAGTTTAGCTAGAATGATTTTCTCTGTAGAAGCCATGCTACTCAGTCATTCACCTGCACACTGATACTTAGTTTAACCGTTTATTCAGGATGCTCCTAATTTCACACATCTCCCATTTTAAGACATGACATACAGTTTAATTCATATTGTTCTTTGCTGAATAAAAAAAAAAAGTTGCATTTAAATACTTTGCTCCTGTATACTTCCTGTGAAAGGACTAGAAAGCAGACTGTAAAAAATTGATTCACCTTATCACACATTGTGTGAAACCCATTTCTTCTGCTTATAGACAGTAGGAGATTCAAACAGTCAGCATGCCTGAGTGCAGAAGAACAGAGCGCTTTAGAATTGTTATTATATTCAAGGCAGTGGACTCCAAGTCGTTCATGGTCTTTAATATCGATTTAATGAAGGAGCACAGTGCATCCAATCGTTGGATTGGGAATGAAGGTTGTATATGTATGTTTTCTCTATGTATGGTAACCATGAATGAAAAACATACATGTCACTTTTGTACCTTTCTTCAGCAGAAGCAATTCAGTTTAGATTTTTCATTGTAAGAAAGTTGCAGTGGGGTCTTCTCAAAATCTTCACGGATTTTGCCTTCTCTGCTGTTTCTAGAAAGATTTGGCAACAAGCATGGGTATTTTCTTTTATGTTTACAAAAGGAGACATATGAAAAGTATTGTATGTCTGCAAAAAGCAAAAGTGTCCTCAGTGCTGCTGTTTCTACACAAGCGTCTATAAAATATTCAGGGAGCCAATAGTAATTGGAGGGCACACGTTTGTACACAACACCTTCCCATACATTTCATATTGTAATGACACCTCAGTGCTGTAAACATAAGTAATATTAAATAAGCTAATAAAACATGATGTAGTAACTTACCGTTATAAACACCTGCATGTTTAGCTATACAATACCACATAATATAAGTGGCAGGTAGTGAGCTCTCATACAGAGAAAATTTTGCTAAATTACTAACAAAATATTGAGAAGGGTTTTTTTTGTTTTTGTTTTTTTTAAATAAAAGCTGGTGTAATGATTGCGATATTTTTTTTTCCTTTAAGACATTAGACATATGGGTTCCATCAGGTAAAGCCCAATACTTTGACAGTCCAGGCATTATAAAAGTAAACTCAGAAATAGTATTCTCCATTTGGCACACATCATTGTTCTCTATTTGAAATCTCATTTGTCTGGTTTAATCATTTCTCAGTCTTTACCCATCTGTTATTTTCATCTCTATTTCATTTGTCTTGATGTCTTTGACACTTATTCTCTCTGTGTTAAATCATTTTTAACTTTAACAAGATTGATTAAGGCTTTATTCAGACTGGACTTTTGTCCATTCTGTCAGGTTTCTTAATGGCGAGAATCGTGTAATCTGCTTATTTTTTGTGAAATAAAAAGAAACAAAAAAACCCTGAAAACATGGAAATCTGACTTTAATGGGATGGAATCTGTAAGAATAAATTATACAACAGATTAACTGAGTGATGGCTCGTGTAATAGCAAAAGTTATGATGTGCGTGTGAACAGAGACTTAGACAGTGATACGCTTACTACAGGAAACCTAGGATGAAGCCATCACTAGATATAGTTTGACCAATATAAGTGTGCCACCTGTATATTTGTATCAACTAAGTAACTTGACTGCTTACAACAATTAGGGTATTTTCACAGGGTCACTGCTTTGTATGAGTGATATTTAGCCAAAAGCAGGACTGGAAATTGCACAAAGATAACACATAATGCAAAGGTTTTGGCTCACAATCAGTGATACACAATAAACACTAACTGTGTGAAAGCAGCCTAAGCTTGAGGCTACACATTGATGAAAAGATGCAGTTTTCTGTGTATTTTTTGAGCCAAAGGCAGGAGTGGATTTAGTAGAAGGGAGAAGAACTTCCTTTATATTTCCCATTCCATTTGAGGCCACTCTTGACCTTGCTTAAAAAAAACTGAGCAAGCAAAATATGTGGCAAAAAAGTTACATTTCTCCAACATTTAGCCTAAAGACATCCTGCAGTGAACCCAACCACAAATTGGCTGTGATTCTTGTGTGGCTGGCCTGGCTTTCTACCTTCACATTGCAAAGCTTGAAAACTACGACTGAATATGCAGCAGTAATTGACATGCTGCGTGTTCAAAACCCACAGCATGAGAAACTTTATGCTGAAGTTTTGTTTCTGGAACCTGTGGATGGGATTGGTTTAAATCTAATATAGTAGTTCACAGCAGGTTAGCCACTGAAAATTCCACCATGGCTAATCTGCTGTGAACTCGCCCCGTGTGTGCCTGGCCTTAGGGTGGTTTTATATTTTTGCATGTGTTTTTTTTACTGCATTAATTGCTCAAAAAGCAACAGCCAGATGTTAGCTGTATGTCAATAAGAAATTATGAAATACACTACAATTGGTGTGTTTTTGTAGTGGCTTTTTTATTTAATGCGCTGGAATCATCCCACCACTGGAGGGAAAACTGCTTTTTAATTCCTTAGATACAAAACTCTGCAGTGATAGCAGTATGCCTAAAAATGAAAGGTTGAAATCCCCATCTGACTTGTCCATTATAAGACTCCTCTCTAAGATCATTATTACTACCATCAAGTGGGATTTCTGTGGTTAGCTAGAGATTACAGCAATGCTGAGGTTTTACATTTCCCTGTGTGTTCCTGTAGAAGTACATACTTGTATTATACGTTAGAGCTAAAAAATTTTCAGACTAGCTTGACATGTTGACTTGGCTTCTCTGGTAAGGTGGTGAGGTTTAAATGCAACAAAATACCGCCAATTTTGGCATAAAATTCTGTGTTAAAGTAACCCAATTAATGGATGAGCTTAGACTACTCAGTCTAAAGAATCAAATTTATCATTCAACATCAGCCACTGTGATAAATTGGTCGCATTTTCAGACTTCCTGTTTAGGTTAACACTGTCTGACTATTAATAAATCTGTTAGACTGCAAGGGCTGTCTGTACGGACCTGCCCATTCTCCTGGAGTGCTGTTTCCACATAATTTCTACTATTCGTAAATTTGTCCAGTTTCTTCAGTCAAAGCAAAAATGGATTAATTTATTTACCTGGTCTGGGGGTCCCATCGATGTCACAACCCCCGGGTCATTTGATAGCATTCAGAGCACACTGGGTCACTCTGTCCCCCCTTCTCCCCCAATCTCACCGGTAGTTAATTACCTGTGCTATGGGGGCTGGTTTTACTATAATAAGCTAGCCCCCATAATACAGGTAATTACCCTTTAGAACGAGGGTGGGGGCGGAGCAACCTGAGGAGCCAAAAGCACGCTTCTATCACACACCCGGGGGGGGGGGGGGGTGACTTTGCTGGAACTCCTGGGTCTATCATCTGCATCCCTGGGACCAGGTAAGTAAATTAATAATCCCTGGACAACCCCTTTAATAAAGAATGAGAAATATAAAGGAAGGACTTGCATTTCTCATACCCACTGGATTCACTTTTTTTGTGAAACCACCCTAACATTTGATGTATTCTGACCTTGGCCTGATATGTAGTCTTCTGCTGTTTCTGTCTCATATCCATAACCATTTTTGCATGGCATCTCAAGTCTAGTCACACCTTTTGCATGCTTCATGTAAATATGAATAGGTGAACATTAGCTTGTTGATATTTTGCATCATTCAAAGGTCCAGGTCTATGATGGTTTTGTAATAAATATATATCCTTACCATCCATTGGATACTCTACATATCTTTCAGGCTACTGTAAAATCAGTGTCAGTCAGATCTCTGGTCTGCTACTGAAATAAAGATGTGTTAGTGTTCTGGGTGTGATGACCAAATGTGCACACTGTAAAGAGGAACTGTCACCAAGTATGAAATGCTAAATGACATTCCATATGTGACTCTCGATGTGACCTTGATGAATTTGGATTTGGCCCTGTCCACACATTCAAAAGAAATGATCCACAGAAAGTTATATATAAAGTAGTTGTTGCTCTCCAAGTGGGCAGTAACCCTTTATTTACTCTATAAATAACAAAAGCTGACTGCCCGAGTGGGGAATAAGAGCTGATTTGCATATAACATTCTGGGAGCCATATCTTTAGAACAGGTGGACACAAAATAAAAATGAAAAGCCAAATTATTCAGGGGCACGACGGCAATCAAATGTATGTCATTTAGGAAGATATTACACAGGTTTCTCATGTAATAGGGTTTTTCATAAAGGAGAATGAGAGAAAATAATTTACCCAGCCTATCCTTAGTTTTAGTACATTTATTCATTGGGCTAAGCAGCTGACAGACTGGTTACCAGTTACCAGAGCCATGCTGTCTGACAACTCGATTTCCCTAGCAACAAGCCTGTGGAAGCTTGATTGGCAGGGAAGGGGACAAGGAGTTAGACTGCAGCCAATCTATTCTACTCTCATTTCTAGGCTGCAGTCTTAAATCAGATTTACATGGGTGCTTTTATAAAGCAAAGCCTATTATAAGTCTAGGTCCAAAGGATTACTGTGCCAACTGATACAGTAAAATATTTTGCTGTTTGCACAATAATCCCATAGAAAGAATACAAGTTGACTCCAGCTTAATCATGCACTATATTCATGAGCTGAGTGGTATACTTTTCTACCTTAGTGGTGTTAGTGGTGAGTCATTAGTGAGAAAGGCTAGGATGGACAGCAGCAACGTTGTTATGAATACCTTAGTCTCTTTTACAGGTCCACGTATAACATTCTGCTTTCTCTAAGGGCAGCATTTAATACTGAAAGTTTTGCTTGTATAAAGCAACCTATTTAGGACCTTATTTTTATATTTGAGATATGTGTATGTATGCGTGCGTGTGTATATATGTATGTGTGTATATATATATATAAAAAAAATTGTGTGTGTCTGTCTATATATATATATATATATATATATATTATTTTTATGGAAAAAGAATCTTTTTTTGAAAAAAAAATAGGGCCTCAATAATGCAATTTATTTTTTTTCCCCATTATTGCATTCCAAAATCCATAACTCTTCATTTTTCCATTGACCTAGTTGTAAAAGGGCATATTTTTAGTGAGTGAGTGAGTTGTGGTTTTTGGTACCATTTTGGTCTACATATAATGTATTGCATAACTTAAATTATTTTAGTGGAATAGAAAAAAAAAATCAGCAATTTCAATTTTGTATTTTTTGAGGGTTTTGTTTTATGGTGTTCATGGTGAATTACAAATAACATTATAACCTTAGTTTCAGTGTTACACTCCAAGATCAGTAACATTTTAATTTATCCTATCAACAGAAATGAGCTTATTTTTATCAGATGAAGTCTTTCTTTCACTTCTTTTTGGGATATATCACTTTACTCTTCCTTTTTTTTTTATTTTTATTTTTTAATATAATAACTGTGTTTTAACATGCAGGATAAGTAACATGTTAATTTACTAGTTTCGGTCATAAGAGATGCGGTGATCCCTGACTATGGGACTTGACCATGTGATCAGTGGATCACATCTATTATACACTAGAGTTCTTTTGTATTGTAGTGTGTATTATGCCTGTCAGTGTTAAACTGTGGGCCTAATAGGAGTACAAAGATGACTGACTTGAATGGCTTCATTAAGCCTCTGGCTGGCATGGAAACCAAACAGCACTGCGATTGCATTGCAACCAAGCACCCTCCACACCTGGCAGTGGACAGACGTGCAGGGTTTATTCTGCTGCACCTTAAAAAGTCATATGATGACTTCAGGGTTAATTAAAAAGTGTTTTGTTTTAGTCAAAAATGTAGATGGAGAGACTGTTTAAATATTATAGTCCTTTACCCAGAACCATGAACTTAGAAGATAGAAGTCTCTGACTACTTGCTATATAGAAAAAGAAGACTCTTTGTGACAGATTTACTAATAATACCTAAAAAATAGACAATGTGAAGTTAGATTAGACCGTCTTTAAACTGCACCAGATTTATCAAAGGGATGCTGTTTGATAAATATGTCGCATTATTAGGCTGTCTAGTCTAAGTTTATACCTCCCAGTTGGCTTAGTATTACAGCTTTAGACTATGCTCACTTTTGTGAAATCACACACCTTTCCCTCAATACCCCACCCCATTTTCATACAAGTCATAAAAGTGTCTACAGTGTTTTTGAACCAAATGACACCAGAATTCTGGTGCATTTTGTTTAGTAAATTTCCCCCAGTGAGTACAATTTGTGAACCCGAACTTAAGAAACTCTTTCATTTGTTGGTTGTTTACTGAAATGTAATATTTTGAGATATCTAGTTTGTTACATAGGACAAACACCATAAGTAAATGTGACTGCAGTGAATTATATACAACTATAGTTGTATATAATTATAGTTATATACAACTAATTTGTACCCCCTACCAAGTTGATGCAGCAGATATGTGATACTTTATCTGCACTATCCTACTGAAAGTGCAACTTTTCCTTCCACAACCTACAATCCTCTTTTGCTTTTCCCTCTAAGTTTTCATCTTATCAATTTGTATATTTGTTCTGGACTCCAAGTAACACAAAGTGACAGCTCCTTTCTAATCCTGTTAGCAGCCATCTCATTCGAATGTCATGACAAATCTTGTCCTCCCACCTACTCCATTTGAGCTGGAGAATTGGACCCAGCACCATGTTTAGACGGGACACGAGCGACATGCATTCAGCAAACACTGACATCCAATTACTTAAAGATTTCTGTAGTTTAGCACATGACAAGCATTCCCAGTTGTAGAACCTTGCAAAATTTGTGAGATGGGAAAAAGAACCTTCCTTTGATTTAGTATTTACAGACTCTACTCGCTCATATTATCACTTGTATTGTACCCTGCATCGCATGAGGAAGTTGTGATTGTAGTTTCAATATAAAGACATAGCAGATTCTTCTTCTGGTCAGTTGTGACTGCTTGTTTCTAGGCAACAGTCTATAATTCATAAAAGCCTGAGCAGGTGGATGCAGATAGGAGGCCTTGCAGGATATCTCCTCAATTCTAGACCTAGCACAAAAAAATCTTACAAGCATGGTGATAGCTTGGAAGGAAAGCAATTGAACTAGAATTATGTAGGATACAGCCAGAAATGATGAGATACTGTGCAGACATCAAGCAACCTCAAAAAAAAAAATCACATACGATACACCTAATAACCTCTTTAACTATATACGGCCATACACTGAAATATATGTATAGGGAACAAATGTACTTTCTATGTGAATAGAGGAGATGCTGCTGTCAGATTTGCATGTACATACTATATTTCACTAAGTATTTTCTTGCTATACGTAAATGGTACATGAATTTATAAAAAAAAATTATATATATATATATATATATATATATGTGATATAACACATACACTCAGTTTTTGGGTTTTATAGTATGTTGTTTTGATCCCAACAATTAGGATATGGTAATTTTTGTAGTTTGTTAGAATATTTGTAGCTTGTAAGAATGTGTGCATGCGTGTGTATGTATACAGAGAGAGCAAAAAATATTATGTATGGTTATGCTTGGTATCCATGTTTATACTCTGTAATTGGTGTTATTTCTACACAATGCAAAATGTACAGAAACTGAACAGACGTAGAAATAACAGGAAAGCATTATGAATGAATTGCATCTTTACTACATGAGGCGTTGATGGTGGACTGAATTGTGGCCTAATGATGTGAGTCTATGAACAAACCAATTATATGTAGTGGTTCATCTTTAATCCTTTGATCTAGACAGGCAGTTGGGGTCAGACCTCTAGGAGAGAAAAAAAAATAGCTTGGTAAATTCACAGATTGGGAAATAAAAGAGCCATCAGTGAGTTCTAAACTTTTAACGTAATTCACCTTTCTGAAAGTATCAGTCTATTAACATTCCTCAAAAAACTGATTACATTCTTTCCAGTTTGAACCAAAACATAGGTATGTTAATTCCAGAAATAGATCAGTTTGTACACAATTAAATTTGATGCAACACGCTTGTGTGAAAATGTGAAAGTTAACTGGAAATCAGGCTAGAGAACGAGCTTTTATTCAGAGCCCAAGATGCATATTAAACTCTCACACCTGTGTCCACCCCAAAAAATCTGTAATTGAAGGATTTCCACTTATGAAGGAAAATCAGCAGGGATGATATTGATCCATCTTTTTAGGGGGCCAGAGTGCAGCAGAAGGTGATACTGTGGAAGGCCCCCATACGCCCTCTGTTTTTCTGCCAAATTAGGCAGAAGGTTCAGAGAGTAAGAGAACAAAAGGCTGGTCTTATTCCATAGTGAAGCTTTATCCCAACCCCCCTTCTTTTTACTCAAAACTGCTTTTTTCACCTACTTGTTTCATAATGGTGAGCTGCCTTCTCCTGCATTGAAACAGTTACTGTTGAAATAGGCAGGAAACAGTTTTGTTTTAATTGCTAAAATGATTCGGAAGTGCTTCGTGTGCTGCTTCTATACAGCAGGTGCTGTGCATTAATTGGCCTGTGCAGGCCTGACCCATGGTCCCTTGCAGCGGGCCCAATCTTAGGCAGAGTTGAAATCACTTATTTATTATATTGTATAACCTGGCGTACATGATTTTATTTCATGGTCTGCAGTTTCTAATGTCATGTGGGTTTGGAAACTTGTGTGTCTTTGGTAATGTATTATCAGCAGGTAAGCTCTAAATACCATCCATCAGGAGCTAATTTTTTTACCCAGATACTCTAATGACTGATGAACCTGTCTTTAGTGCGAATGTTTAGCACAGTAGAGAGCCATATGCCACTGGCATGGATTCCTGTGCGTTTCTTGCAGCAGAACAGATTAGGAAGGAAATAAAATTATGGGAACTTTCTTTTAGTTGCCTACATTTGCTACTCATAAAAATATACTTGCATGGAGTTTTAAGAAATCCCTGTTGTTGTTTTTTTGTTTTGTTTTTTTTTGTAACTAGGCAGTACCAAATATGTGTGGGATAATAGATATATAGTAGCTATTCCTGCACAGCCTTTAACAGAACAGCATCATGCTTTGTTGCTTTCCGTCTGCTTTGGCCAGACCTTAGCACATTAGAAGTCCCTCCCCTGTGTGGGAAGACCACAGCTGTTACTGTAAATCTCATCCAGTAACTGTATCACCCCATTTTGTGGCTCTGAAGGATGAAATTGAGAAATGGAGCACTGTGCAGTCATCCTTCACGACTGCAATTTTAGCCTTTGCATTTCATTTTCATGCTTTTATTCCAAAGCAAATGGCACTGGGCGAGCAACAGAGTTCTTGATAAGTGTCCGCCGTTCTCTTCTATTCCTTTTCTGTGCCTTGCAGTGTGACATCTCTGATATGCCTATGGATGCTGGGACACAGTAGAGTCAATGAGAAGTTCCTCAAGTCATGTGTCATTACTTTCTTAGTTTTCTGTATTTGGAAATCTTTTCCCAAAGTTGACAGGTGCTTTAATTAGAAATAAAAAGAAGTTTACATCATTAGCACAACAAAGTCAATGATGAGCTTGAAGACTATCCTCTAGGGGAGAGTGTCTCTGAAAATGAAAGGGACTTGATAGATTTCCATATCATTTATAACTCCCCTAATTGCATTTGGAAGGCTTGCCAATAAAATGGAAAATTGGCAGCCTATATCCATTATAGTAATTTTGCCGACCATGGCAAGCAGCTGGCTTTACTGGATTTTATTTCCCACCACCCATAATTAATCATCAGCTGGAGACGTCTGATACTTCAGAATGTGGTGATGCCGTGTCACATCCATACTTTCTTAGAATGCAAAAAACGGCTCAGTATATGTACTGACTGCTCCTTCATGCTAACTCTTTTAGGTGCGGGCAAACTGCTGCTTAATGAGTGTTACTTTGATAATCGGATGTGAATGTGACCTCTGACCCTTCCATGTCAAAGGAAAGAACTCTGCAAGCTGGATGAAAGTTACAGGATGGAGGGCTGCAAACTTTACTCCAATTAGACAAGGAGTATACAAGTACATCAGGGCAGATTGAGTTTATCAGAGAGACTTGTAGGGCTTGTGACTATTTAGCAGGAGTAGCAGTGAAAGCCGCCTGTCAAATTAATTTGGGTTGTGACCAATGATCTATGTTTCTTTATAGAATATGGCTCAAACAAATCTGTTCTTAAAGTAAAGACAGGTGGCTTGCTTTACTTACTACAGCTTTACACTTGAAATAATGTCAGTGGCCTTTTCATTAAAATCCTATAGGATGTGGGTTCAGATAATATATGTGTAGTCCTGAGGACTTAGAACCGTTATCAAAAGACACAACAGATCAAAGTATAGTGAAGAATTATTCTCCCCATATGACTGCCACAGATCTGTTACAAATATGGTTATTAAAAACAATTGCAGAATATAGATTGCAAGCTCTTGGGTGACAATGTAATTTCTGTGCAAGGTTTAAGTTAAAAGCATCTGTCATCTTTACTGTTAGGGGCATCATAGGTTGTGACTGTAGCAGATTTGGATCAGAGCAGTGTGGACAAACAACACCTCCAACGTATGTTCACTAAGTCCCATCTTTCAGGACAGCATGATATCTCACATTTCCATCACAAACACCCAGGAAATGCTAATTAAAGCCTCATCCCCAGACATTTTCATAAACTCTTCAATGTGTCGCTCCTTCTTGGCTCCGATCCTTCCTCAATTCTTTTCATCTATTTTTGCCTGAGTTATAAGTGGTTTGTGTAAACTGTTGTCTTAATAATAGTGTAATTATGGACTGGTAGAGCTTAGCTAATATAATAAATGCCACATCTACTGCACTTAGTATATACTACACTCACTTTTACTTTAAAACTTAACTAGAAAGCACACTGTAGTAGTAACCTGCTGAATTCTTTTTCATCACGTGTCATTGTCCTGTTGTACCTTGGTTTGTACGTGTTTTTTAATGTGTACAGTGTTACTTATCCCTCATAAATACTTGTATTTGTAATAGGTTTCTGAGGGACAAGAGATCTGCGTAATCGAGGCAATGAAGATGCAGAACAGCATGACTGCAGCTAAAACTGCTAAGGTACTGGGCTTCTTTTTCTTCATTCATGTCAGTATGGCTGCAGAATGTATGTCGGTGACCAAGATCAGCATATAATAAAATATATTGAGATGTTACATATGACTTTAACTAGATTGTAATAATGTCTTGAATCTGATGATATAAACTGTATACATAAATGGTTTTCTATGGTCAGATGAATACCCTTCACTGATGCCCAGAGGTTGGGGAGCAATGTAGAACATGTATGAAAATGAAGGGGACAACAAAGAATGAGGTTCTCCATAGATACATATCCCAGCATTACTTACATGAAGGAAAGTAATGCTTTAGATTTCACAATGTGAAGTAGTAGATTTATAGATTATAGCTAAAAACAGCTACAGAATATACTATAGTAAAAATCTTTACATACATATGCTCAATATATGCAGTAGGTATGCCATTGCCTTAATACAAATATGTTAATTTTTCTAGAACATTTAAAAAATATAATTTTACAAACTACTTATTTGTGATAAGTTTTAAAATGTCATTACACACAAAGTGCCAGTCTTTCAGGGTTTGTCATAATAAATGAATATTCAGAATCCCACACCAGCCCTTCAGTTTTTTGTTGCTTTGTTTCTAGATATTGTACTACCATACCATGAGGAATTCTTGTAGTAAATTATTGCATGGTGTAACTGGTGCTGTAAATATGAAAATGACAACTTTAAATGTAGTCACAAGTATGATAGAATTGTTATATTTCATGGTCAGTTTCCTCCCACGTGCTAAAAATATATTGATAGGTAAATTGGCTTCATGTAAAAAAACAATTGACTCTTGTGGGTGTTTGGGATGAGCGCCTGTATGGCACCACTGACTCCCCTACCCCACAAAGCTGCCTGCGCTTTAAATGCCTTGGTGATAAAAGCACATTACAAATGTTTGTTATTTTCATTTGTAAAGTATGAACTGTAAAATAATGAAATTGAGGGGCTGAACAGTTATGTTGGAGTTTATATAATTACAGACGTTTTATGTACATTTGTCAGGCAGACATATTAGCTTCTACGATTAATCTTAATTGCTTTAGGATCCAACCCTTTTTCCTGGTACTGGTCTGGAAACATTTTCGGGTTTTTTCATACATATGGTTTTGAGGGCTATACATTTTTTCCATTTAGATTATAAAAATAATTTTTGCTTTTTTTATGATAAATAGGGCTTTATTATGTGTTTTTTCTTTATTTTAATATCTGAGAAAATGTAAACAAAAAATGAAGGGAAATCTGTCTGTTTCACATTTTTACGGTAACTTTTATTTAGGTGACACATAACCTGTGATGTAGAGTGGTGGTGGCAATATCTATTTTATTTTTTTTATTATTATTATTATTATTATTGTCTTTTAATACATTGTGCCCCCTATAAAGTCATAAAAGACCTTTGGGGGACATTTTAACATAATATATATATATATATATATATATATATATATATATATATATATACAGTCATATGAAAAAGTTTGGGCACCTATTAATCTTAATCATTTTTAGTTCTAAATATTTGGGTGTTTGCAACAGTCATTTCAATTTGATATATCTAATAACTGATGGACACAGTAATATTTCAGGATTGAAATGAGGTTTATTGTACTAACAGAAAATGTGCAATATGCATTAAACCAAAATTTGACCGGTGCAAAAGTATGGGTACCTCAACAGAAAAGTGACATTAATATTTAGTAAATCCTCCTTTTGCAAAAATAACAGCCTCTAGTCGCTTCCTGTAGCTTTTAATCAGTTCCTGGATCCTGGATGAAGGTATTTTTGACCATTCCTCTTTTACAAAACAATTCCAGTTCAGTTAAGTTTGATGGTCGCCGAGCATGGACAGCCCACTTCAAATTATCCCACAGATGTTCAATGATATTCAGGTCTGGGGACTGGGATGGCCATTCCAGAACATTTGTAATTGTTCCTCTGCATGAATGCCTGAGTAGATTTGGAGCTGTGTTTTGGATCATTGTCTTGCTGAAATATCCATCCCCGGCGTAACTTCAAATTCGTCACTGATTCTTGTACATTATTCTCAAGAATCTGCTGATACTGAGTTGAATCCATGCGACCCTCAACTTTAACAAGATTCCCGGTGCCGGCATTGGCCACACAGCCCCAAAGCATGATGGAACCTCCACCAGATTTTACAGTGGGTAGCAAGTGTTTTTCTTGGAATGCTGTGTTTTTTTGACGCCATGCATAACGCCTTTTTGTATGACCAAACAACTCAATCTTTGTTTCATCAGTCCACTGGACCTTCTTCCAAAATGAAGCTGGCTTGTCCAATATGTGCTTTTGCATACCTCAGGCGACTCTGTTTGTGGCGTGCTTTCAGAAACGGCTTCTTTTGCATTACTCTCCCATACAGCTTCTACTTGTGCAAAGTGTGCTGTATTGTTGACCGATGCACAGTGACACCATCTGCAGCAAGATGATGCTGCAGCTCTTTGGAGGTGGTCTGTGGATTGTCCTTGACTGTTCTCACCATTCTTATTCTCTGCCTTTCTGATATTTTTCTTGGCCTGCCACTTCTAGGCTTAACAAGAACTGTCCCTGTGGTCTTCCATTTCCTTACTATGTTCCTCACAGTGGAAACTGACAGGTTAAATCTCTGAGACAACTTTTTGTATCCTTCCCCTGAACAACTATGTTGAACAATCTTTGTTTTCAGATCATTTGAGAGTTGTTTTGAGGAGCCCATGATGCCACTCTTCAGAGGAGATTCAAATAGGAGAAAAACTTGCAATTGGCCACCTTAAATACCTTTTCTCATGATTGGATACACCTGGCTATGAAGTTCAAAGCTCAGTGAGGTTACAAAACCAATTTTGTGCTTCAGTAAGTCAGTAAAAAGTAGTTAGGAGTATTCAAATCAATAAAATGATAAGGATACCCAAATTTTTGCATCGGTCAAATTTTGGCTTAATGCATATTGCACATTTTCTGTTAGTACAATAAACCTCATTTCAATCCAGAAATATTACTGTGTCCATCAGTTATTAGATATATCAAATTGAAATGGCTGTTGCAAACACCCAAATATTTAGAACTAAAAATGATTAAGATTAATAGGGGTGCCCAAACTTTTTCATATGACTGTATATATATATATATATATATATATATATATATATATATTTTATAAAATACTGATTTTCCCTGTTATTGGGACTGATACCTTAGCCTCAGCTAGCGCTGTGTACCCTGGAAGGAAGGCAGGGACAGTAACAAACCATCCCTGCCTTATCTCCCCTTCTGTAAGTTGCAGGTTTTTGTGAAGCTCTTATTCTACAAGTGGGCAGTAACCTTTTGTTCTCTCAGAGTAGATAATAGGTTGCCACCCACTTGGAAAATAAGAGCTAGTTTACATATAACCTATTGGGGCCATATCTTTCGGAGATGAAATTGAGAAAAAAAAAAGCCAAATTATTTGGAGGCACAGTGGCAATGAAATGAGGTATGGCATTTAGTATTTTGTACTTGGCGACAGGTCCTCTCTAATGCCATGCAGATCATTTTCATCAGATTTGCCAGTTTTCCTGTTGCTACCCTTTGCTGACTAAAGATTGCTTCTGATATATATATTAGCAGCGTGATGTCAGAATTTCACATAGCTCAGCTCTATAAAATAAGATTTTGTAGTACTTACATGTAGTGCTAACAGTTTGTACAGGTAAAGCAGCCATCTGGTTCATATTTTTCTTTTTGCTCTCTTTTTTTTTTCTCATTTCTCCCATTTTAATGTATCTGAAAGATTTTTGAATCTGACCTTGTCATTTTCAGGTGACATCTGTGCACTGCAGTCCTGGCGATACCGTGGGAGAAGGGGATCTCCTAGTACAGCTTGAATAAATCCCATTCACTACATGACTCAACTTGACACTTTATAGATGATTTCTGATGAACCAAGTCATACAAATGTTTTGACGTGACATTCCTACAAAACAGATTTTATACAGTTATATTTATTACAAGTATAAGTGGGATAAATAAAACCAATGGTTATAAAATGTTTCTTGTCTGTTTAAATATCTTATGGTACACATTGCGTTTGAATATGTCATTTATGGTCATTGTACTTATGTGTAAAGGGTAAGCCAGACAGCCAGCCCCTTTCAGTGTGTCTCTAGAGTCTTCTGCCAATACAGGGAGAAGTGACGCTCCCTTTCTGTGCTGGAAGTCAGAACCAACCTGGAAAATGGGAGCGGTGCTGATGGCCAAACATAAGAGCAACTGTTGTATGGAAAGTATATGAAGTGTGCTCAACCTCAAACACATTAATACAACCCTATAAGTCCTGGCCATATACTATCTCTAAGGAATAAACAGATCCCGTTTTTAAGTTCTGTCATAATGTAACACACACCATCATCTCAAAGTTATTCAGGGCATTCTCTAAATAGGTGTCAATGACATAATATCCAGTTCCGAGCAGAAAGGAACTACACAGTGTAAATCTTTGTACTATGGATCTATAGTCATTGATGCTATTTCTCTGTTACTTCAAGTGTTGTTGTTATATCAGATTAATGTCACAGGCAAAGTTTTAATTATAGCAGGTAAAATATCGCAAACTTTATTAACCTTTATGCTTATTTTAGAGATCCTTTCAGATTCACCAGCATAACTTCTGCAAGTCTTGAGACTCCTAGAAACAATTATTCAAGATAACCTTTAGAATCAATGGACCATATTTATCAAAACTGTCTAACAAAATTGGGCATTGTTGCCCATAACCATATCTGATAACCAATCAGAGCTCTGTTTTGTTTTGTTTTTTGTTAAACCGCTGTGAAAGAATGAAAGCTGCCCTGCGATTGCTTTCTCTGGACAACAAGGCGTCAGGTTTTCTCATTGACAGTTTATTGAAGCCCATTACGTTTGTTCATGATTTTAGATTTCCAAGAGAGAACAGTCAGCCTGTGAAGATTTACACACAGTGCTTCTGTGATGTAACAATAGGGCATGAAGGTTACTGGAGGTTTAATCTGTAATGTATATTTCACAGTAACAATGGACAGGGATGGCTAAACCTTTATGTAAACCCCCCCCCCCCCATAAATAATATTAGCATTTAAGGAAGTCTGTCACCGGAACCCAGCATATCAACCCATCCCGCTGATAGATTAGGGTCATCTGAATCAAACTATGTTGCCCCTTGTGAATTGGTGCTTCTTTTGTGGGATTCTCGCTGTTTTTTTCAATAGACAAATTAGCTCTTTGGAGCAATGAGGCAATCTGCAATTCCCTCATTGCTCCGAAGAGCTCATTTCCCTTTAAAGGCCATGTACGCCTTTTGTAATGATTATATTCTTGTTCATTTGCTTTCTACATGTGAAATTAGGCAACTTTCTCAATGTCATTCCTTAAAAATGGCATGCCATTTTGTTGTAGACCCTTTGCATTTATACAGATGGCGCTCTTGCTGCTTTTGACATTGCTGCTGAAAGCTCCTGACTATTGTCTGCTCAGGGATAACCTGCTTTGTTCATTTATCCTCCTAGAGTTGCATTCAGTAGTATATGACAGGAGAGAGGAGGAGGGTGTATCAGAGTGTACAGATCATGTATGCCAGAGTCCATAAGGGCAAAAGGAGAAAATACAGGGCCGGTGTCAGAAGCAAAAAGTAATACAGGAACAAAGCTGCGCGAGGGGAGCCTGTATAATCCTGAAGTCACAGAACTCACATACAGGATGTACCATGTGACTGTGAGGGACATACCCACAAGAGAATCTCTGCTATTTGCAATATCTGGTGTTTGACAGTCGTTTTTGGAACTGAAAATGTTTTCTTATAATTTCACATCTGATGAGCTATGCAAAAGAACTTTATTGGTGGGGTCATGACCCCAGGGTTTTTGCTATACTTTTCATGTATTATCCTATTACAAAATATATTACCTGAAGAAATAGTTTGACACTGTCTCCGGGACATTTGGCCCAAAGCTATTGGCATTATATATTATTATAATATTAAAGGCACTTATCCCTATCCACAAAAGATAAGTACTTGGCTATTTACGGCAGGTCTATAGATATGCATATATGAGTATCTTTATGGGACAACCTCTCTAGCACCCCCAACTTTGATCACTAATGCATATTTGGATTAATTGTTTTTGATGTAATTTCTAATGTATTTATTTTATACCTTGTGAGATTTGTATTCCATTGCTTTTAATGTTTGGTTTGTTTCTTCTGGATTAGTACTTTTTAAAGAGTACCTTTCACTACCTTCACCAACTCCAACTCTTTGCATTCTTTAATCCCTTCCTGTAGGAGGCATTTTTTGATTTTGACGCCCCACCTTCCAAACCCCTTAATTTTTTTTTTCATTCACAGAGCCATATGAAGGCGTAATGTTGGCAGGACAAATTGTTCTTCATAATGGTACTGTTTATTATTTTGTACAATGTAATGGGAAGTTGGAATAAAATTCAGAATGGGGTGGAATTGGAAAAAAAAGTGCATTTGTGCGACTTTCTTATGGGCTTCATTTTTACGGCATTCACTTTGCAGCCAAAATTACTGTCAACTGTATTTTATGTTTCAGTACGATTCCACGATACCAAATTTATATAGTTTTATTAACATTTTAATGCCTTAACCAAAATCCGAAAATTTGCAAAAAACAAACATTTTTTGAAAGTCGCCATATTCTGACACCTGTATATTTTTTTATTTCAGTGGACGGGGGCCAGGTGTACTTTCAAGTTATACCGTTTTGGGTTTATCTATTGCTTTGATCACTTTTTAATATTAGAAATTTTATTGAAATTTTTATTATCACAAAGAACAAGTCAAAGTATCAACATTGAAGGATGAACATGGCAGAGGGAAGGTCAGGGAAAGGAGGGGGTGGCAGGGAGAACAAGAAATGGCAGGTGAGGAGCAGGGAGGAACATAGGGGAAGGAGGGAAACAATAGCTCTGTACGTAATACAGAAACAAAAACAGTGGTAAACATACCTCAGGTCATTTTGAAAAAGAAGAAAGAAAGGTAACAAGAGGAAGGGAGGAAGGAAAAATCAAGTGGACACAGAGGGGAAGGCAGACTAGTAAAAGTGGTTCCACAGGAGCTTTGATTATTTTTTATTAAAAAATTTTGTTAGAGACGAAACAGTGAAAAATGTTGGCACTTTTGATTTTTTTTTTCCTGCTACGGCGTTCACCGTACAGGAAAAATGTTTTTGTTTTTTTTTTTTTAAGTTTGTAGACTGGGCGTTTTCAGACACAGGGATGCCTAATATGTACTTTTACATGTATTCTAGGGAAAGGGCGATGATTTCAATTTTACATTTTTTTTAAATACTGTAATTTTTAGACCTGCTAGAGGTCTTGAATCCCAGGGGGTCTGATCACTAAAGCATTGCATGTTGGGAATTGGTTAATGGGACCCGCTTCACTGATTCTGGTGCAGTTGGAATTTTTTCTCTATCCTCCACTGTTCCCAAGCAGTCGCTTCTGTTATTTCAGCACAGTTATACTCTCCATTGTCCATTGGTGGGCAGTGTTGTGCTGGAGCATAAAAACAAGGACCGCCCACCTGACAGCAAAGAGTATAATTGTGTTGAAACTAACAGAAATGATTGCTCGGGGGCAATGGGGGGGCTACAGAAAAAAAAAATCCAACTATACCAGAATCAGTAGAGCAGCATATATTGAAGGATGCAAAGAATTGGAGTTGCTGAAGGTGGCAAAAGGTCCTGTTTAACTATAAATATATGGATATACAATGGGGGAAAAAAGTATTTAGTCAGCCACCAATTGTGCAAGTTCTCCCACTTAAAAAGGTTACAGAGGCCTGTAATTGACATCATAGGTAGACCTCAACTATGAGAGACAAAATGAGAAAACAAATCCAGAAAATCACATTGTCTGATTTTTAAAGAATTTATTTGCAAGTTATGGTGGAAAATAAGTATTTGGTCACCTACAAACAAGTAAGATTTCTGGCTCTCACAGGCCTGTAACTTTTTCTTTAAGAGGCTCCTCTGTCCTCCACTCATTACCTGTAGTAATGGCACCTGTTTGAAATTGTATAAATCAGTATAAAAGACACCTGTCCACAACCTCAAACAGTCACACTCCAAACTCCACTATGGTGAAGACCAAAGAGCTGTGGAAGGACACCAGAAACAAAATTGTGGACCTGCACCAGGCTGGGAAGACTGAATCTGCAATAGGCAAGCAGCTTGGTGTGAAGAAATAAACTGTGGGAGCAATAATTAGAAAATGGAAGACAATAATTAGAAAATGGAAGACACTGATAATCTCCCTCGATCAGGGGCGCCAAACAAGATCTCACTCCGTGGGGTCAATATAATCACAAGAACGGTGAGCAAAAATCCCAGAACCACACGGGAGGACCTAGTGAATGACCTACAGCAGTGCCAGACGTGTCCCCCAGCTTAAAGCCAGTACATATCCGGTGCCCGTTTTAAGTTTGCTAGAGAGCATTTGGATGTTCCAGAAGAGTATTGGGAGAATGTCATATGGTCAGATGAAACCAAAGTAGAACTGTTTGGTAGAAACACAACTCGTCGTGTTTGGAGGAGAGTGAATGCTGAGTTGCATCCAAAGAACACCATACCTACTGTGAAGCATGGGGGTGGCGACATCATGCTTTGGGGCTGTTTCTCTGCAAAGGGACCAGGATGACTGATCCGTGTACATGAAAGAATAAATGGGGCCATGTATCATGGGATTTTGAGTGCAAACCTCCTTCCATCAGCAAGGGCATTGAAGATGAAACTTGGCTGGGTCTTTCAGCATGACAATGATCCCAAGCACACCGCCAGGGCAATGAAGGAGTGGCTTCGTAAGAAGCATTTCAAGTTCGTGGAGTGGCCTAGCCAGTCTCCAGATCTCAACCCCATAGGAAACCTTCGGAGGGAGTTGAAAGTCTGTGTTGCCCAGCGACAGCCCCAAAACATCAGTGCTCTAGAGGAGATCTGCATGGAGCAATGGGCCAACATACCAGCAACAGTGTGTGCCAACCTTGTGAAGACTTACAGAAAACGTTTGACCACTGTCATTGCCAACAAAGGATATATAACAAAGTATTGAGATGAACTTTTGTTATTGACCAAATGCTTATTTTCCACCATAATTTGGAAATAAATTCTTTAAAAATCAGAATGTGATTTTCTGGATTTGTTTTCTCATTTTGTCTCTCATAGTTGAGGTCTACCTATGATGTCAATTACAGGCCTCTCTCATCTTTTTAAGTGGGAGAACTTGCACAATTGGTGGCTGACTAAATACTTTTTTCCCCACTGTATATATATAACCTCTACAGAAAACCACTCCTTTGAGAAGATTCTCCCTGCCTGTCCAAGACCACTTTTTTCAGTGACTGATGTACCTATCAATATACTGTATGGAAGCTGCCTCTCTATAAGGGACCACTCTCTTACCCAACTAAAGCTAAAACTAAACCCACTTTTTGAGCAAATATTTCAGTTGAAACTTATTTGAAAGGCCACACTGTGAAACCAATATGGGTATAGCTCTATGCTTTGCAATATCTCTGGACTACAGCAAGAAAGTGCTTTGTAGAGACTTGTAAGACTGTCACAGTGATACCTGCTTCTGTATATTATACTTTTGTGATCAGGGCCGGCGTTGGGGGGGGGGGGACTGGTTGTAAACAGTCCCTGCACTTAGATTACTGTTTTATAGTATAATAAATCATAATCTAGTCCCTGCACTAGATTACTGTTTTATATTATAATAAATCATATATTAAAGAGTTCTCCTAAAATCAAAGTTTATACCCAAGAATAGGTGATAAGTTTCTGACCTCTAGGACCACCATCAGTCACGTGTCCTTTGTTCTTCCGTTTGAATGGTTTGGCTGTTCAGTATGTGCACTGCTACTCACTTTGAAGTGTATGGGACTGTCAAAGATAGCCAAGTTCAGTGTTCAGCTACCTTGTTTGGTCCTTTAACCATGTGCATACTCAACTGCCATTCAAATGGGACAGCACAACACCTATTCTGTGGACAGGTAATAAGCTATGATTATAGGAAAACCCCTTTGGTGTATGAAGACGTACACGGAGAGGATTCGTGCAGACTTGAGGGTGGCATCCAGTCTGGAAATGCTCAATAGTATGTACAATATAAACTTTCTACAAGTTCAGTCATGTTTAATGCCATTTGAAGCACCACGTAATTTTAGCCTAAAAATATCTGCTAATAGCGGGTCATGTGATGTCATCAGCATCTCCTATTGAAACAAACTCCTCCTGCACCAGTTTCCGGGTTGTCCAGTGTGAAGGATCATAATGAACTTTTTATAATTTATACTTTTATATCTGTTTTATATTTTCATATCTGCTTAAGGTGTATTGTGTGTAAAAAACCTTGTTATCCTTAAAGCTGAATATTAGATGTGGTTGTTTATGCTTGAAACTGAGTGTAATGTAATGTTACACTACCAGATAGTGTCAGCATTCCAAAGCAGGATCGATCCTATTGTGTCCAAGAGGACATGGCCTTGGCTTGCTGCCAGAAGACAGCTCCCTGGATCACAGCGCAAGACAGGAGATGGCTGACCATATACGGAACTGCTTATATCTGTTATCTATGCATTCAAGATATACTACACCAATTAGGATTGAACATGAGGACTTACATTGCTATGTTAACCCTTTCGTATGCTTGCTGCTATATGAACTTATGTTGCCTTAATAAAGTATGTCAGTGTGCGTTCCTGTACTTGGCTAAGAAAGAGGGTTTATACCAACTCTGTGTCTGGTGTCAATGCCTCGCCGCTAGCACTTAGCTCATATCAATTAGCACAACAACAGTTACCTGGGGAACCTGGTCATCTGGCCCACAAAGGGTAACATGACCTTATCACCAGTACCTTTGTTCAGGCAGGAAACTGGCACCAATATAGTGTGTTTCTTTGGGAGACTTTGGAACTTGCAAGAGATGGAGTAGGCACAGCTTCTATGGCCATACCATCACTGCATGGTTTATAGTAAATTGCATACAGGAATGACCTTCTTACTGCTGCGTGCTATTGTAGTGCAGGGCAGGCAGAGGTTAAAGAGGATGTGTAGGAATTTTTATTTATGGCCTAAATATGTAATCAATCAGATCATCTGTTCGGGGCCACTTCCGACACTGCACAGAGCCAGAAGCAGAGGGTTCTGTTCCCTGTATAGTGGCCTTGCAGCTTTGCACTATAAAGGGCACTGAGCCTTCTGCTTCTGGCTCCCTGGAGTGTATAGTATGGGTGTTTGAAGTGGCCCTGAACAGATGATCCATGAAGGGCACAGCTATTGGGCCCCCACCAATCAGATGATAAATAAAAATTCCAGGACGACCACTTTAATATGCTGGCATTAAGAGCATTTGTGATAAAAGGGGACTATTTGTGTTCCCCATATAGAGGTATGGAGGTAACTCTGGCACTAGTGGAGTGGGTGGCATTATGAGGGGCACATTGTACAATAAAAGGAGTTATATGTGGATTATACTGTTGGGGCATTGGGGAATCTGTCTTGTAGTAAGGGATTGACATGACACTATTGGGCCCCGATATTTAATAACTCTGTATGTGTATAAATACTTTTTGTGCTGGAAAGGACATTTTCTTTGTTGCTTGTGCCAATGATCTTTAAAGGACCTTAGGAATGCCCCTGGAAGCGCCAAAGATCAGCAGTACAGCACACTGAATTGACAGAATGTGACGGTGTTGTAGGTGCAAAATGTTAGCATTTGGGGCCCCACTTTTTCATTTTGCCCAGTGCCACACTTTGTCTAAAACTGGCCCTGTATGTGAAACCTGCTTCTGTATATTATACTGATGTGATACCTGCTTCTGTGTAATATATGCTGAAGCCTAAAATACATCATATTTTCTCTTCATTATTTGGGGTTTGGGAGCTGTACATGCTTGCTGACTCCATTAGACATTTTAAACTCAATTCTGTAGACTTTTTTTTTTTTTTCTATAAGAGGACCACCCCTATAAAAGATCATTTCTCTGTGCAAATTTGGATGGTCAGCTCAAAGAGGTTTCACTGTATTTGTCCTGTCTGTCTTGACTTTTGTGGATACTGAACATCTGCCAACATAAGTTTACCAATGTGTTGTGAGGGGAAGTGTCCCACATTTTTATTGTTGTATATAATAATGTAGGCCCTTTTTAGCTTTTTATTATTTTTTTATATAAAGGTTGTACAACTTCTCAGAAATCAGGAAATACTTGTGTTCATCAATTTAAAAAAAATTCTCAAAACTATGCATTGTGCTATTCCTCTGTTATTGCTCCTAGAATTATATGAATAAATTGATAACTGAGTTTTAACATTCCCTTTGTCAAAGAGGTGTATTTTTATACAGGCCAACCATGGCAACACTGACTGAACAGTGTTAGGCCTTATTCACTTGTCAGTGTTTGGTCAGTGATTTACATCAGTTATTGTGGGCCAAAACCAGGAGTGGAGACTGTACAGAGATAAGGTGTAATGGAAAGATTTGCAGCTGTTATGTGTTTGTGATCCCTCCTGGTTTGGGCTCACAATCACTGATTGAAACACTGATGTGAATAAAACCTTAGACTGTGTAAGGGTACACCCCCTGCTGAAAACATCCAGCTAATAATGTATTCATAAATTTGTAGAAGGAATAACAGTAAGGGCATGGCACAAAAAAACTGCTTCAGATTTGTTATATTATGGAGAATACAAGAATTTACTAAAATAGGCACATCAGGAGAGGTGACAGGTCCTCTTCAACCACTTCCAGCCCCATTGCATACTGTGTTGTCAGGGATGGGATGCTGTTCACTTGAAATGCTGGAACACAGCAATATAATGTTGGGTGTCAGCTGTAATGGCTGTTTAACCCCCTTCGATGCTACTGTCAACAGTTAGAGCCCCCATTGGCATCCCTACAACACGATAACGTGGGGCTGATGTGCTGTCATTGTGACATGGGGCAGTCCCCATGTCGCCATCAGATGTTAACCTGTTAGATTCTCCTAGAGTCATGAGCCTTTACATAATATAATTCACTGTATGAATGTATTGCAGCATATTACACTAATGTTTGTGCTTTTTAATATTCAGGACCCATCCTGGTACTAAGTGTAAAAAAAAAACAAAAAAACTACCACATAAATTTGTACATGATAAAAAAAAATCCGAACATACCCATAAAAAAAAGTTTTTTTTGTCACATCAACTCAAAAAATAGAATAAAAAGTGATCAAAAAGCCATATGCAGCCCAAACATTATTCCACAGAAACTACAGCTCATCTCACAAAAAAATAAGCTCCCACACAGCTCTGTCGACAGAAAATTAACAAAGTTCTGTCTTTTAAGATGAGACAATGAAAAAATAATAAAATGTGTTTTTAAGTTTCAAACTAGTCTGTGTTCTTAAAGGGGTTTTCCGGGCAAAAAAAATATTTTTAAAAAAGGTCTGTTAGTGCTATCAATGGATTAATAAGTGCACCCAAATACCTTTAGCAGTATTTTGAGTGATTTCTGGCTTTCTATGGGAGCTCCTGGTATCCTCTTCATTTGTTTACATGGGTAGCTTCCTGCTGTCTTAGCCTACAATTACCATGATGCATTGCAGTTCACTCAGATACCCCTCTCACTTCCTCACTCACAACCCCCTTCTGTTTCCCTAGCTAGCCCGCGGACTACTAGCCCTACCTACCTAGCTAACTAACTCGGTCCCCCAACTCCCTCCCCACCCCATCATACTTATCTGTCTTCTCGTCCTGGAGATGACTTTCGTAGGTGCCACTGGTCCCCTCTTCTGCCTGCACCTGGGAGCTTGTGCATGCGCAATAGAATGGCGGCAGAAGAGAAGCAGCAGGCCTGCCATGCATGTGCAATAGAACACTGATTCTCTTCACTTCTGCCAGCGTTCTATTACGCAGGATCCCTTGTGAAGGAAGCAACGCCCAGCAGAAGGAGAGGACGTGAGCATTGGTGAGTATAATAGGGACAAGGGGGGGGGGGAGTGGACTATTGGTGACCTCCCGTCTCCGGGAAACAGCGAAACGGAACATCATCAGGAAATCAGAAAATGTGCCGCCCGAGGCATATGGGTAAATATACATTTTTTTTCAAAGGGAGTAAATTAGAAATTAGACGGGGAGGGGGTTTAGCTTAGTGTTAAAGTTTTAGTTTGTGTTTTAGACAACCCCTTTAAGGTGTTAAAAACAGGACCTTTATCTTGAAACATTGAAGGATGTACGGTAGTTTGTTTTTTTTGTGTGTGTCAAATACAGTTGTCATGTGGCGTTTCCATTTAATGCAATAAAAATGGGCATATGATATTTTTACATTTTAGAGTTAAGGTTATTGTTTCATGAGAACTGGTATATGACTCCAGAAATCATTACAAACTGACCTTTCGAAAGTTGACTCTAGAAGCATTGGTTTTGGTTTACATGTAACAGGGAAAGCCCTTATATTATTTGATATTGCACCTACAGTAACACCAGTTACAGTGTATGCAGTATCATTACGCATGCAGTACATCTGTCAATAAGTAAATCTGGTAAACTGGATCAAGGGCCTATTCAGGCTTCAGTCCCACAAGAACATGCTTGGTTAATTATCCTATGCTTGATTAAGGGTATATTTTGTGTTTCCTTTAAGATGAAAGGGTATATTGAAGTATTAGTGCTTCATTATTGAATACAACTCCTGGAACATAAAAGACTGGAGAAATGATTGCTTATAAATCTGAACTGATAATATTGCTGGGAAGACCAAAACAAATTATAGAAGCTCCTTTGTGGTCTCTGGTGGATAATTTAAAAAGGGGCAAACATAAGCTTCACAATTAGGCTCTGTTCACATCTGTCAAGAGCCTTCTGTTGGAGGTATATGTCATGATGATCGTCCAATGTATACCTCTGATGGAAGGCTTCAGCTTCTGTATGGACATACAGTGGAATTTTTTGCTAAAAGTTAGGATAGTTTAGATAATTTTGTCTTCCTTTTTTTTTTTTTTTTTTTTTTTCTTAATATGTTTTTTTTTTACAATTTAAATTCTAAAAACAAATTAACAACAAACAGTAAATGCTGGGGAAGGGGAAAGGCATAAGAAGGAAAAACACATTTTGTAAAATTTTACACCACTGTATAGACAACAGAAAAATTGAATATCCAATAACCATATAAATAGTTCAAAATGGGCCATATTAGATAACATTCTTGTTTCCAACATACAATATTACATTTCTAAGCTGACGACTTAGCATTCTGTATTAGTGAGTTTTTATTGTTTTAAAACATGCATTATTCATTTCAAGTGTGAGTGTAGGCTAGAGGTGAGGTATGGAGGAGGGAGGGAAGAGGATGCAAGGGGGAAGATGAGGAGCAGGAGGGCAAGGTATAGTTGGAACAGTAAATTTTCCACTATTATTATTCTGTTTCAGGTCCAGAGTATCTAAGAAACATCCATGCAAATGCTAAACAAGAAACTGAGTAAATATAGTCTAAATGAATTGTAATAGAGAAATGTTACATTCATAATAAACCGTTATATATTTCCAGTATATATTTCTTGATAATTAGAATCACTTTTATTAGACGGAGGGATAAGGGAAAGGTAATGTTTATGGGGTGAATTGGGCTGAGGAGTAAAGGGAGAGAGAAAAAAGGTTGGTGGTCACCCCATGCCACGTCACACCCACAATGACTACCAGTTGTTTCAATCCAGTGACAATGCACGAATTATGCCCTAAATAGGAGACTCCTGCATAAGGGTTCTTTATAATATACCAAGCAGCCCTTCTTGAATTAATTTGGGAATTATTTGCATAAATGATTCCCATGTCATAAAAAACCTTTTAACACTCATCTCCTCTTGTAATCCAGGCAGAAAAGATATGTAAGTTTTGTATAAATACACACATGGTGGGTGGTTGTGGGGAGTGCCAATCCTGGAAAATGCATTTTTCTTGCCACTGCTGTTTTGGTTTTCTTTGCACAGAGATATCTGGTGCGAGCAATATGTCCAAAAAATGCCCATTCAGATATAAGTGGGGCAAAGCTAACCCCTTAATGATTCAGGGTAGTTTGGGCCTTAATGCTCAGACCCTATTTTTCAAATATGACATCTTTATGTGAGAATAGCTTCATAATGCATTTACCTACCCAGGTGATTCCAAGACACTTTTTTCGTTACATATTGTATTTTATTTTGGTGGTAAATTTTGGTCATTATACTTTGTGTTTGTTAAAAAAGGACAATTTACTGAAAATTTCATAAAATTATTAATTTTTAAAGTTTCTGTTATTATGGTCATATCACACAAAATTCTTAATAATTAACTATTATCATATGTCTACTTTATGTTGGCATTGTTTCTTTAATGTCCTTTTCCTTTTCTAGGATGTTAGAAGGCTTATAAATTTAATAGTAAATTCTAAGATTTTCAAGAAAATTTCAAGATTGTTTGTTTTCTAAGGACCTATTCAGTTCTGAAGTGACTTTGAGGGCTCTATATAATAGAAAACACCCATAAATGACCCCATTTTAGAAACTGTACCCCTCAAATTATTCAAAACAGTGTATAGGAACTTTGTTAACCCTTTAGGTGTTCCACAGGAATTAATTCAAAATGAAAGTGACATTTCAAATGTAGTTTTTTTTATGCACATTTTCCATTTCAAACCAGAGTTTCCCGTAAGAAAGACAGGGTTAACAGCAAAACGTACCATAATATTTATTACTCTGATTCTTCAGTTTGTAGAAATATCCCATATGTGGCCCTACTTTGCAACTTGACTCAAACACAGTTCTCAGAAATGAAAGAGCACCTTTAGGGATTTTGGTGCAGTGATTTCATTAGGATAGTATTTAGACACCATGTTGCATTTGCAGAGCGAGCCCTAGAGGTACCACAATAGTGAAAAACCCCCAAAAGTGACATTTTGGAAACTACACCCCTTAAGGAGTTCATCTGAGGGTGATTTGACCATTTTGAACCTCC
Source organism: Leptodactylus fallax (assembly GCA_947044405.1). Classification (NCBI taxonomy): domain Eukaryota; kingdom Metazoa; phylum Chordata; class Amphibia; order Anura; family Leptodactylidae; genus Leptodactylus; species Leptodactylus fallax. The sequence goes on along the minus strand of CAMRHE010000014.1, from coordinate 293,032 downwards.
AAGCTTTTCACTAAATTTATCTGTCCGTCAATTAGAAAAATGTTAATTTCTCCAGTTATATGTACTTTTTCATCATTTTTTTCCCTTTTTATCCCTTTTTTCCTTAAGGAATTTTCAGGGTGATATGACAATTTTAACCCCCAGTTTTTTCACTGAATTTATCTGAATTTGGCCATCAATTAGAAAAAATTATAATTTCTCCAGTTATATGTACTTTTTGTCATTTTTTTCACTTTTTACCAGGGAATAAAGTAGCCCATATTGTTAAACAATTTCTCCCGAGTACAGCAATGCACAGCAATTTGTGGTCAAGAACCGCTGTTTGGGCACAGACAAGGGCTCAGAAGGGCTCTAATTTTACTGGAATGGTTTATAGGTGCCATGTCGCATTTGTAGAGCCCTAGAGGTACCACAACAGTGGAAAGCCCCCAAAAATGACCACATTTTGGAAACTATACCCCTTAAGGAATTCATTTAGCGGTATAGTGAGCATTTTGACCCCACAAGCTTTTCCAAATGGCACTACACACCAGATGGTACAGAAGGAGAATTTCAATTTTCTAATCTTATATGCCATTTCAGTGCCCAATATATTTTGCCCAGCATGTGTCACTAGAGACACAGACCCCATAAATTGTAATGTGGGTTCGCCTGGATATGGCAATATCCTACATGTGGCTGTTGTGTGATGCATGACCACATGGCAGGGCTCAGAATGGAAAAGGACCATGGATTTGGCAGCATAAAAGCATTTCCGCTAAGGCATGTACAGTGGGGGAAAAAAGTATTTAGTCAGCCACCAATTGTGCAAGTTCTCCCACTTAAAAAGATGAGAGATGCCTGTAATTGTCATCATAGGTAGACCTCAACTATGAGAGACAAAATGAGAAAACAAATCCAGAAAATCACATTGTCTGATTTTTAAAGAATTTATTTGCTAATTATGGTGGAAAATAAGTATTTGGTCACCTACAAACAAGCAAGATTTCTGACTCTCCCAGACCTGTAACTTCTTCTTTAAGAGGCTCCTCTGTCCTCCACTCATTACCTGTAGTAATGGGACCTGTCTGACATTGTTATCAGTATAAAAGACAGCTGTCCACAACCTCAAACAGTCACACTCCAAACTCCAATATGGTGAAGACCAAAGAGCTGTGGAAGGACACCAGAAACAAAATTGTAGACCTGCACCAGGCTGGGAAGACTGAATCTGCAATAGGCAAGCAGCTTGTTGTGAAGAAATCAACTGTGGGAGCTATAATTAGAAAATGGAAGACATACAAGACCACTGATAATCTCCCTTGATCAGGGGCTTTACGCAAGATCTTACCCCATGGGGTCAAAATGATCACAAGAACGGTGAGCAAAAATTCCAGAACTACACGGGGGGACCTAGTGAATGACCTGCAGAAAGCTGGGACTAACATACCAAAGGCTACCGTCAGTAACACACTACGCTGCCAGGGACTCAGATCCTGCAGTGCCAGACGTGTCCCCCTGCTTAAGCCAGTACATATCCGGGCCCGTCTGAAGTTTGCTAGAGAGCATTTGGATGTTCCAGAAGAGTATTGGGAGACTGTCATATGGTCAGATGAAACCAAAGTAGAACTGTTTGGTAGAAACACAACTCGTCGTGTTTGGAGGAGAGTGAATGCTGAGTTACATCCAAAGAACACCATACCTACTGTGAAGCATGGGGGTGGCAACATCATGCTTTGGGACTGTTTCTCTGCAAAGGGACCAGGAAGGCTGATCCGTGTACATGAAAGAATGAATGGGGCCATGTATCGTGAGATTTTGTGTGCAAACCTCCTTCCATCAGCAAGGGCATTGAAGATGAAACGTGGCTGGGTCTTTAAGCATGACAATGATCCCAAGCACACCACCAGGCAACGAAGGAGTGGCTTTGTAAGAAGAATTTCAATGTCCTGGAGTGGCCTAGCCAGTCTCCAGATCTCAACCCCATAGAAAACCTTTGGAGGGAGTTGAAAGTCCGTATTGCCCAGTGACAGCCCCAAAACATCACTGCTCTAGAGGAGATCTGCATGGAGGAATGGGCCAACATACCAGCAACAGTGTGTGCCAACCTTGTGAAGACTTATAGAAAATGTTTGACCTCTGTCATTGCGAACAAAGGATATATAACAAAATATTGAGATGAACTTTTGTTATTGACCAAACACGTATTTTCCACCATAATTTGGAAATAAATTCTTTAAAAATCAGAATGTGATTTTCTGGATTTGTTTTCTCATTTTGTCTCTCATAGTTGAGGTCTACCTATGATGTCAATTACAGGCCTCTCTCATCTTTTTAAGTGGGAGAACTTGCACAATTGGTGGCTGACTAAATACTTTTTTCCCCACTGTATGTAAGGCCCCTGAGGTACCAGTACAGTTGAGACCACAAAGAAGTGACGCCATTTTAAAAATGTTATCTCTTTAGGTATTCATCTAGGGCTACAGTGAGCATTTTGATCCCACAGGCTTTTCCAAATGGTACTGCACAGCAAATGGTACAGAAGAAGAATTGCAGTTTTCGAATCGCATATGCCATTTCAGTGCCCGATATATTAGGCCTACTTTGTGTCATCAGAGACACACACTCATAAAACTATTAAGTGGGCTATTCCAGGTACAAAAAAGTTGTATATGTGGGCGTTAACTCCTGCTTGGGCACACAGCAGGGCTCAGAAGGGAAGGAGCACTGTGCTTTTTAGCTTTTGGAGTAAAGATTTAGAGACACTTTCTGGACATCATGTTGTTTTAGCAGAGCCCTGGAGGTGCTAGTAACTTGGTATTCCCCAAGAAGTGACCCCATTTTGTAGGGACAATTATAGGGTCTCTGCAAACGTGGCATGGCATCTGAAAACTAACAATCTACGCTCCAAAAGCACATAGTGCTCCTTCACATCTCCACCCTGCTGTGTGCCCAAACAGCAGTTTATTCCCACATGTATGACACTGGTGTACCCAGGATAACGTACTTAACAATGCCATATGAGGGTATAAACTGCTGTTTGCGCACAGCTGGCACAGAAGGGAAGGAGCGCTGTTTCGGTTTTTGGAGCACAGTTTGGTTTTTGGACGTCATGCCACTTTTGCAGAGTTGCTGAATTGCCAGTAAAGTGGAATCCGCAGACATGTGACCCCATTTTGAAAACTACACAACTGAAGGGATTTATCATGTGGCGTAGTGAGCATTTTTAACCCTTGAGTTTTGCATTAATTTAATCTCCAGAAATGAATGCACAGTAGATAATAGAAAGTGAAAATTGCAATTTTTCCAGAGATACACCATTTTAGTGCCCGATATGTTGTGCCCAGCCTGTGTCAGCAGAGACACACACTCCAAAAACTGGTAAGCGGGGATCCCAGGCACAACAGCTTATGGAACGTTCGTCTCTGATACAAGCCGGGCACAACATATTACGCACCAATATAATGTATTTCTGGAAAATAAATTATAGCAACACTTGGGGATTAAAAATGCTCACAGTACCCTTGGACAGGGGTGTAGTTTCCAAAATGAGGTCACATGTCAGGGGAATACACTTTACTGGCATTTCAGGAACTCCGCAAAAGTGTCATGACATCCAAAAGCTAAACTGTCTAATCTGTGCTCCAAAAACCAAATAGCACTCCTTCCAGTTTTGTGCCCGGTTGTGCCCAAATATCAGTTTATACCCACATATGGCACTGTTAGGTATGTTACCCTGTACGGTACAACAGTGTCATACATGTGGGCATAAACTGCAGTTTGGGCACACAGCAGGGCACAGGTGTGAAGTAATGATAGGTGGCTTTTGGAGCGCAGATTCAGATATCACGTGTGATGTGTGCATAGCCTCTAAGATGCCAGAAAAGTTGAATCCCCTAGGGAGTGACCCCATTTTAAAAACTGCACCCCTCAAAGAAATTATCAAGGGGTGTAGTGGGCATTAGTATCCCAGACGTGAATGCACAGCAGATGGTGAAGAGTAAATACGTGAGCTGTGCGGAGTACATTGGGAACACCAAATTCCCTACTATATTCCCAGTAGCTCCTATGATTGGGAAGTCACTCTGAGGGTCACTTCTGGTTCCCTTTCCCTCATAGGCTCTAAATCTGATTTGTACCTTGATATACGCTTGACCAGCTTATATATTCCCTTCCTGTCGCAGCCAATTGTGTTCTAATGATTTGCTGATTTTTGGGGTTTTTGTCTTCACATTGTGCAAGCTATATTTTTTTTTTTTTTTTTTTGTAATGACACAATTTTTGGGTGCCTATAACTTATTGAATAAATTTTATTAACACTTTTTTTGGTGGATTAAAAAAAAAAAATTCTGGCATTGCTTTTTACCTTTTAAATGGTTTTTTCGTGCAGCATACGTAACATGTTACCTTTATTCTACAGGTCGGTACGATTATGGCGATACCTCATTTATATAGTTTTTTTATGCGATACTAATTTTGCAGAACAAAAACCCATTTGGGGACATAAATCAATTATTTTTGCATCGCCATCTTCTGAGATGCATAACATTTTTTATTTTTCGGTTGACAGAGTTGGTTGAGGGCTTATTTTTTGTGGAACAACCTGTGCTTTTCATTGGTACTGTTTTGGGGTACATATGACTTTCTGATCACTTTTTATAGTATATTTTGTAAGGTGAGATGGCGAAAAATCATTACTTCCGGTGTTTTTTTTTTCCAACATTCACTGTGTAGGTTAAATAATGTTTCAGTTTTATTGTATAGGTTGTTATGGACGCAGCAATACCATATATGTATTGTTTTTTATAAGTTTTGGTTTTTTTGGAGGAAAATGGCATCTTGGTGCTTTGATTTAAATTTTTTTTTTTTCATACACTTCATTAAATTTTTTTGCACTTTTTTTTTTTATGTCCCAATAGGACACCTGAACCAGCGATGCACTGATCACTGGTTCAGTACTATACACTGCAATACATGTGTATACACGTGTATTGCAGTCTATAGAGGAAGTCAGCCTATGCAGATGCATAGGCTGACTTCCTGTGTCCCGGAAGGATCAACCAGGTACAGGGGGCTCCTAGCAGCCGGGGGTCACTGGCCAACCCCTTTGATGCTGCGGTCATGTTTTACCGCGGCATCCAAGGGGTTAAAACTCCCAATCAGAGCAGAGCTCCAACCGGGGGTTAATGGGGCAGCTGCTCCCAGCTCTCGGCTGTGTTAGACAGGCGAGAGCCGCAAGTAATGCCGCGGGCACAGCTGTTGTGCCCGTGGCCTTACAGCTCAGTACTATTAGCTGAGCATAAACAATATACACGCTGCGACATACTATTACGTCGCAGAGCAGGAAGGGGTTAAAGAGGACTTTTCATGTCCTCATCAATGTATTGTTTTATATACCGCTAGAAAGCCAACAGTGCGCTGAATTCAGCACACTGTCATTTTTTCCGTTATGTTCCTCGGTACGGTGCCCAGCGATGATGCTAGCTGTAAGGAACACCCCTCTGCCAGCACAAAGCTATGTTAGAGTACTGTCAGGGGGTATTGCTCACAGCCCAGCAATTCAGCGCACTGTTGGCCTTCTAGCAGTATATAATACCGCACATTGATGTGGACATGAAAGATCCACTTTAAGTAGTCAAAAGCTAATTTTTCCACTGTTTCCTAAAAGGTCTGAATGGCTAAGCAGCCCCAGAAACAGAAGAGGTCTACACTGAGTTCCAAAACATTTGGGGCATGAGGATGTGGGGGTGCTCATTGACTGGTTACGTAGTGGTGACATACACTATATAAGGGCTGGGTAATTATGACTTAAATCAAAATTACTTGGACATTTGACCTCAATTACGATTAGTGTACGATTATTTTAGGACAATCCCCTTTTTACATGCCATGCCCCCTATTTATTTGTCAAGCCATGCTACAGATTGAATTGGATTAATAAATTTGAGCAAGTTCATATAGATTGAGTCAAATTTCTATTATTTTTGGATTAATTGCCCAGCCCTATACTGTACACACTGTTTTAACTGCCGTATCCTAGTAAGAAACAGTAGAGAGCGAACATGGTGTAAGGAATCTGTTATCTCTTTTGTTGAGAGTTGTAGCATATGTAGTGTCCAAGTTTCCAGTCCATGTTGTTGACATATATAGTCACAGGGTATTCTAAGGAAATAGATTAAATTTATTCTGCCCCTGCTTTGCATACGAGGACAGTGTTAAAGTGGTCCCATGATGTCGGACCTTTTTTCATTTCGGAAAGTTTACTTGATCCATTGTTTATACCCTTCCTCGCCTTTTTGGTGTTGTTGTCCTTCTCGTCTTAGTCTTTCATGCATTTAGCGGAATACTCTTTCTAACCTTGTTACTTTTTATGTTCTCCTCTTGCTTGGGTGGCTTGCAGGCCTCTATACCATTCGTTTGCCTATTTTGTTATTGTTATATTGTTATTGAATTGTCTGACCATTGTACAAACAATGCTACATTTGTTGCTGACCCTGCTACCTCCTGTGTCACCCCCTCTACCTGATAGATTGTAAGCTCTTGCGAGCAGGGCTATCAGTCCCATTGTGTGAATTGACTATTTCTTTGTAATGTATCTTTTTTGTCAGTACTTGAACCCTACAAATTGTACAGTGCTGCGGAATATGTTGGCGCTATATAAATAAAATTTATTATTATTATTGTTGCCTTCTATTGTTATTTAAAAATGAAAAATCTTTCCTATTTAAAATTGAGAAAACATACAAATTTTTCTGCCCCTTGTTTGCAACATGAACTTTCCTGGGGTTTGATCAGATTAATTATTTTTTATTAGTGTATCTAATATGCCTGAAGAAAGAGAAAAAAAATCTTGCTAACATAATTTAATATTTAGTCTGAAATTCAGTAAAGAATAGGTCCTGTGTAAGGTTGGGTCCTGGTAGGTCTTGTACATTTTTCACATACCTATTTTTCCCACAGTGAGTGAATATCTGTAATAGCGCATCATTTTGAAAGTTTTTGTTACTTACAAAGGGTAATAGAAGAGAGACATGGGGGCTCAAGCCCCATCCTATGCCTCACCACTTGCCAGGTCTTTTTTGGAGGAGGTAAAATAAGATTTCTTTTAATGTCGTCTGTCTATATAAAAATAAATAAGGAATTGCAGGAATGTATTATCAAAACTCCATGATGCCTTATGAAATGCTTTCTTAGCATTTCCGCTGTGGAGCATGGATTGGGTGCATTGCACATTTGTGCCATCACTGTGGCTGCTGTAGGTAGAATGCCTGTTACCCACAAAGCCAAGTTAGGATTGCTTTAAGAGGGAGGGGAGCAGGGTTTATATACAATTATGTACAATATCATTTAACTATGAAGGGATTTCAGTGACTGGATTATGTGTGGTTTGAATATTTTAGAATAGTCTCCCAATAGACCATCTGGGCCTTGTGCTTAATGAGAGGGAAGTCGAGTTATATTTGTTTCCATGATTGGGGTCGACAGAAATTCTTTCTGTTCTGTGTTTAGTTTGGGTGGATTTGATTTGCTAAGCAATGACCTTGGGAGTTATGTGGCATTGCTTGGTAAAGAGTAGTATAAAATTGTTTGAAGGGGTTTTAAATGTCTAGGGGGTAGGTGAGAAAAGAGTCTGATATGTCAGAACAGAGTTTGAGGGTGGACAACTTCAAACGGTATGGTGAAGGTGGATACAATTTCCCCATTGTATTACCCCAATGGAAATATTTCTTTTTCGTGTAGTCAAGAGACCATTGAGCTTGACCTAAAAAGAAAGTATACAGCAACAGTCTAGCATCTTTATTTATAGCCAGGTGTGTTGAAGCGGAGATGACACCCATGTGCAAAATAATTAATTGTATTGCTCAAATGACTGCTCCTTCCAGGAAATTATTTTTAGCTTAGATAAGGACAATAGAGTTGGTGTCTGATCTTGTAATATAAGAATCATCCTATGCTTGTCTTGAGGTGTGATTGGGAAGTGGAGTTTTCTGTGAAAATTAACAGCCGCCCGTCCCAGCAAGTGGGCGGCTCAGGAGAATAAGAGTAGAGGGACAGCTCGTGTGCCATGCTGAGGGAAAAACAAAAAGGGAGAAAACATACAGTATCAGAAATAACGAATCAGTGTTCAGGAACATTAAGGCATCAATCCCCATCAGGGACACAACAATGAAACTTACTATAGAAGGAAACTATGAAAAATGGAAGGAGTAAGCCATATTATAGTGAAGACATTAGTTGCTTGGAAGGAAGTGGTTCTTAACTGCTGTGAGTTCATACAGGGTATGGCCGTCTGCAGTGACTCTTTCACAGGAAATTGGATTTGGAACCTAATGTTATTCTTCACGAGGTGTTTACAAACTACAGAGAATGCTTTCCTCTTTTGTGTCACTGAGGCTAAAAAGTCCTGGAATATTAGGATTCAGTATCACCTCCAAAATCTGTTCTTTGGTTAAGAAATGGAAAAAAATAGAAACCGTCGTTCTTGGCTTATTGCGTGCTACCACAGATTCCTTCCCTGGATGGTGTGCTCTTTTAAATGGTGGCATGACGTTATCAGTCTGCAATTGCAGCACATTCATGAGATCCAAAGAAAGTAGTTTAGATCAAGGCCATTAATGTATTCTGGTATACCAATGAAGTGCAAGTTACTACTACTATTGCAATTCTCCAGGTCCTCAATGTTCTCTAAGAGCTGCCATGTGACTACTCACCCTGGTCTCCAACTCCCTAGCCTCTGTGTGTTTTAAGCAATTTGGGCCAAGGTATTATTAATAGAGGTGTGTAGGTCGTCCAAAGATTTGTCATTGATTGGAATTAAGGTACAACTCCCCTCCTGTGCTATCACCACTTCATGGATGAATTTGTACAGGCTTGTCTGGATTTGTCACATTTTGACACAAATATTGCCACAAGGAAGCCAGTACAGGGAGAGGTGCAGGGGTGTGCAGATGAGAGTGAGCCAGAATCAGACTCTGGAGGAAACACTGTTACGTGTTGAGCATGGTGCCGTCTGTGGAGTGTGACTGTTCGGGTTCTGGATGCTGAATAAAGACTGCTGCAGCTGCTAGGAGTGCCCCAGTGTTAGTCTGTAGCCGCACAAACGCCAGAAGCTGTGAGGGAGGCTGGTAATTCCCAGGTTTAGTGGCAATGGGTCCTCTAGAACAGAAGCATTTGTAAAGTGCTATGGCTTTGTTAGGCTATGTTTTGTCCTTTTAGAAATCTCATAATCAGCTATATTTGTAAGAAGAAAGCCTTCACCATTTATTGATAGACTTGAAATATACATGAAGATACATGGCAACTGTCAGTCTCTGTTGAGAGGGACACCCATCATAAATACAGTTGACCAATTGCTATACCCATTTTGGTTAATAGGAAAATGAACCTGTCTGCAAACTATGCTGCTGTTAAAAAGGGCAGAATAGGCTAATGACAGGATGCTCTTCAAGTAAGAAAAATAGGTAAAGATAGATATACAGTTTGCAACAAATAGTTTCCATTTAATATTATTCAAATCATGAAATTTTTTGTTGAATTTAAAATCCACATGCAAGAAAGGGGTTGTTCTGGATTACAAATATTTCGCGAACTCGGGTCTCTACTGGACAAGTGGAGGCCTTTAGCTATTTCACTACTAGGTTATATTACGGCAGTCAAGTTGACTCTCCTGCCGAAATTGCTTTACTACTTTGAGACGCTTCCTGTGACAGTCCTTCGTGCGGAAACCATAAGTTTACAAAAGGCTATCTTCCAATTTATTTGGAATGGCAAACATCACTGTATCCCTCAATCGGTGATGGTGGCAGGGAGAGGGTGTGGGGGCTTAGCTGTTCCGCATCTGCTCCATTACTAAAGGGCGACTCGTGTGTTGCATTCCATTCTGGGCGTCTCTGCCCGCATATACCAAATGGATGGAAATTGAAAAGCTATGGCATGCACTTATGCATCCCAACACCTTTCTATGGGTTGGCTATCGCCTACCCTCGCCCCCCCTTTTGGGCCCCATTCGCTTTACTAAGGCTATCTGAATCGAGTGCTCCAGAAAGTTTCCCCTAGTTTCAAAAGAAATCCTCAACGATATCCTCTCTTTTAAATCCTCTACTCCCCGAGGGTCTGTCCTCCGGCATGGATCATATGTGGTTGAGTGTGGGCTTCTTCTGAATCGCCAATATGGTTGACCCCATGATATTGGACATCAGGTTCTTTGACTTCCTTCCCTCTAACTTGAATCTTCCATTGACGTAATGGCTTCACTACCAGCAGGTGGCTCGCCTTGTCCACACACTACATGGCTCTCTGGTCATCTCCCTTCCTACAACCTTCGAAAAACTCTGTCGAGCTGGCACTTCCACTAAGGGCCTTATTTCCTCCATCTATCAGTTAATTTCCTCTCGAGAGGGTGGTTCCCACTATCCACAAATACATGTCCAATTGGGAAGAGGCTGTTGGTAGATCGATATGGTGGCAATGGCAGATAGTGTGGTCCCGTGCTATGAAGTCTTCCATGTTTGTGACATATAAGAAATCCCAATATAAGTTAATGATGCACAGGTATCACACTCCTGTCCTCCTCCATTCCTTGAAGATCCCCTCTGACTGCTGGCGCTTCCATGGTGCCATAGGTACCTTATTTCACATCTTTTGGGACTGTCTACTGATCCTGGGTTTCTGGAGGGAGGTCAAAGCACTAACAGATGCCCTCTTTCTCCAGGGTGTTCCTTTAAATCCTCTTATTTACCTCCTGAACCTCCCTCCTAGACACCTAGGCAAGAAAACATTTAGACTCTTCCTCTACCTCTGTACTGCAGTGAAAACCTTCATAGCTAAGAATTGGAAGAGAGCTCTCCCTCCTCTGGGCCTCGACCACCTGGCACAAATGATGGATATTCATAGCTTTGAGTATATGACAGCCAGCCTCAATAACACTGTGGAGGCGTTCCAGGCCATCTGGTCTTCTTGGGACACCTATTGCACTCTGCAAGGTTTATGATCAAGGATCCCCTCTCTCCTTCTGCCTTTACCCCCTCATACCTTCTTGTCTTTCCCCTTGTCCATTGTTCCCCCCCTCCCCCTTATCTCTTATGCACTACATTGTTCCATTGTTTGTTTTTCTCCATACATTTTGTATGTACTGGAGAGACGTAACCCTCGCCTCCTTTTATTATGATTATTTACTACCTCTCTTTGTAAAAAACAAAATTTCAATAAATATTACAGTTTAAAAAAAACAACTATAATTGAATTACCACCTAGGACTGGTTCTTCCTCTTTAGCCTGCGCATTATAATTACTGCACAAATTGCACTGAGCTTCCTGGATTTGCTCATTCACAGACTGCGCAAACCCAACTCCTCAGTGACACTGAACACATAAGTTAAAACACATATTTTGTACAGTGATATAACTGCATCACAAAGTAGATTTTTTTTTTACTCTTTTTTTTTTTAGTTTTTTTTTGGGGGGTAAATTTAACAGAATATATTTTAAAAAAATAATTTATAAATTTTATTTTATCTCTGTATTTATTTTGTTATATGTCCCCTATGAGGTCATAAAAGGCCCTAGAGACTTTATTTTGTGTAGGTTACCACTGTAACTATAACAGCCCCAGTTAGAAGGGAAAACAGTATTCTATGGCACGTACAGCTTCTTGAAAAGCTGTACTGTGTCTGATAAGACCCAGAAGCTCTGCTTACATGGGGAGACACCTGGTGATCATATGACCTCTGGGTCCACCAGAGGCCGTGGCACTGCTGTTGCCTCTATTCACTACATAGTGCTGATTCAGTGATATGTAGTGTATTACACACTTTCTTGTCACCTGCAAAAATATTAAAAAGAACAGTACCCAGGACAAACCCTCAAGGTACACCACTTGTAACTCCTCTGTCAAATACAGCGTCTATTCATTAACCAACTGCAACGCCAATGAACTATCCAGGGACTAAGTCCAATCTTCAATAATTTATCTATCCACTATTTATGTGGCACTGTATCAAAGAGTTTGCTGAAATCCAGATAGGAAATATTCACGGTGCCACCTTTCTCCAGCACTTTTCTGATCTATTCAAATGGAGTTACAGATACTCTTTGAAAAAGAGACAATAGCGTATGGGAAAAATATTCAAATTGTCTCATATCATCAAAATCAGAGAAGCAAATACTGTGCTGTCTTCTACAGATGGGTTACTCCAGGTTTGCTGGTGTGAGCTAATTTGTATATTATTCCCATGGCGCACTACCTGAATAAGTGTAGTGTCTTTACAATGAGAAACAATACCACCCTCTGCTGCTCCTAAGGCATCTCAACCAGCAATGCAATAACCCTACTTTGTACTGATGAAGAACAAAAACACCAAAACAGTGCTGGCTTCTCAAATCAATCTAAAAATAAAAATAACAAACAAAACAAAAAACAGGTAAGGCTAGGTTCACACCTGCACTGGGTTTCCGCTCGTGGATTCCGTTCCCCATTCTGCTTTAAAAATGTGGAAAGAAACATCCTGCAAGCAGGACGTTTCTCTCCGCATTTTTCGGGCGGAAACCCTGCGGACCCCATTATAGTCTATGGAGTCCACAGGTTTCTGGGGGTTACTACTTTTTTAAGCGGATTAGGTTTCTGTTCGTGGGGTCCCCAAGCAGACCCCACAAACAGAAACCTGAACGGATATGTGAACCTAGCGTAAGTGATCATGGATCGAGGAAGAGGGATGAAGGGAAAAGGGAGGGGAATCACAGGCCCAAAGCTTTATTGAAATATAAATGCACCAAGGGGAGGGGGAGAAGTGGGGTATCAATCCTCTCCTTCATTGAAGTCTGGTCTGTGTGTGATGGAATAGTTTCTAAGCAGGGTGTGAACCAGTGTGCAGAAGTTTTTAAGAAAGCATTTCCTGCCAGACATCCTGGCTAGCCCCAGTTTTGTGGATGTAATTTGAAGTTGATGTAATGCAGGGTGCAATGTACAGTGTAGGATATGTGCCTTTACTGTATGTTGTGTTTGTTACACTTTGAACATGCCAATTCACCCATAACATCAGCTCCCAAAAACTCTGGGGCTAGACTCTGGTGACAGACTCCCTTTAATTTCCTCCTCTTCTCCTGCTAGCTTTTCATATTACTGTGTATACAGATAAATAAGAGGAAATCATCCCTAAGTATTCCAGGTTCAATTATGTACTCCTGATTATCCTGTATCTGGCCGTCAGACAACTGACTGCAACAGGAGCCTCAGCTGTAAGCAGTAGGACACACAAATCATTTATAGTATATAATGATATATATGGCATCATATTACTTATGTTACCCTAGAAGCATTATATGTTTGCCTGCTTAGATAAAAGGGGGCATGGCTTAAGATGTGACAATGTGTGCCCCTGGTGTAATATACTTGAATGATAATGGAGAAAAACGAACAATGGAACAATGTAGTGCATAAGAGATAAGGGGGAGGGGGGGAACAATGGACAAGGGGAAAGACAAGAAGGTATGAAGGGGGTAAAGGCAGAAGGAGAGAGGGGATCCTTGATCATAAACCTTGCAGAGTGCAATAGGTGTCCCAAGAAGACCAGATGGCCTGGAACATCATTATATATTATATTACACCAGGGGCACACATTGTCACATCTTAAGCCATGCCCCCTTTTATCTAAGCAGGCAAACATATAATGCTTCTAGGGTAAAATAAGTAATATGATGCCATGTAAAGCGCCTACTAGCTCTTTTATAGGGAACATCATAATCCTACTGGGCAACCAAACATTTGAGTGTGGTTTCTTTTTTTCCTGGGAGTCTTTAAATATCCATATAATTTTGTAAGTGTAGCAGTCACAGGCATTTAAGTATATAATAGGTCTTTACCTTTCCAGACCACAGCATTTGGGTGTATTTCCATAAAAATCCCTGATAAACTATTTTCCAGTTAAAAATGGCCGTGTAGGCTAAATAGTAGCATGCTATGGCTCACTGTGACTTTCATCTGCCTGAGTAAAATGACACACTATATAACTCAAATATTATGCATTATTCATATTACTAACATCTTGGAAAAAACTAAATTTACTTAAAGGTAAATTTAATTTGCAAAAATACATTTATATCATGTAAAGTGGAATATTTTAGATTACCAATCAGAGGTAGTATGGTTACATTAAAGATACCTACACAGTTATTATCTGTCCTCACAATCAATATAACGAAGGCCATGTGTCCCATAGGAATCATAAGAGTCAAGGTAAGGTAGATTGAGCCACTCCGGCTGGTAGCTTGTAGTGCTGTAGACAAAACACTCTATGGTGTTAGCAGCTGCTCTCCCTTCAGGTGAATTATCTTTACCTCCCCACTCCAATATTTCAATCCTCTTAATAGTGCGTTGGTACATGTCTGGACAGCCTTCAAATTCATCCAGGAATTGCAGCATCTGTTCATCCACTGAATAGATCTCTCCGGCAATATGGTGGCCAGTTCCTGGGATATTCATGAGAAATGGTATGTTGTCTTTCTGAGCTATCACCAGTGGATACTTCTCTATTGTATTTCCTGTGCCTTTAAATATTGCTTTTCCATTCTTTGGATCTGTCATGCGGTGATAGTTTGGTTGTCCATTCTTAAGGGTTCCGTATACAAAGATATCATGCATTTTCTTTCCTTTAAATTAAGGTAAATTTCACAAGTTAGAAGAGTGTTAACTTGTTTTTAACTGATTAATGAAACATCTAAAAATATAAATTCTAGACGTAGTCATCAAAAATCAGAAAATGTCCCCTTCTGTTTTAGACTTTAATCTTAAGCACAGAAACACTGGTACAACTGGTCATCATTAATAAGTCCTTAAAAGAGTTGTCCACTTTCAGACCAATATTGAGAGACAAATGTTATTGTTTGTATAATGAAAAGTTGTACAATTTTCCAATATACTTTCTGTAGCAATGCCTCATGGTTCTCTAGATCTCTGCTGGCTGTCATTCATTCTGCTTATTTCTACTGGATAAAAATCAGTCCATTGACATGTTGGTAATGTGATATACAGTCCAGGATCATGTGATATATGGTCCATGGTCATGTGATGAACACACCGATGCACAGCTCATTATAGTCACAGCACAGTAATCAGACATCTGCCTGGTAATGAGCTGTGCACCTGTGTGTCCATCTACGGACTGTATATTACATGACCATGGACTGTATATCACATGACCATGGACTGATTTTTACCCACTGGGAGTAAGTAGAATGAATGGACAACAAGCAGAGATCTAGAAAACTGTGAGGAATTGATACTCAAAGTATATTGAAAAATTGTATAATTTTTCCTTATACAAACAATAACAATTGTCTCTTAAACGGGTTGTATAGGAATTTGATAACTCACAGAGAAGACCGGGGAAGGTGAAACATAAAAAAGAAATCATACTCACCTGTCCCTGGCACTCCAGTGCCTGCCGCCCCTGTTCTTTTGGACGTGCTGCACGTGATCACTGAGGGCAATCAGTGGTCCTTTCCAGCCACTGCTAAGACCACTGATTGGCCTGTGTGTGGTGCAGGACTTCTTGCAGCAACTTCACAGTACGCGCCCGAACAGACAGTGACAGTGGACACCGAAGTGCCAGGGACAGGTGAGTATGAAATTTATTTTTTTTTGTTTCACCTTCCCTGGCCTATTTAAAAAATAAATTTTTTTGCTCAACCTCTTTAAAGTTTGAAAGGCAACTCCATAGCAACTCAGCACTACATGGGAGCTGAACTTATATGATTTTCATATTTTCAGTAGTACATGGTGCGCCCTTTTAACTTTAATTGAACAGAATGTGGACTGCACCAAGTTCATCCTGAGCTACAAATTCACAATTGGAACTGTAGTTTTATCTGCCATAGGAGATTATATCATGTTAAGCCTTCTATTTTTGGGGAGTCGTGGGAATTCACTGATGCGGCAATGAATAGCCCATATTCAATAATGTAATAGGCATGTTTGGCCAAAATTAATGTAATGTGTGAAAGCTGGATACAGATAGGAATTCTATGTAAACAAAAAGGCTGATAAGGAGGCGAGCAGCCTTAGGAAGTGGAAAAGGAACAGATTTCTTTAATAAAATATTAACACTTCTTAAAGGGTTTTTTTCCGGGCAAAAAAAAAAAAAAAAGGTCTGTAGGGCTATTAATGGGTTAGTAAGTGCACCCAAATACCTTTAACAGTGTTTTGAGTGATTTCTGGGTTTCTTTGAGAGCTCCTGATATCCTCTGCATTTGTTTACATGTATAGCTTCCTGCTGTTTTATCCTACAACTACCATGATGCATGGCTCTTCACTCAGATCCCCCTCTCACTCCCTCCTCCTCCCTCTCTCACACCCCCTCCTTGTTTCCCTAGCCAGCCTGCGGACTACTAACCTTACCTAACTAACTCAGCCCACACACCCCCACCTCACTTACATGTCTTTCTGTCCTGGAGATCACTTTCTTCTGTGCCACAGGGCTCCTTCTTCTCTTGACTTCTGCTGGCACCTGCTCAATAGAGTTGGAGTGTCGGCACTCTGGCTCTATTGCACAGGCAGAAGTGAAGGAAGTGACGCTTCCTGCCCAGAAGATCCGGACATGAAGACAGGTAAGTAATAGGGGTGGGGGGGGATGGGTAGTATTGGTGACTTTTCGTTTCCGGAAACGGGGAAAATGGAATGTCACCGGAAAAAATCAGAAAATGTGCCTGGGGCAGCGGCGATATGGGCAAATATACATTTTTTTTTATAAAGTTAGTTAGTATCCTTTATCCCGGACAAACCCTTTAACAACTGTAGCCATGTTAGCACAGCTGCCATGTAAACTACTATAGAGTGGCCATTCAGCCAGTGACCCCAGGCTTCATAATTCTGTTGCAGAACAGGAGTAAAAAGCTAGTTAACATTAGATTTTTTTTTTTTTTTTTACAGCAACATCATAGTGTTTAACCTTTTAAGAATGTGGATTAGTTTGGTGTTTGGTAAAGGACACTCAGGTTTGTTTTGACTTTTTTTAAAATAAAGTTAGGGCATTTCAAACAGCATAACTTTTTTATTTTTTCTGCTGAGGATGTGTTCACACCTGCGTTTGAATCTGTCCGCTGCCAATCCGAGTGAAAATCTCGGGGAACGGGGTCGACATCGGATACCGACAGGTTAGCGACGCATTGGTTAAAAACCCATTCATTTGAATGGGTTTTTAAAGCAACGTGCGCGTGTCCGATTGCACCCTCTGCACTGCGAAGCCGTTTTTTTCGTCGGACATGAAGTCCTGCATGTCCAACTTTGTTTCCGACGAAAAAAAAAGGATTTGCAGCGCAGAGGGTACAATCGGACACCCGCGCGTTGCTTTAAAAACCCATTCAAATGAATGGGTTTTTAACCAATGCGTCGCTAACCTGTCGGTATCCGATGCCGACCCCGTTCCCCGAGACTTCACTCGGATTGGCAGCGGACGGACTCAAGCGCAGGTGTGAACCCACCCTGACATTGCCATATGAGGTCTTGTTTTTTTTGTAAGACATGTTATTATTTGGATATTGAAAGAAATATCAATTTCACTATTGTTTTTTGGGTTTTGTTGTTACAGCATTCACTGTGCAGTACACATTATATGATTGAAATTTTGTTTTATTTTGATCACTTCTATAACACATTGCAATATTTCTGTCCATGTTACACTGACAGCAAACCTTAATGTGCTTATGTACATGGTAGAGGTGGCCAGCATCTCAGCTGCCATTGCGGCCCATCATCACCATTACATATATGAGACACAAATAGGGTGAAAGAGGGAGCCCCACCTCCGCTTTATCTAACCACTTAGATGCCACAAACAACATTGGTATCTAAGAAAATATTATGTGCTGCATCTTTTCAGGAAATTTTGATGGAATCTGCAAAGGATCCTCTAACACTGATGTAAACCTGGCCTTAAATGATTCATATGCACAGATCCTAAGTCTGTGTCATCCACAAACTGTAATAGTGGGGCGTGAAAGAGAAGATAAATAACTCAGTTCACCTCAAACGGGAAAACAAACCCAAAGAAAAAAAATACAAAAGGGTTCACCATTCAATTAAAACAATCTAAATATAGCCTGAATGAACCATTTAAAAACCATGTTTTATTAGTTTAGTAAAATATACATCATTTAAGTGGGTGATATCCAATATGTGCTTGGATATGACCCAGTGAAATGATGGTATTTACAAGGGAAGTAATACATTTTGTTTTTTAAATCGTTCATTCAGGCTACATTTAGATACTCTGTTCACCTCATACCAAGTAATGGATACATGGGAGTGCAGGGTTACACTGAGGCCGGGGCACCACACTGCGCAAACTGCTGCATTTTACAGTACCTGGTAATACCATCCACACATTGCAGAAAAATATCTGCAGCGGAAATGCTGCGATTTCAAAAACCATCATGATTTTGTAAATCGCAGAATGTCAGTTATACCTAAGGAAACGCTGGCGGTTTCCGTATAGGTATAATAGGGACAGAAACTCCGCAGAGGAAAACTCTGTGGACTTTCTGTGAAAAGAGCTGCGGAAAAAAACGTGATGCATTTCCACCATGGTCTCTTCCGCAGTGCATTTTGGCTGTGGCCCGCTACGTGGGGCCTTAGCCTTAAACTATGAAATGCAGAGCAAAGAAACTCCATTGTCCAAAAACATAAAATAAAATGTATTATTATATTAAAGAGGTTATCCAAGAGTTCATATTGATGGGCCATCAATATACTCTTGGTGGGGACTCCAAATACAGCACCCTCACTAAAGAGAATGTGATGTTATATCTTGGATGCTGGACTTTTTTTTTGCTCTGTAATAGTGTGGCGTAGTGAAAGAAATACTCACTCAATACATTATAGCACAATGAGGAAAGTGGTAGTACAGCATCCTGAAGGAAATCACCACATTAATTTTTATGGCAACTTAAGATCGGTTCGACCATTAGCTACAGATATTTATATACCATCCTTAGTAAATGGCTGCTGTATAATAGCCATAAAAGAATTTATTCCATTACTTTAAGTGTTTCATTATAATTTCTGGAGCTTGTACCTTTAAATCTAGCAGCTATAAGGTCCATTATTTTGATTAAAAAGAACTGCGTATTCTCTTTTATTAAAGGAATTGTTACCTTTATAGTCATGTTTTCAGTAACCAACAGGGCTGCTTTAGGAAGAAACTTGCCCCAGAAGGGACCGCAGAGGGGTCAAGGGTGAGCACTAAAACATGCAATTAATTCTTGTAAGAGGATTAAGGCACTCATGTTCACTCTGAATCAGAAAAATGAATTGTGAATAAAATGGTTCAAATCCAAGAGTTTAGATGTCAAAACTAATACATATGAAATGTAGGAAGCAAGCACATAAAAAATGAAGTGCGAGAAAGCGCAATAAAGGCATTACATGTGAGGCAGTACTGACGAACATAAACGTATCCAATTAAGAGACGTAAAAGCCCAATGACACAGAATAAAACTCACTCACTGTAGCTTCCTGCGTTTACAGACAGACCATCCACATGAACAAGGCGGCAGATCTATCTATGTTACAACTCAAAAATATCAAAATCCTGAAATAGGCAAGAACTTCACAGCGACTTTTGGTCATAATGTTTTCCTATGAGTGAAAAAGTTGCACAGCAATCTTAGATTTCACACAGTCATTGACAGATGAGATGAATGTGACATTGTTATACTGTACAATGCAGCAAAGTTAGAGCATCAGATCTCACAAGGTCTTACAAGGACTGACATTCTCACAAACTGACTGTGTCTTTTGCCTCCATGAGAAATCATTACGGTTACAGGAAAATGTCAAATTACTGTGACCAAAATTCAACATGTAGCCTTAAACATACTGTTCCAGGCCACATGTACCATATTTATAAAGCAGCTGAGATATCTTTCTGTCTCCAGCACAGACTCCTAAGGGCCCTTTCACAGGAATGTGCATTTCCCAGCCTGACAAAGGTCATTTTGATCAGAAATATTTTTGATATGTGAGATAAGAGGATCGGTCATCAATAAAAATGAATTGGAATAATCCTTTCATGCCAGAACCCAAAATTTCCTGCAGCACTTTTCACAGAGCCTCTCACTACCTTTTCAATTTGCCGATATCTCTGGCACCAGGGCATTTATTGGCAAAACTGACAGTGCGCTGAATACAGCTTTGTAGTGGTATGTAACACTGCACATGTTAGTGGACGTGAAAGGTCAAACGTGCTTTGTCAGTGTGCTAGCCATGTTTTTTATTGCTAGCACACTGACCCATTATTTTCTAGGCCCCATACACATGCATGTGAACTATCATGGGTCTGTGTATGGAGCCATGAGCCCAGGGAAAAACTCAAGACAGGTCCTTTACCTGTCCGATTTTTTGGGTCCATGGAGGCACGCTAATATGATTCATGCACCGTCTGTGATGTTTTACCCTTACCATCATGTGCATGTAGCCTTAGGCTGTTTTCACATATTCAGTGTTTGGTCAGTGATTTGCATCAGTGATGGACAGAGAAAACTTGGAGTGGAGAATACGCAGGCGTAGATTATAATGTAAAGATTTGCAACTGTTCTGTGTTTTCAACTCATTCCTGGTTTTAGTTCACAATCATTAATACAAAACACTGACACTGTGAAAGCAGCCTAAGGCCAGGGTCCCACGTTGCTAATAGGCAGCATTTTTGCTGCTACAGAAATGCCACGGCAAAATACGCCACATTTTACAGTACCTGCAAAGTGGATGGGATTCTGGCTAATCCCATCCACACATTGCAGAAAATAATCTACAGTGGAAATGCTGCATTTTCAAAAACGCAAGCGTTTTTGCAAATTGCGGCAGGTCAGTTATACCTAAGGAAACACTGGTGTTTTCTGTATAGGTGTAATAGGGACAGAAAGTCAGCAGAGGAAAACTGTGAAAAGCGCTGCATAAAAAAACACAATGCATTTCCACCGTGGTCTTTTTCTCAGTGCTTTTTGCGGCTTACTACATGGGGCCTTAGCCTAAGGCCTTATGTTGCGGAAAAGCTACCTTTTTGTTGTTGCAGATTTTGCTGCAATTTTTTGAGCCAAAGCCAGGGGAAAATTTAACATAAGTGCTTCCTTTATGTGTGCCATTCCTTTTCAAGAAAATCGACTTTCACTAGGTTCATACCTGCATTCATGTTTCCTTTCTTCAGGTCCACTTGGGAACCTGAAAAATGGAAACCCAATCCACTTAAAAGCAATTACCCGCGAAAACCCGCGGACCCTATAGACCAGTAATGGCGAACCTTTTAGAGACTGAGTGCCCAAACTGCAACCCAAAACTCACTAATTTATCGCAAAGTGCCAACACAGCAATTTAACCTTAATACTGTGCGGATCAACAATTGCGGACAGTTACAGACCCGCAAAATATGGTCGTGTGAATGGAGTTTTACAGAGCTTTCAATGATACAAAACAACTTTGTACTGAAAGGTAAAAGTTTGCATTTAGTACTTTAAACAATTTATATTCACTATTTACATCGCACAGGAACTGTTTTATAGTGACTGCGCAATGTTATTACAGCCTTTAATAATATCACATGTCTGCTATAAAACAGATACTGTGTGACATAAATGGTGAAGGTCCCCCAGACGGTACAATGTGCTCCACAGTGGCCCCAAACAGTACAATCTTCTCCACAGTGGCCCCTAGACGGTAGAATGTGCTCCACAGTGGCCCCACACAATAAATTATGCTCCACAGTGGCTCCACACATTATTATATGCTCCACAGTGGGCCACCACATAGTATTATACGCTCCACAGTGGGCCCCCGCACAGTATTATACGCTCCACAGTGGGCCCCCGCACAGTATTATACGCTCCACAGTGGGCCCCCGCACAGTATTATACGCTCCACAGTGGGCCCCCGCACAGTATTATACGCTCCACAGTGGGCCCCCGCACAGTATTATACGCTCCACAGTGGGCCCCCGCACAGTATTATACGCTCCACAGTGGGCCCCCGCACAGTATTATACGCTGCAGTGGACCCCCCCTCACACAGTATTATATGCTCCACAGTGGGCCCTCGCAATAATATGCTACTTACCAGCACTCCCACAAAGAGCAGATAAGTAGCATTCTCCTTCTATCACCGCAGGCACTGATGAATTACGTCAACGCGCCTGCATCGGGGCAGAGGTCACAAACTGTCTACACTGTGCTACACTGCTCTCTACACTCTGCGGCCTACACTGACAGTTTTCAGCTGTATGTGCATTTGCACATACAGCTGAAAGAAGCGCTCGCTCACTAACGGGGAATCCTGTACCAGATTCCCCGTTAGTGAGCGATCAGGGAGCCTGGATGGGGTGATGGCGCGCGTGCCAACAGAGAGGGATCTGAGTGCCCCCTCTGGAACGCATGCCATAGGTTTGCCAACAAGGCAATAGACTATAATGGGGTCCACCGGGTTTCCGCCCGAAAAATGCTTACAGGACTTTTATCTCTGCATTTTTCAAGCAGAATGGGGAACGGAATCCCCAAGTACTCACCAGGCGCAGATGTGACTCCAGCCTTTGGCTTAAAAAAATGCAGTACAATCAAATAAAAAAATAAATCAGTAAAACCAAAAAAGCAGGTTTTCCACAATGGGCCTTAGCCTAATGATACAAATAAGCAGAGCAGCTGTAAGCCATGCAGCTATGCGAGTTGTCATGGTTTTCAAATAGTTAATAACTGATTGCTCAGGGTTAATGGGTGTGCAGTTTTGTACACTAACCTGCCAATACTGTGAGGCAATGACAGCGTACCTAAACTTTCAAAGAACGTTTGATTTTCTTGCAGTGTTTCTGGCATTAATATATTTTTCAATATATTTTGTTAACAAATTTGGCTCCTTTCTGTGAAATCCTCTGCTAGCTGAAATATATAGAGTGGTTGTAACTGTGTGGGCTCCTGTATAGTTCAGGAAAGCTGAGGTTGTAGTCACTTTAAACAAATATATCTCAGGCATTTTATAATATCAAACTTTCTGGTATCATATGAAAGATGATATTCTCATCTTTCATAAGACACCAAGACTGTAGTTCTACCTGCAATCTTACATCTAATGAAAGTAGAGTATAGATTTCAGCCAGCAAAAAACAGCGAACAAAGTGGATTTCAGCACAGGATTTCACAGAAAGAAGATAAAATTTGCTAACAAAGTATATTACAATATTTATTCATGTCACAAATGATGGCAGAAAACAGAAGTTTTTTGAAAGTTCAGTTACACTCTAATGATCAACAATCAAGAAACAATCAACTTTAATGATCAATTAAAAAACTTCAATGGTTTGCATGGTCACACAGTTTTTGGCTGCCTGATTTCAGCCACATGTGTTTGTACCTCTGTGCCAGTTTGCTGAAATACTGAGACGCTGCAGCTGTGTACCCCTTCTTATCTACTGTTTTAAAGGGGTTGTCCAGGCAAAATTTTTATATTTTAAATAGGCTGGGGAGGTGAAAAAAAAAAAAATCATACTCACCTTTCCCAGGTGCTCCGGTGCCTCCTGGGATGGGACGGTCCGGTCATCCTGGTCCATTGTTATCTTCTGGCGGAAGTCCCCGCCACATGTGACCGCTGAGGCCAATCAGTGGCCTCAGCGAAGGGAAAGTGACAGCACTACCTGTGACGTCCTGGGGTCTCTTCCTCAGGCTGCTGATTGGCCTCAGCATTCACGTGACCGCTGAGGCCAATAAGTGGCTTCACTGGAAGGGATCCGGAATGTCATAGCCGGAGAGCAGTTTCACTTTGAGAAGACGCCGGAGGAGCAGCACCGGACCGTGCTGGGAGGACACCGGAGCATCGGGGACAGGTATGATTTTTTTTTTTCACCTCCCCTGGGCTATTTAAAATATAAAAATGTTGCCTGGACAACCTCTTTAAGTGCTCATGGACATAGCAATGTAGACCTGTAAGGACTGTGTGGCACCATGTGATGCCTCTGTACAGTACTATATTCTCCCTTATAAGCAATGCTGTACAGTATTACAGAATTGGCTTTAAGCCTCATTAACACAACCGTATACATGAGCCGGGTCCATGGATGATGTGCCGCTCGCGCCTCCACAGCCCCATTCAGTGCTCTCAGTGAGCCCGGGCTGCAAAACAGATAGAAATAGGACCGGTCCTGAGTATTGCTGCAGGCTCACTGCTCTATCCATGGGCGAGTGATAATAAACAGTTGGGTGTAAGAAGCCTCAGTGGTATTTTAGTCATGATACTGAAGTCAGTGGTGCTTAATGCAACTGCAGTACATTGAAGATCTTTCTTTTTGGTTTTAAAGGCTCTAGAAACGCATGTAAAATGCATGTCAAACTGCAGAATTTTTATCATGTGTTTTAAAAAGCCATAAAAAAAAAAAAAACACCCTTGTGCGAAGGAGATCATGTAAAAGTATTCACTTTCTCTTATCTTCTCCATGTGACTGAGCCCTCCATGACTAGCCTCTGGGCAATTTGGTACCCCACACAATACTGCAACCCATAGTAATAGTGCCTTATTTGTGCCCCCAAAACAGTATTTGCGCCCTTTGCGTATCCCCAACCAACCAGTAAAAAGGTGCCCACTTCACCCCCACGGTATTGGTGGCAACTTACTGCCATATAGTAATTGTGTCCCTTGTGCAGTAGTGCCCTCTTGTACTCCCCACAGTAATAATTTTACCCAGTTATAGAGGTCAATAAGTAATAAAACTACAACTCAATTAGTGCCATTCCAGTGATGAACAGAGCTCAGGCTGCAGGGCTCTTCAGCCAAAAATCTGTGACCTGGGTAGCTGGTGCTAGCAGTTCCATTTGGTACAGAGATATAACAGCATCTGCAGATGGTGGCACTCCCAGCACTGGTAGTCTCCTGGCATATGGGGTATACGTGCGCTATAAAGTGTATGATAGGCAATGCATGGGGACTTTTGTAGTTTAAGCAGGTTTAGGGACATTGCTAAGCATCTATGAGCTCTGTCAGGACACACAAGGCGGTTACCGGAATCTCCTCTATCAGACGGGACCGCGGCCTCCTGCTGCAGCTACTTCCTACTTGTGCTGGCGGACGGCAGAGCTCTGCTGAGCTTAGTGACGTGTGTGTGCACGTGACACCGTGTGTCCTCGGGAGGGAGGGGGGAGCCAGGGTGCCGGGCGTACCGACTACCGCATGTGGGAGGGGATGGTGCAGTGTGCCAGTCACCATGATCTCACTATACACGATTACTACACGGGCATGTTAGACCGCTGTATGTATAGACAGACTAGTATCTCCTCTGATGTCTGAATTCGGGTGCTAAGTAGAGTTGTATAAGAGATGCCCGAGATAGTGCTGCTGTATTCTTGTGTCCTGGGCAAAGGGTAAATCATAATATAAAAATGAAGTTCTGCAAGCAGTATACAGAGGCATAGCTTGAAGCTTCTGGGCCCCAATGCTTAATCAGTAAGGGCCCCCAAGCTACCATGTGCTGTTTATAGCACCAGTGCCATCTTATATTGTAGAGTGGCCTTTGGTTGTTACCTCTGCACCCCCTATAGCTACGCCCCGGGCAGTATACAAAGAGAAAATCTGAAAGTGTCTACACTATAGGTATGACACACCTGCTATACTGAGGGATCGTCTTCCTGACTAGCAGCGTTTGGGCTCCTGTACATGAGCACGTACAGTCCCAAAAATGTAGACAATATGTCTACATGCATCATAGTGATCACGGATTCTAGGATCCCCTGCCTCATATTATATGCAGTACAGGAAAGAGGCTGGGACTCCCAACATCAGAGATAACTATAATGCTAGGAATCCATGCACCAGCATAGTGTACAGGACGGTAAATACGTGTATGGCTCACACGTCCGAGTAGTGTGAAACCAGCCTAAGGCCTCATGCATATGACCGTGTGCATTGTCAGTGTCCTAGCCATGTTTTTTTTTTTATAAATTCTTTATTTTAGAAATTATACAGAAATAACAACAAACAAAGATGGCGTGAGCCAAACAAGTGCTTGACCTCAAGGATCAAGATATATATCAACATCCATACATAATAACATTAGAACATCAGCTTCTGCTGATCATATCAGTTGTCAGGGGGAAAAAGGAACAAAGAGGGGGAAGGAAGCAGGAGAGAAAGGGAGAAATAGGGAGAGAGAGAAAGACAGGGAGAGGACAAATGTGGGAACCAAGAGTTAACACACAAATGACAAACAGACAAGGACCCCGACCCCTCCATATCGGCTGCGTAAACCTTAAATCAAGGTCTACCCGTCAGATCTTTATAGGCCTGGGATCCCTGAAAAAGAATCCACGGCGTCCAGGCCGCCATAAAGGATTCCCTCGCATCACGAAGGTATGCCGTGAGATCCTCCATGTACTGGATGTCCTCCACTTTGCGAATCCAGTGAAGGAGAGAAGGGGGATTAGACGATTTCCACAGCACTGGGATACACGCCCTAGCGGCATTGATCATGTGCCGTAGGGAGGATTTGCGGTATGTACGCAGGGGGCAGTCTGAAAGGTGCAGCAGAAAGAAGGCTGGCGTGTTAGGAATGGAAGTTTGGAATATCTGACCTAGCATCCTATGTACTCCCTCCCAAAAGTCTCTCAATTTCGAGCATTCCCAGAGAATATGTAAAAGCGTCCCCTCCTCCGAGCCACAACGCCAACAAGCAGGAGAGAAGGACGGGAAGAGTCTGTGTAGTTTAGACGGAACATGGTACCATCTAGTCAGGATTTTATATCCCGCCTCCTGATATCTGCTAGCTAACGAACTCTTATGGGTAAACTCAAAAATTCTGGAGCACTGTTGGTCAGAGAAGGTCATGGCCAGATCAGCCTCCCATCTGGTTAAGTAGGAGGGTCTGTGGCCCGGAGGAGGGGACACCAGGAGCAAATAGAAATCAGAAAGGGAGTGTCTTAGCAGGCCCCTTCCCATGCAAGTCTCCTCAAACCTCGTGGGCTGTCTGTCATACCCCGGGGACTTGGGTAATGAAGAAAGGAAGTGCGTGAGTTGAAAGACCCGCCATGGGCCAAGCGCCGGAAGGTCCGGTGCGGTGAGTAGTTCCCGGTGAGACATCCAGTTGCCACCAGAGCGAAAATGTAGGGCCCTCAGTCTGCCCGCCACTCGCCACTGCCGGAATGGCCCTTGAGATAGACCCGCCATAAAGGCAGGGTTTCCCAGGATGGGAAGTAATGGTGAAGGGGAGGGGGAGATCCGCTCCTTACAGAAGAGCGACCTGCATACCCGGAGAGTGGGTCCTATGGTGGGGTGGGTTCTCAGGGCTAGCCATGTTTTTCATGGATAAAATCTGTTTAGTACTGCAGCGATCAGGTCATCAATACTGTTTGCCAGGGATTTATATATTGTTGGGGGTCTGATATCCAAGAACTGGCTGATCAGCTGTTCGAAGAGGCTGTGGTGCTCACCAGCGCTGTGGTCTCTTCCATGTATTGATAACATTCATCGGTAACATAATACAGCAGTACCTCAGTCCCATTCAACTGAATGGGGATGAGCTCCAATACTAAGCACAGCCCCTACACAATGTACTGTGCTTGGTATTCAGTGAAGAGGTCCATGCCTTCTCAGCCAGTCGATCTGTCAAGATCCCAGGTGTTGCTATCTTAAGGAAAGGTCATCAGTATAAGTTCTGGAAAACCCCTTTAGGCTAAGGTTCCACTTGACAAAGTGTAGCAAAAAAACGCTGCAGAAAAGACCGTGGTGGAAACACTTCACCGTTTTTTCTGCAGCATTTTTCACAGCAAGTCCGCTGAGTTTTCCTCGGTGGACTTTCTGCCCCCATTATACCTATATGGAAAACGCCAGTGTTTCCGCAAGTATTAATGATTTTTTTTTAAAAGCTTTTTTTTTTTAGCCAAAATCCCATCCACTTTGCAGGTACTGTTTTTCGCAAAGTGAAAAAAAAAAAAAAAATTACACTCACCTTTCCACAGCACTCTGGTGTCCCACGCCACTGTCCAGTCCCGCGGCGTCCTGGGGCTTGTGGAAACAAGCCCTGGGGTGCCACGGGACTGGACAGTGGCCTGGGACACTTTATACAGCCTGTAATACAAATGCTGATTTTTTTGCAATTAGAATTGTAATGCATTACATTAGTGTTCAGACCCCCTGGGGTTCAAGTCCCCTTAGGAGGTCTAATAAATGCAATAAAAAAAAGCACAAAAAAAATTTAAAATAATGTGAATACATATAAAAATTGTTGTGAAACACATACACATTAGGTATCCCTGTGTCCGAAAATGCCCGGTCTACAAACTTAAAAAAATATTTTTCCCATACGGTGAAGGCCACAGCGGGAAAAAATCTGATAGAAATTTGAATAAAAAGTTACCCCAAAATGGTATAACTAAAAAGTACATCTGGCCCTGTTAAAAAAAAAAAAAAAAAAAAAAAAAAAAAAAGACGTCCTATGCATCACTGTTAACTGAAATATAAAAAAGTTATGGGTGTCAGAATATGGTATCTTTAAGAAAAATCTTTGCAAAATTTTAGATTTTTGTTAAGGGGTTAAAATGTAAATAAAACTACTGTATATAAATTTGGTATCCCCGGAATCATACCGAAACATAGAATACAAGTGACATGTCATTTTGGCTGCACAATGAACACCATAAAAATGTAGCCCATAAGAAAGTACTTTTTCTCCAATACCACCCAATTCTGAATTTTTTCCAGGTTCCCAGTACATTGTACAGAATAATAAATGGTACCCTTATAAAGAACAATTTGTCCCACAAACATTAAGCCCTCATATGGCTCTGTAAACGGAAAAATAAAAAAGTTATGAGGTTTAGAAGGTGGGGAGTCAAAAACAAAAATTGAAAAATGTTACCAGTGGGAAGGGGTTCAAGGCTCAAATACCTTTCTTACATTTTTTTAATAGTTATTTCCCTTACTATCTTTCATTATGATTGAGGGTAAATGAATGGTCTTTTAAACATGTCACTTTTTTTTTTTTTTTACTTCTTTCCAAGACTTGAATTTTCTCTAGAGACAAAAAAAATGTTTAGTTTTGGCTTAGTGACCACATGTACAGTACTTACATATTCATTCTTTAGAAGTCTCTTATAAGGAAGCAGGTGAAAAAACAAGAATACTGAACTTTAAACTGAAATGCTGCCTGTCTGAATGAAGTTATTTCTAGGGCCACTTGTTCCTTTAGCACATTTAACCATGTGCAGCCTACACAGCCCTCCTGTATTATTATCTAATGTACAACCAGACCCTTCAGGTGTGGGAAGAGTTAATACTAGTCAACGTGCAAAAACACACTCTTGAAATCATATCCTGTTGGTCCTTTAAAGTTTTTGTTTTGTTATGTACAGTTTTTTATGTTACAGACAAGAGTTTCCTGCTTTGGATGACCCTTACAAAACCTTACTGGGTCTCTCAAAAGTTAATGGCAAGCCACCTTTCCAAACCTCAGCCAAGGAATGAGGTCTTGCTTTGAAATCGAAGGGTTACGGTCCCTTCTCAGCAGTGGCTCTCTCAGAAACTATGAACTCTAGTCTGTAAAAACAAACAAGAGCATCACAGAGTAAATTGCTTGTAGGCTTCTACAAAATTACTCTTTTGATGGTATTTTTAACGCATAAATGAAAAGAGTTTTCTTAAAAGTGTAATCCCTTTAAAATGTTTCTTCTTAAACACCATGAAATGGAAGTTGCTGAACAATTGCGCAGAGCACCACAGGAAATACTTAAAAGGAAATTATCATTAAAGGACACATTGCCTTTATGTAATGGGCAGCATAGTCCTACTATTATTTTGTATTATGGCCATTCCTCCTGTAGGGGAAATCTTGAAGGGAAACTTTCCGTACAGTCATAGAAAGAATAGAATAGGAATAAAAACAATTATGAAGGTAAACTACATGGAATATATATATATAAACTCTGCTATGCCAAGTTCATGCGCTGAAGGCACAGAGCATGACACATGGAACCAAAGAGCAATTCCTTTTTATACATTGCCCCTTCGGGCTTTGCATTAGTGAAAAATAGCATATTTTCGCATTTCCAGCCCCTATACAATGTACGGCTCTGTGCTTAAATGGGTTATCCAATTTCTTATATTGATGGCCCATCCTTAGAGGTCTTTAAAAATAGAACTGCAAGGGTCTGACACCTGGGATTCCTTTAGATCTGCTGATCCTGGAGAGTGCGGCTCCCAGTAATGTCTGTGGGGCAGTGCTGCAGTAGCACAACAAGTAGCTACAAATCATATGACGACTGAACAGTGCAGCTTCTGACATGTAGACATTACTGGGAGCAGTGCTGTTACCAAAGAGCTGATCTGCGGGGGTCCTAGGTGCTATACCCTCTCAGATCTAATATTGATGGTCTATCTTAAGAATGGGCCATTAATATTAGAAACTTGATAACCTATTTAATATGTTGTGAAAAAACTGGAGCACTCACCTGAATGTAGTAGTCTCTTCAAACAGCTGATCTGTGGGGGTCTCAGGAGTCTCACCCTCACTGATCTGATAATGATGACCTATTCTAAGGATTGCTCATCAATATTTGATTCCCAGAAAGCAGCTTAAGTTATATGTACTCCAAATTGTTGCTATTAAAATTATTAGTAGCCCCACATAAAGCACGCCCCATACAGCTCTTGGCTTTGTTGTGATCTAATGTGGTTAGTGCAGCTGACTGGCAGATACTAGCTTGACTAGTGGATGGACGCTCTCCAGCTTTTGTACTCATTTTCTGATGGAGAAGTTTATGTATGATATTTGTTAACTTTACTCACTTATGATGCCATTTTTGTTCATTTTATTCCTGGATGATAAAAAGGTATCGCTCTAAACAGTGATGAAAAAAAAAAAATCCCAGTTTACTGCAAGTTTAAACTAGCATATCCTCAAGGGGTTAATGAAAATTAAGTTCCACCATTTACTTGGAATGTTTTTCATAGGTAATGGGGATGTGCGTTTCTGTGCAAGTTTCACCATCGAAACAGTATTACATATTACCTGTAATACATATTAATAAAATCATCTTCAAGTACTGTGTATACTCAGTGTCTAGGCAGTGTGAGCAGAGCTTGCTTAGTGGATATGACTGTAAGCTTACATAACACCTCTTAGCAGATCTCATGATAGACATGTTGGCCACGCTGGCTTATGCTAATGTAAAAGGACAGTGTAAAGCTTAATCCAATAGAAATCTGTGGCAGAACAATTGCTGTTACATGGATTCACCAAGTACACGTGGTAATATATGTGTGTAATGATATTAATGCAAACAGTAGAAGCACTACTAATACTATGCTTATTGTCACTCACCTGCCATTGTCCTTTGGTTACTCGTAAGTTCTGGCCACTGATCTGTCTATGCACAACCTGTCTGGATCTCCTCCTACTTTTTTAATAGCACCTTATGCAATCTGAGCGTCCTTCTACTGCTACTACTGTGAAATGCATCGTAACTAATAATTTACACCATTTACCCTAGGGCACAGTTCACTGTAGCATTAACTATTTTTTTACATTAGGGAGAGACTAGTACAGGGATATATTAGACCATGCATGCCCTGCTAAGAATTCTTGGTGAGGAATAAAAATAAAACCTCATTGGTGAAAAAGAGGAATTTGCTCCTAGCGCCACCTATGGGAAGGTAGCTCTCTATAGATTAATACATGGTTTTCAAAGAAACCTAGGAGCAAATTCCTGTTTCAACAGAATTCTGTATTCTTTACCTTGAGAAATTGAGGTGGAATCCGCCTAAAATCAGCCTCCCAATCCTTTCAATGCGAGGCAGCAGTTGATATTCTTCAGCTAGCAGGAAAAAAAAAAAAGCGTCCTGTTAGTTCTTTAGGTGAATTCCACCTGAGAACGCCCATTAAATTAATGGGAAGTGGAAAATACACTCGCAGAATTTGGAATTTTGCCCTGCCCAAGAAAGGCAAAGTACAGTTGGCACTCTTCTCCAAATACTGTGTTGATTTTTGTCAAGCAGAAAAAATCTGCTTCAAATTCCTGAAGCAGAATTTTCTGCTTGACAAATTCAGCATC
Source organism: Leptodactylus fallax (assembly GCA_947044405.1). Taxonomy (NCBI): domain Eukaryota; kingdom Metazoa; phylum Chordata; class Amphibia; order Anura; family Leptodactylidae; genus Leptodactylus; species Leptodactylus fallax. Next base: position 261,001 of record CAMRHE010000014.1, on the reverse strand, counting down.
AAAATCCAATGTGTGAATAACCCCTTAGGCTCCATGCACAGGAATTTGTGCTTTGCCAGAGTGTTAGCCAGGTTTTAATGGCTGGCACACTGACCCATTACTTTCTATGGCCTCCTTTTACACATCATGGTTTTTCCTACAGCGCTTTTCACAGGAGGTCCGCAAAGGTTTCCTCTACAGAGTTTCTGCTTCCATTATACCTATAGGGAATCCGCAGCGTTTCTGTAGGTATAATTGATATGATGTGATTTCCAAAACCACAACAGTTTTGGAAATCTCAGCGTGTCCGCTGTGTGTATTTTTCCACAATGTATGGATGGGATTCGCTACTTGGGGCCCCGGCTTTAAGGAGTTTTCAAGCTCATTTTTATTGATGATCTATAGTAATAAGTGAATCCCCACTGATCAGCAGTATGAAGGGGCTATGGCGCCTGTTTATATCACACGCTGTCTGTTTATAGTAACTGTGTCATGTAGTTACAGACTTGTCACATAGACGTGTATAGGACGAGGCTGTAGTTACATTACATGGCCTCTATGAGATGAATGACACTATGTAAACAGAAAAGGGGTCACGGCGCTTACACAGGTACCACGGTGCATTCAAACAGCAGATCCTGGGGTTCCCAGTTATTGGAACCCACTAATGTTTTTTTACCTTTTAATTAGGAAACACCTGGGGCATTATTAATAAAGGGAACTATTTAAAGGGGGTACACAGGGATGTTATTCATTTATAGATGCACTTGGGGGTATTATTCATTATGGGGGGTTATATTATATATTTTAGAATTGGGTTAGCAGCAGGATGGTCGTGCAGGTAAGGACAATGTGGGTCGGGTGCCTGGAAAAGTAAGGACCCAAAGATGTCTGTGCTGCAAACTTTACAGAGATTGAAAAAAGTGGTCATGGCGGTCCAGATGGAAGAGAAATGGTATGGAAATGTGAACGATTAGAGACGTCTCCTGTAAGTCACTAAATGTTACTGCACTGTATTCACCTAAATGTTCTGCAGTGCCCTGTGTAGAGCCGCTATATACCACTGTACGCTCACCGTATAGTGATAATGTCGGTATAACTAAGTTGGGGGCCCACTTAGACATGTTCGTCCCTCCTGTGCTGAACCACTAACTACACCTCTGCAATCTTGACAAAATATCAAAGGCCTTCAAGTCAGGTCTCAGTGCATGTCAGTCAGCCAGTTGTTGTTTTTTTTTTTTTTTTTTTTTTTTACATTAAGAAGTTTTATATAAGAATAGTGAATAAATCGAACAACAAAAAAACAAACAAACAGGTACTTTACAGGAAAGGGAGGAGGGGGAAAAATGGGAACTTCAGACGAAATCGGGAAAATGGGAAGGAAAGGAAGGGGGATAACTGGAGGGGGAACCACAAAGGCTGTGTCGCAGCAGAAGCAAACAGCATAATCAAGAACAAAAACAAAGAAAAAGTACATTATGTCAAAGTAGAAAGAGAGGAAGGGGAAAAAGAAGGAAAGGGAAGGCTAGGAAGACATAGAAAGGAAGGCAGACTGAAACTCAGCAGAGTAATAGAAGTGGTTCCACAGGAGCAACGTTTGTTGGAGTGCTCTGTCATCCGGTTTGAATTCCGTGAGCAACTTTTCCATACTTTGTATGCATAGGACCTCTTGAAGCCAAGCCATTAGCGAGGGGGGAGTCTGTGACTTCTACAACCTAGGGATAACAGATCTTGCTGCCACCAGTAGGAAGCCTAGTAGTTTACGGGTGTGCTTCATAAATTTACGAGGGAAGATGGAGAGGAGGAGGGGGGCAGGGTCATCATCCAGAGCGATGCGTCAGTCAGTTTTTGAACATAGAATTGGTATTATACTTTTAGAATTATATATTATGCTGTATGCTTCTCTTTAATATGGTCTAAGGACACTAGCCAAAACCAGGAGAACCACCCCGGTCAATTATTCCATTTACAATAAAAGTGTATGGCTGGCACTGCACACATGGGCAGGAAGAAAATACATAACCCCACGGAATATGCTTCCAGTAAGTTTTCACACACAGTGCAAATGAATCGTTGATTGTAATGTCAATCTGTATTCCCTAGTCCAGACAGCAGCACAATATGGGGTATCTCTGCCCCTGTGTGTTGTTTAGGACAGTGGAACCTTTAATTAGCACCAAATTTAAGGTGCCTCCTACTAGCCCTATAAGAGGGCACCTGAGACCTCCCTCCACTGTGTAAATTATAAAGTAACAGGAAACAAGCTTCTAGGGAGGGAAGCCTTGTGCTGCTGTCTGGACTAAGGGAATACAGATTGACATTACAATCAACGATTCCCCTTACGTCCGACAGCAGCACAATATGGGGAGATAGCAAGTAATTCCCCTAGGGAGGGTTTCCTCGCCTTACAACGTCAAGGACTGTCTGACCAAAGGCAGTTGTCTGGGAACTGCGGACGTCTAAACGATAATGTTTGACAAAGGTCAACTGGGATGACCATGATGCAGCCGCACAAATCTGGTCCAAAGGTAAGGACCGGTACTCAGCCCAAGAAGTCGACACAGCCCTGGTCGAGTGGGCCGTAGAAAAAACTGGAGGGAGTAACTCCTGAATAAGGAAGGAAGACTTAATTGTCTCCTTGATCCATGTGGATAGAGTAGGCTTGGAAGCCTTGAGGCCTTTGTTTTTACCCTGCATATTAATTAGTAGGTTTTCGGCCTTCCTAAACGGTTGAGTGCGGGATAGGTAAATCCGCAGACACCTTACCACATCTAAGGTGTGGAGCTTTTCTTCCTCCTCAGAGGTTGGAGTGGGGAAAAACACTGGTAGCGAAATTAGCTGATTGCTATTATAGCATGAGGGGACCTTAGGGTTAAACCCAGGCAAAAATCTAAGGTGCACCCTATCTGCAAAAAACACAATGTACGGTTCTCTAGAAGAGAGAGCCTGGAGTTCCCCTACTCTTTTGGCAGATGTAATAGCCAACAAAAAAACGGTTTTGTAGGCCAAATATTTTAGCTCCGTAGTCTCCAAGGGTTCAAATGGAGGACCGCACAGGCCTGTAAGGACTACCGCAAGGTCCCACTGGGGAACTGGAGATGATACTGAGGGCTTTAGCCTCATTGCCCCTTTAAGGAACCTTGCAACCAGAGGATCCTGAGACAGACGTCTGTTCAAATGAGCGGAGAGGGCCGCAATCTGCACTTTCAAAGTGGCAGGGGCAAGGCCCTTATCCAAACCGTCCTGAAGAAAATTTAAAATATCAGCCGTTGAAGGTTGTAAATTATTAATACCCTTCTTGGAGCACCACTCCATGAAAATCTTGGCTGTCCTCTGGTAGTTCTTATTGGTAGAGTCTGCTCTTGCAGAAGAAAGGGTCTTCAGGACGGCCTCTGACAGTCCTCTATCCTGCTGTAGGGACTGCTCAACCTCCAGGCTGTCAGGTTGAATCTCCAGAGATCCTGGCACTTCAGAGATCCTTGGGAAACCAGGTTCTGGATGGGGGGAAGCCTCCAATATATCCCTCGACTCATCTCCATGAGTTGGGAAAACCAAGCTCTTTTTGGCCAGAATGGAATGATGGCTATCACAGAGACTTGGTCCTGTCTGATTTTCATCAATACCTTCGGTATTATTGGAATTGGAGGGAAGATGTATGCCAGCCTGGACCTCCAAGGGATGGACAGGGCATCCACTGCCAAGGGATTGTCCTCCTGGTAAAGGGAACAGAACGTCTCCACCTTGGCGTTGAGTCGGGTTGCCATGAGGTCTATTTCTGGAAGACCCCACTTCAGGGTAATCTGATGAAAGACTTCTGGATTGAGTGACCATTCTCCTGATACGGCATGACCCCGACTCAACCGATCCGCTACTATGTTCAGGGAGCCCTTGATGTGAACTGCGGATAAATGGGTTAGATTTTTCTCTGCCCATGTAAATATCAGATCTGCCTCCCTGAGGAGGGTTGGTGATCTGGTGCCTCCCTGTCTGTTCACGTACAGCACTGTGGTCATGTTGTCTGACCGGATTTTGACTGCTCTTCCCTTGAGAAGAGGCGAGAAATGGAGTAAGGCACGATATACAGCTCTGAGGTCCTTCCAGTTGGACGAGGTCCTTCTTTCTGGAGCGCTCCAGACTCCCTTTATGGAGTTTTCGTCCAAATGGGCTCCCCATCCCGAGAGGGATGCATCTGTAGTCAACGGGGTCCAAGAAGGTTGGACCGTGGACCTTCCGTCTTTCAGGTGCAACCACCACTTGAGGGAAAGACGGGTCCTGGGGGAGAGTCGAATCTTCTTGCTGAGTGTAAGAAGGGAGCGATCCCAAGCCTCTAGTAACTCCTTCTGGAGAGGACGTAAGTGCCACAAAGCCCATGGGACTGCCTCCACTGAGGAAGACATCAAGCCCAGGATTTTCATCAATGTTCTGATGGAGGCTATCGGCTTTTTGAAGAGGTGCTGGACTGCACCGACCAGTTTCTCCTTCCTTGCTGGTGTCAAGGAGACCTGCAGGCGGACTGAATCCAGGAAGTAGCCGAGGAACTTCCTTCGGGTTGAAGGGATCGTTACCGACTTCTCCCAGTTTATAAGCCATCCCAGACTCTGAAACAGGGACACGGCTGTCTGTAGATGCTGGAGCAGAACAGACTCTGACTGGGCTTTTATCAACCAGTCGTCTAGATAAGGCACCACGAATATCCCCTGAAGTCTGAGGGCGGCCGCTATAGGAGCCACTACCTTTGTAAAGGTGTGGGGAGCAGAGGAGATCCCGAAGGGTAGTGCTGTGAACTGAAAATGCTTCGTGTGGCCGGAAACTACTACGGCAATCCTTAGAAACCTTCTGTGTGGAGGATAAATAGGAATATGCAAATAGGCGTCTTTTAGATCCAAAGTCACGAAAACATCGCCTTGGAGGAGAAAAGTGGTGACAGACTTTATGGTTTCCATACGGAAGTGCTTCTTTTTGATGAAGCGGTTGAGGTACCTTAAGTCTATGACCATTCTCCACTTGTCTGCCGGTTTTGGTACCAGGAAGACGGGAGAATAGACACCGGATCCTTCTTCTAGAGAAGGGACTTCCTCCAGAGCTCCCTTGTGAATGTACTCTCGGATGGAGCATTCCAATGTAGTCTGCTGCATTATAGGCAGGCTGCGAGTTAACACAAACCGATCCTGAGGAGGATGGAGGAACTCGATTGCATATCCTTTTTGGATTACCTGCAGGACCCATGGGTCTTGAATTTTTTTCCTGCCAGCAGTTGAAAAAATGGGGGAGACGACCCCCGACAGGAATCTCGGCCACAGGAAGACTGCTCCTGATGTCAAAAGCTAGGCTTCTCCTTTTTATCATCAGACTTCGGGAATCTCCGGACGGCGCCTCTAGAGGAATATCTAGAGCCTCTTTGGGACTGCCGTCCACGACGAGGCGGATAGCCTCTATCACGGCCAGAATTAGATCTACCTCTAAAGGCCTGGGGTAAAGTTTTACCCTTCCTATCAGCCAAGCCCTCCAGGATCTCGTCTAGGGCACTGCCAAAGACTCTACCTGGCTCAAAGGGTAATGCGCACAAATTATATTTTGAGGGGAAATCAGCTCTCCAGGGTTTTAACCATAGAGGTCTTCTTGCTGCAGTGGTAAGTGCCAGAGATTTGGCCGCCAGCCTTAATTGATGGTGGGAGGCCTCCGCTAAATATTCAGCTGCCAGGGAAACCGAGCCTAGAAACCCTAGCAGCTCATCTCTGGAGACTCCAGAATCGATGTCCCTCTCGAGATGAACCAGGTCAGTGCGTAATTTGGCTGACACTTCACAAGACGCAACCGCCACAGCGGTCTGGGCCGAGGCAGCTGAATACGCCTTCTTGAGGGTATTGTCGATGCGCCTGTCCATGGCGTCGTGCAAATTTGATCCATCATCTGATGGTACCATAGTGCGGCGGGACAGTTTGGCCACCGCCATATCCACCTTGGGAGGAGGACCCCATTGATCCCATTGAGCAACTGGGAATAAAGCCTTGAACCTCCTAGAAACCACAAGAGGTTTTTCAGGACATTTCCACTCTGAAGACATTAATTTTTGTAATGTCTGGTCCACTTGGAAGACCCTAGGCCCTCTATAGGTGGACGCGGAGGCTTCCCCGTCAACATCACGATCCTTAGACCGGATGGACTTCAGCAGCCGGCTTAATTTTTCGAGTGGGAAGCACGGCCTGCTGGAATCTTCAGTGGAATCGTCAGATGAGAGTGTCTCGTCCACTATCTGATAATCTTCGTCAGCGATGCATAGGGAGGACTGTGTCTCAACCCGTGGTTTCTTGGCAATCTGGGCGATGGAAGAACGGATCTCCTTAAGAGACTCCTCCATATAGTCCTTTACCCAGGTGACAACCTCTCTTATAGAAGGTTCTTCTGACGGAGGTCCGCGGCATTGGCGACAGCGGGTAAAATCATAGCCGTCAGGTAAAGGGGTATTGCAATCCAAACACATTAGGTGTTTACGTTTAGAGGACTTTTTCCTCCTAAGCCCCTCGCCGTTACCTGATGCAGAAGATGACATCTGAAACATCAAAAGCCACATGACAATGTAGAATAGAAGATTGCCAAGCATCGCTTACAAGAAGAAAAAAACCAAGGGGTACCTTACTTTTTTAAATCGGTCACTTGAAAAAAAGATCCCGTCAGGAAAAACCCAGACACCGCAAACCGCAGCAGAGGAGCTAGTAACCACGAGCTCACCCAGTAAAGGACTGAAGCCCTTTTAAATGTAATACAGCAGCGAGGGGAGGAGCCAAACAAAGAAAATATTCATACAGCGCCAAACAAGGTCAAATGCCATAATGGAACATAGAGGAGCATAAGCCTAAGCCAGAGGCTCCACATACAAGCAGCAAAAAACAAATCTATATTTTGCCATTAAAATTCCAATTTTCAAACTTACCGCACTTTTCCGAGAAAACCGGAAGTAGGCCGCGGTGGTGCGCAAAGGCTTCCTTCCCCGGGGAACACGGGACCGAAAAAAGGTTCCGGCCGAAGAGGTTCCCCGCTTACTTCCGGGATCGCGCTGCCTGCAGAGCGATGAGCCGGGTAACGCTGCGCTGCGGGGCGGAAAAAGGCCCGAAGGACCGGAGGATCTTAGGAACGTAGGAGAGGACCGAGGTATCCCCCCAAAAGGTAAGCCAGGAGCTTTTTTAGGAAAAAAACCCCTAGCAACGGGAGGTCACCAGAGACCTCCGTCCACCTGTCCCACACAGGACAGAAAAAAACACAGTGGAGGGAGGTCTCAGGTGCCCTCTTATAGGGCTAGTAGGAGGCACCTTAAATTTGGTGCTAATTAAAGGTTCCACTGTCCTAAACAACACACAGGGGCAGAGATACCCCATATTGTGCTGCTGTCGGACGTAAGGGGAATTTAGGTTTGTACCAAATACTTTAGAGAAAAAGACATGGAACACAAAAAACTACATATATTGATCAAGGTGTATATTTCCACTAGCCACTTCATGGCAAACTCTATATAGTGGGTCCCTACTCTGTATGACAACTGCCACCTCCGCAACCCTTTGCCCTTAGGTGAAGCGACCCAACAGTACAGCTAGACCTCTGCTACCAGGCGAAGCATCCAGGATTCGGGCCATACCACCCCACCACACCAGGTGAACGGATCTCAAATTGTTCACCTTACCATGTGGCCTCAGAGTTCTGAGAGCTAATAGATGGATCTCTTAAACAGTCTCCTGTTAATTAAAACCATCTGGGCCAAATGGAAGGAGCATTGGTATCAAGGCAAAACAATAAATACAGAGAAAACCAGAATTGCTGGGCACATAACTTAGGTTTGTGTGCAGCCACTTGATCATGGTGACCCAATCCATACAGCTCCTAAATTGTATACATACGTCAATCGCTCTAGAGATTGGTAAGAGACAGATGATTTTAGTGACATGTGCCTCAGTGTCTGGCTGTATATTCCTGTGGGTTTTTCTGGCCCCAATTTGTTCATCTGTTTTTGACTATCTGGAGTCTTGTTAGCGAGTATTCACATACTGAAGATCTGCTGCAGACATTTCTGTGACACTCAGAAATGTGTGAATGGGGTTATTTTGATGGCAAGTAAATTTCTGCAAGTTCCATTCAGATAAGTCAAGAAAGCTGCAGAAATAAAAAAAAAAAATGTAGCTACCACTTTTTAAGAGATCTTAGGAAATCTAGTAGAGGTAAAGAACGGAGTCTTCCAATTCACTTGACTGGAGCAATTTGGAAGAGATTTTCAGGCGACTCAATGTTCGTGTTCATTCTTAGGTCTCATATACATGCACATAGAAAATAAAAATGGCTGTGAAAAAAGCTAAGTCTTACATTCATGAAGTTTTCACGGATCACTCTAATACTTGAGTCTATCGATGGATCTTTGAAAACCAATAAAAATAGGAGTCCTATTTTTGGATAGTAAATTTAATAAAACCAAAACAATGGACAAGTGAATAGCCCCACTGAAGTCAATGGGGGCTAATTATTAACTGTGCCTTTTTTCTAACAGGTGCACTTGCATAATACATTTTGTTCAAAATGTAGTACATGGAATTGTGAATCCAGTGATGTCTGACATAGCTAGTGTTTTTAAAAAAAAAAGTTATGTACCAGATTGCATTTGCACCTTTTAAAAATATCCACTTTGGCCAAAAAGTTGTGTTATAAGGTTTTGCAATTTTTTTGTTCTTAATTGCACAAATATCCTGCAACATTTTGCATTTTTTAAACTGTACACTACAATGTTAAATAGTGGGTGGGAAAGTGGGTATGCTTAGCCTGTTGAGCTTATGTACACTATATTTATTAAATGCAACTTTTTAAACCGCTGCAAAAAATGCAGCAATCTCACTCAAGTAGGTGGTAGCGTTGAAAGGAGAGTAACATTTCAGAACAGAAGCTAGAACCTGGCTTAGATTGCAGCTGTAATTTACAACAGGTTTCTAATAGTTGGGGCTCTGCCCATACCTACTCCTCCCAGTTTTCTTTAAAGTGGTATGAGCATCAGAAAATAAAAGATAGTTTTACAATTTTTGACAGAAATTTGCATTTGTAAATATGTGGGCTGTGAAAGGACCATTTGTGGCTGATAACCCTTTAGATGCTGAAGTCAATTGCAAAGACAATAGCTAAAGGGTTGTATTCTGGCCATTCTATATCAAACAGCACCCCCTTGACATCACAGGGTGGCGTTATTCGGATGTTATGATCCTATTAAAGGTTCTCAGGCCTGTCGCTTTAGATCTATTACCTATTGCCAGATTTTTGCCTTAGACTGTAATAGTACAATATAATGCAATACAGGAACATTACATTTTATTGTATGACTGATCATGATCGCATGTTCAAAACCCTATAAAAGGGACTGAAAATAAAAGTAAATGATTTAAAAAAAAAAAAAAAGCATTCAAATGGTCAAAGGTAACACATAATAGTACCAATAAAAACTTGTCCCACAAAAAGAAGAAAACTCCATTGTACAGCTTGAGACAGTTTAACCCCTTCAGGTCTGAGCCCAAAAGTGCGTTAAAGACCAGGCCTCATTTTTCAAAACTGACATGTGTCACTTTATATGGCAATAACTTTAAGACGCTTTAACTTGCACAAGTGATTTTGAGACTGTTTTCTCGTGAGACATTGTACTTCATGTTAGTGGTAAACATTGATCAATATTTTTGTATTTATTTATAAAATAGGAAATTTGATGGAAATTTTGAAAAAAAAAAAAAAAAAAAAAAAAAAAAAAATCACAATTTTCAAAATGTGAAATCCTCTGCTTTTCACACAGATAGTCATACCACCCAAATAAGTTAATAAATATTATCTTTTTTTATATGTCCCACTAGGACACCTGAATCGCTGATTCAGCACTATAGACTGCAATACACGTGTATTGCAGTCTATACAGGAATTCAGCCTATGTAGACATAGGCTGATTTCCAGAGGTCCCGGCAGGATCAACCAGGTAGTGGGGGCTTCAGGCAGCCTGGGGTCACTGGCCAGACCCCGGGCTGTATATTATAGATATCGGCACCCCCCGATCTCGCCGCGGGCAGCAACATGGTGGAACCCCTTGGATGCCGCGGTCATGTTTGACCGCGGCATCCAAGGGGTTAAAAACCCGCCGATCGGAGGTTAAGGAGCAGGGTGTTAGCTGTCAGTTACGGCTGACACCCTCTCCCGATGCCGTCCGCGGCAGTCAGTGCCGCTAGCAAACACTTAAAATGTCGCGGTCGCTATTGACTGCGGCATCTTAAGGGTTAAACTGCAGGGATCGGTGTTATCACTGGTCCCCGCTGTTTCAGCGGGAGCCTGGCTGTCAAATACAGCCAGGCTCCCACGGTGATCGCACGGGCTCTGCTTCTGAGCCCGCTCGATCACCGTCACGTACCTGTACGTGGGGATGCGGTAACTAACCACATTCTCCCACGTACATGTACGTGAGAATGCATGAAGGGGTTAAAAAAAAAAAAAAAGTTAAGGGTCAGAAGTAGTAAAACATTGGGCCACATGGTGTATGTTCTCTCTGTGTTTGTGTGGGTTTCTTCCAGGTACTCTGAAGTGTGGGAGGAAACCAAAGACAAATGGATAGGGAATTTAGATTGTGAGCCCTACTTTGGACAGTGAAAAAGTGCTGTGGAATATGATGGCGCTAAATGAATAATAAAGTTAACAAATAAGGCATCGCTGAATTTGTACTGACCCATAGAATAAAAGGTAGCAAGTAATTTTTAGTAAAAACGAAAACCATAAAACTTATGGCAAAAAAACACTTTTTATAATTTCACACATTAGTAAACGTGTGCCAATGTTTGTTTTTGATTTAGCAGTCCTAAATTCATAGGGTTATACCTTTTAGTTATTCACAAGTTCTCAAATTAGGTCTGTGAACACATTTTTATTGATGCAAAACCATGACAGCTATTATTTACTCCCTCCACCTACATTTATGGTTTAATAGCAGTGTTTTAGAAATGAAGGCAGGAAATATGATAATATAAGAGCTTTCATAAGATGATAAATGAGAAGTAGGTACTGATAAGAATACAGTCATGGCCAAAAGTTTTGAGAATGATACAAATATTAATTTTTACAAAGTCTACTGCTTCAGTTTTTCTAATGGCAATTTGCATATACTCCAGAATGTTATAAAGAGTGATCAGGTTAACAGCAATTACTTGCAAAGTCAATATTTGCCTAGAAAATGAACTTTATCCCCCAAAACACATTTCAACATCATTGCAGCCCTGCCTTAAAAGGACCACCTAACATCGTTTCAGTGATTGCTTCATTAACACAGGTGTGGGTGTTGATGAGGACAGGGCTGGAGATCAATCTGTCATGATTAAGTAAGAATGACACCACTGGACACTTTAAAAGGAGGCTGGTGCTTGCCATCATTGTTTCTCTTCTGTTAACCATGGTTATCTCTAAAGAAACACGTGCAGTCATCATTGCACTGCACAAAAATGGCCTAACTGGGAAGAGTATTGCAGCTAGAAAGATTGCACCTCAGTCAACAATCTATCGCATCATCAAGAACTTCAAGGAGAGAGGTTCCATTGGTGCCAAAAAGGCTCCAGGGCGCCCAAGAAAGACCAGCAAGCGGCAGGACCGTCTCTTAAAAGTGTTTCAGCTGCGGGATCGGGCTACCAGCAGTGCAGAGCTTGCTGAGGAATGGCAGCAGGCAGGTGTGAGTGCATCTGCACGCACTGTGAGGCGGAGACTCTTGGAGCAAGGCCTGGTCTCAAGGAGGGCAGCAAAGAAGCCACTTCTCTCCAGAAAAAACATCAGGGACAGACTGATATTCTGCAAAAGGTACAGGGAGTGGACTGCTGAGGACTGGGGTAAAGTCATTTTCTCTGATGAATCCCCTTTTCGATTGTTTGGAACATCTGGAAAACAGCTTATTTGGAGAAGAAGAGGTGAGCGCTACCACCAGTCTTGTCTCATGCCAACTGTAAAGCATCAAGAAACCATTCATGTGTGGGGTTGCTTCTCAGCCAAGGGAATCGGCTCTCTCACAGTCTTGCCTAAAAACACAGCCATGAATAAAGAATGGTACCAGAATGTCCTCCAAGAGCAACTTCTCCCAACCGTCCAAGAGCAGTTTGGCGCTCAACAATGCCTTTTCCAGCATGATGGAGCACCTTGCCATAAAGCAAAGGTGATAACTAAATGGCTCAGGGAACAAAACATAGAGATTTTGGGTCCATGGCCTGGAAACTCCCCAGATCTTAATCCCATTGAGAACTTGTGGTCAATCATCAAGAGACGGGTGGACAAACAAAAACCAACAAATTCAGACAAAATTAAAGCATTGATTCTGCAAGAATGGACTGCTATCAGTCAGGATTTGGTCCAGAAGTTGATTGAGAGCATGCCAGGGAGAATTGCAGAGGTCCTGAAGAAGAAGGGTCAACACTGCAAATATTGACTTGCTGCATTAACTCATTCTAACTGTCAATATAAGCTTCTGTTACTCATAATATGAATGCAATTCTATTTCTGTATGTGATAAAAACATCTGACAAACACACATAAAAACCAGAGGGCAGCAGATCATGTGAAAATATAATATTTGTGTCACTCAAAACTTTTGGCCATGACTGTACAATCCCAGTACACTGTATGCCATTACATTTATAGTTATAGGTGGAGTGCGGTTTTCTAATTCCCAGAAACATTTTTATTACAACAAAAATGTTAACACAATTCTATATTTTATTTTTTTGAAATGTATGACTACAAATGGAAAATAGTAACAAAATAATGACAAACAACAGATCAGACAGTAATAGGAAAATGACAAACCACAAGTTCACATAATGTATTTAAAGGGATGCATATGGAGTTGTAGCTACAGTTTATCCCACAAATGTAAAAGTTCACGGTGCAATTATAAGGTAAAAGTCATCTGCACAAACAATGCAGAATAAAATCCATTTTCCTGACCCTTGTTGGACTAGCTTTTGTCTCCAAACTAGCTAAGGAATTACTGATCAGCTACAAATCTAGAATTATGTATTTGATGACCAGGACAAAACTAACACATTTCACATTAAAAAGCTTTGACAGGAAGACAAGTCTCTGTACACCCCTCAAACAAAAAATAAGACGACAAGTTCTTGGCATGTGTTGCTAAGCAATGGCTTGAATATACATTTACTGCTGTTTAGTGAATAGAACAGAAAGGAGAGAATTTTTCATGCAAGTTGAAAATTTTGGTGCTAGCCATATTTGTACTGAAATGTGTGCCTTGATTTTTTGCCACGTTTTAAAAAGTAAGTAGGGTTAACTGGAAGGGAGACCCCCACTGGTTAAGCAGAAATGGCAGTCTCAATGAATTACCCCAATTTCTTTGATCATAGTCTCTGAGGCCGGGGCCCCACGTGGCGTCAATTCCGCAGCAAAAACCACAGCATTTTATAGTCACTGCAAAGTGGATGGGATTCTAGCAAATCCCATCCACACATTGCAGAAATTCGTTCAGCAGAAATGCGGCGATTTCCAAATCCGTTGCGGTTTTGAAAATCGCAGCATGTCAATTATACCTACGGAAACGCCGGAAGTTTCCCTATAGGTATAATGGAAGCAGAAAGTCCGCAGAGAAAACCTCAGCAAATTTTCAGTAAAAAAAACGCTGCAGGAAAAAATGTGGTGCGTTGCGGCCACAGTTTTTCCCGTACCGCTTTTTGGCTGCGGCACGCTACATGGGGACTTAGCCTGACAGACAATTGGAATCTCTGTACTCTGTTATAGTACAATAATGCAAGGTTTACAGTACTTCACGTGTCCAGGTTTAGGTGCAAAAGTCCTGAGAACTGCAACAATTCCAGTATTTTTCATGTGACACTTTTATACATGAAAAAAAAAAAAAAAAAAAAAAAAAAAAACACACACACACAACAAATTTGCCCCAAGTCATTTCATAACCTAAATAAATACATGATTCACTAGAACATCACACATTTTAAGGCTGGATGCATGTGACATATAGACAATTACTATATTCTTCACACATAAATTAAAGCTGATTTAGGATTCTCCTGAAAAAGTGTTCCAAAGGGAAACAAAAAAAGCCACAAAAAGGCACATGCAGCATAATACAGAGGAAATAAATAATACAATACGAAATCCATTCTGTTGTGTTCTACAGCTACCAGAGTGTAGCAACTAACAGTCCTGAAAAATATCATAGTAAAAAAGAGTCAAAGATGTGCACATTATACAGAAAATTCACCAGAACAAGACCCTAACCTCTGCTGCTACCCTGCCCCGTAGAATTCATATAATGGATGTTCAAAGTAATCCCACCTACAATGGGAAATCCTTTTAATTATTCCCTTGCAAAGTATATATTTTCTGCATAAAAGGCAGCAGTACATCACATTTCAATGAGGGCAAGTTCTGGTAACAGTCCATAGGCTGATCACATTATATTGTTTCTGTCAGGTTAGTCACATGTGCCTCTTTTTTGGTTGCTGATCAAGCTTTCGTTTCAGCAGATTGTAGTTCTCCTTGGTCCCAGAGGCAGAAGGATCTAACTTCATGGAAATTTCATAGTATTTCTTGGCCAAGTCAAGACGCCCCCAGCGATGGTAAAGCACAGCTGAAATATATACAAGTTACAATCTTCAATGTTCTGGAATGAGTGAATGCAAAACTAGGATCACATGACACAATTCAACTTTCTGTAGGGATATTCCAGCCTTAAACATTTACTACCTATCCACTGGCTATAGCTCCCACCTATTGCTAGAAAAGAAACCCAACGTCAAACGGCGCAGCAGTAAACTCTTCCTAGCCACAATTGTGCATCTTAAGGTTTAATGGTCCTGAGTGAAACAGCCGACCTGTGTACCACTCTTTCAGTCAGTTTTTACAAGTAGTGGAGTTGGGATAAAATGGCACCAGTGACATTACTATGGCAGTAAAATAAACACATAGGAGCTGATTTATCATGGCGTGTGTACCAGAAAACTAGTGTATGAGCCATGAAAATCAGTAGCATGGTTTAAAAAGAGTCCGCTGAGAGACTGGAGGTATTGATATTTTAATAAAACAGTGTAAAAAAATTGATATATAATAATTTAAAAAAAAAAAAAAAAAGAGCAAATAACATCCAAAAAACCCTGTGTGAATCATGCATAGAGAAGGTTTTCTTTCTGAAGACTTTTGGTGTCATTTTACTTTTGGTAGCATGATGTATATTCATCAAGCTAGTACAATGTTAAAGTCAAGCTATGATGGGCGCTGAGAGGCACGGTGTGTATGTAGTCTAATGAGATGTACTACATGGACTGCTGTGCTAGACAGCTTCAATTAAGAGTGCTATTCAAACACAGCTGCACTGCTCACATGTAGTCACATCCTCTCCTCCTGTACGTTATATTGTAAGCCTCTCATTCTACCTGGATCTAACACTGAGCTAGATAGGTTTACTGCATTTAGGAAGAATTTCACTATACACACACACTATCTATACCATACTGCAACTTTGTAAGAAAAATTCTCACCACTAAGAAAGGATTTTAGATGAGCAGTCTCATATCATATCTATATTTATCTGGATATATTAGTCTCTCTCTCTCTCTCTCATATTCCATGCTGGATGCACTCTCACTGTCCTAAGTTATCAGCACTTCTAAAGGAAATGTCAATTATTAGCTAACAGACACAACTATGACAGCAAATAGTACAAATTATTGCCTAGAAAATGGCCATAAGTGGTGAAATGCCTAGGAAAAAAAAAAAAAAATTTAATAATTCTGTAGGCACCTTGATTAATACAGCATGTGCGTAGCCTGTCATAGATGCGGAGGACAAATATATGAAATATGTCATAAGCGGAGCTAATCATCTCATCAACAGCTCAGAAAATCATTTGATTGACCTAAGGAGCATCTGTGTTTAGCCATGTCCACTTGCTCCACAATGCTGCTGCCTTTCATGAGCATTTTAACTCAGCGTGTCCTGAAAACTTTGACAGAATTGTGCTGTAAGAAAGAGCAGGCCTCAAAGGGGCTCTTTACATTTTTTAATTCTATTCATGCAGTTCCTAAACAAAGAGTCTGCACAAGGAGGCCTTTACAGTGCTAGCAGTCATCTCCTCATAATGGAAAGGCTTCACTCCGATAGGTGGGCCTTTTGTGCACACGTATTTTTGATTGAAATAGATTTTACCCTTTTCAATTACTACACAGTGAGAATGGACTGTTAAACATATGCCTTTTGACGTTTCATTCTTGACATTGTTTGATAATTAATTTTCCACTCCATCAATAGGAAAATATCTCACAGTATATGTGTCGACAGTGTGACAGTTTATTCCGTTTTAAAATGTAAATGACCGACTCAGAAAGGCTCTTACCCAAATTGCCGTGATAACTTGCAGATGAGGGGTTAGCCTCAATGGCTCGAAGGAACAAACCTTCAGACTCCTAGAATAAAACAATAGAAAACATGTACAGTTTGTCAGTCTGACAAAAAAAAAAAAATTTTTTAAAAAAAAGTATTATTCCAAAAGACATGCTTTAAAATGGTTCACTTTTATAATAGAGATATATTTCTAGGTTATTATAAACAAACATAATTTAGGGTTAATAATCATCCCAACTGAAAGATAAAGTACACTATGTTGTGTAAGCACGTATGTGGATAGCGGTGTCTATTTATCAGAGGATACGAACAATAAAACCTTACCCAACAGATAACAAAAGAACACTGCCCTCAAGTGGCCAAAATGTCAAAGATTAAAAAGAAATCTTTACTGTGCGTTTCATAGAAAATACTAGCATAAAATAGACCATCACAACTGACTGACTAGCTCACTGAAGATCTACATAACCAGGAGTAAAGTTGCACTTCTAGATTACATTACAGGACAAAAACACATCAGCATGAAGCCTTACATCAGGACATAATATCGAAGACAAACCTTGTATTTCTGCGCTTTCCCCAGCACATTGGCTAGTGAAAATATAATGGAATGATCATGTGGTAACAATCTTAGGGCTTCCTTTCCTATAGCTTCAGCTTGAGCCAGATTGCCTAATAGGAGAAAAGCAGAGAACATGAATACTTGTGTTAAAACAGGATTGAAGGCCACATATTTCACTAGTCATGACAGCAATGGGCATATTCTCCATGCAAGAAATGTGTGGAAATCAGATCTTATGCGTATAGAGATAGGCTTCATTCATACAAACATTGAAAAAAAAAAACCAAAAAGTGGGATTTTTGTGTACTCACCGTAAAATCCTTTTCTCGTTGTATTCACTGGGGGACACAGCACCATGGGTATAGACCTGGTCACTAGGAGACAAGACACTAGGAAAAAGCAAAAGCTGTTGGCTCCGCCTCCAGGCTATACCCTGCCACAGCCACTGTGCATGAATCAGTTTGTACCGTAGCAGTAGGAGAGAGAGACACAAAGGAACATGGAACCAACAACCACCAACAATGCCTGAACCCAAAAAGGAACCAACACAGTTCGGGCAGGAACACTGAAAAAAACAAGGGAGGGATCTGTGTCCCCCAGTGAATACAACGAGAAAAGGATTTTACGGTGAGTACACAAAAATCCCACTTTCTCGTCTACTTCACTGGGGGACACAGCACCATGGGATGTCCTAAAGCAGTCCCAGAGGGTGGGAATAACACGGCCATGCAAACCTGTAATACTCAACCGCTTCCAGAAACTTACAACCCAAATTGGCATCAGCAGAGGCCACAGAATGAATCTGGAGAAACTTAGAGAAAAAGGATGGAGGCCCAGTGGGATACTTACAGACCTGGGAAGCATAAGCCTGATGCCGGAGGCCCCGGGAACTCCAACAGCTCTAGAGGAGAGAGCCGTCACACGGGAGGCAGAGCCGTACTCTTAAATCGATAGGTCTCCCTAATCTCAGACCAAAGCCATCGGAAGATGAGAGCTCTGGAAGCAGGCAGGCCCTGGCAAGGGCACTCAGGGAGAAAGAGCAAAGCGTCCGAACAAGAGAAAGGATCCGTGAGGAACAGTATACACGCAAATTGCCCGGGCAACAACCGGGCAGGGAAGAGCAAGCACTCACACGGACGCCTGGGGACCGAGCAGAAAGAGGGCAAGACCAAGTTCTCGAAGTGGAAGCAGGAAAAACACCCTAAGAAAAAAAGACTGTGGCAGACAGAGGAAAACCTTATCCTTGTGGAGGACCAGAAAGGGAGGCTGCCGAAAAAAAAAAAAAGGGCAGCCAATTAGGGACCCCTGCGGATGGAGGTAATGGCCACCAGAAACTCATTCTACCAGGACAGAAGGCAAAAAAAAAAGGATATCATAGGCTCGAAGGGGAGAACCTGAAGCACCTTAAAGATGAGGTTAAGATCCCACGGATCCAAGGGTTCCAAAGGAGCACAGAGTGGCACTCCTGTAGGAAAGTCTTTTAAAAAGAAAGAAGACTAAGACCTTGATCCAGACCAGACTGGAGAAGATCCGATGAGAATCGTTACTCTTCCAACGGTGGACGTAAGCCTTCCACGTTTGATGGCAGATCTAAGCTATCTGGAATTTCCGGGCCTTGAGTATGTTAGAATAACAAACTCAGAAAAAAACCACAATGCCTCAAACCTCGGATTGAACAGCCACGCCGTGAACGCAGCTGAGTCAAGGTGGGGAGGAACAGCAGTCCTCGAGACAGAAGGTCGTCCAGCAGAGGAAGAGGCCAGGAGCATCCGCCAACAGGAAAATGAGATCCACATACCAGACCCGGCAGGGCCAATCTGGTGCCACCAGGATAGCTTGAAACCCCTTGGTCTTGAGATTCTGGAGGACCCAAGGGAGAAGAGGAAGTGAAAAACCGAACTTACAAGAGCGCCAGCGGTGATGGCTCGAGGATCCAGAGACCTGGCAATTTAGCCGGGGACCTTGTGGTTCCGGCGGAGGCTAAAAATGTCGACGATTGTCACGCCACAGCGGGAGCACAGTGGATGGAAGATCTGCAGATAAAGCGACCCTCACCCGGACCAATATTTTCTCGACTCAAGTAGTCTGCCACCCAGAAAAAGGTTGACCACCGAAAGAGCTGGAACAAGGCACTCCACCCAAGGAAGAAATTGTGAGGCTTTTAGTAAGGCCGCACGGCTCCTGGTGCCACGCTGAGGGTTCAAGTAGGCGACCATGGAGGAGAGGTCAGTCTGGACTGTGACAGATGTCCTTGGAGAAGAGAGGTCCAAGGAGTAAGGGCAAATAAGATAGCCCTGGGATCCAGCAGGTTGAACCAGAGGGAGGAATCGGCCCTGGACCACAGGCCCTGAACAATCAAAGCATCGAGGACCACTCCCCAGCCGGGGAAATTGGCGGCAGTGGGAATCACTTACCAACAGAGGGGAAGAAGGACTTCCCTTGAGAAATTCCTGGGGAGGAATATACACTAAAGAATCTCTCAGTGCACCAAGGTGGAAAGAGAACCAAGCAGATGAGGCTGTTCGGAGATTTGTCCCAGCAGGCCGTAATCTTCAAGAGGAGAGAACGACAGAGTGAATGAAAGGTACAGCCTAGATGGTTGAGGCGATCGTGCGCAGGACCCACATGTCGATTCAAAGACAGCAAGGAGAGTACCTCCAAAGGTGGGACACTCAGGATCTTGGCCTCCGGAGGGAGAATCACACCCTGGAGCGAGCAGAGGATCATGTCCCGGATTCCATGTGCTTAGAGGACACGAGACATCCTCATAGATGAGCCAACAGAACCGGCGAAGAACATCCAAGGTGAACCACAAGCTGGTCAGATTGTCTGACCTGGAGGGGCTTCACCAGGAGGTCGTCAAAGTCTGAAAACACGGCAGCACCTCTGGCGCAGAGGATGGCCATGAGAGACGCCATCACTGAGGGAAAAAACCCCCGGTGGCAGAGGCCAGCCTGAAGGGGAGAGAGACAACTGGAAAGGTCAAGGATCCACAGCAAAAACGAAGAAACCGCTGACGGCACAGCGAGATGATGTAGATGGACGAAGAATTCGCCCATCTCCAGGGATGCCACCACAGACTGCATAGACTACAACGGAGCCTGCAGGCATGGAAGAACCTGTGGAGCCCTTTCAGGTCCATGATGGGACAGAGGAAGCCGTCCTTCTAGGCGAATGGAGAACAGGTAAGAATAGTAACCCCAGATACACTCTGCAACGGGAACAGGGACGCTGACTCCCTGCCGCTGGAGATTGGAGACAGCCTGGATTGTCCGACATAGCGAAGGCAAAGAGACTCCAGCGAAAACTGGAGTAGCCGGACGACACCGCCTCTCAGGCCCAGGCTCCAGACGTCCCGCCATTTGAGATGCCCAGAGAGGGGAAAAAACTTCATGCCGAGGAGGCTAGGAAGAGGAAGACCTGGACGACCTAGTGCAGAACCGCCAGGGAGGCCTGGACTTGAAAGAAGCTTTCTGGAGCAGGAGAACGGCTGACACATAGGACGCCTCTGAGGGAGGAAGAATCTATTCCCCCGTGGCCTCAGGGATAAGCTTCTCAACGCCCTTAACAAAAAATTTGGCCCAGGACGACCTGGAAAGGGAGAAGGGCTGCGTTCGCCTTCTTGGAGGCGGACTCAGTATTCCACAACGGATCCCAACGGTATGGCAGATAATCACTGCATTGGCGGCCGCCCTAGCAGATTTGGGAGGCATCTCCAGTTATTGGGAAGCGTTCAGGATCTCAGAGACGAGCGGCTGGAGGGAAACTGCATCAGGGAGGTTTGACTGAAGCTGTTTGGCCCAAGAAAAGAAGGCCTTGATGACCCAAGAGGCAGCGAAGGAGAGCCGCAGGGAGAAACCAGCCACTACGAAGGCCACCCTGGTGAGGGAAGCCACCTTCTTGCAGCAATGCAATAGCCAGCATTTAGGGCAATGCAATGTATCAGTTCTGCATTGCAAACAATACAACAGATGCGATCCGATCTCACTCCGAGGGATCACTGAGGTAGGCAAAATCTGCTGAAGGCAGACTAGAAGCCTTGGAGAGCCTAGCTATCATGGGATCCACCGTGGGAGGCTCTTAGTGATAGGAAGGGACACATGGGGCGGCTCGCTGACAAAATGTCAAGACAGGCCAGCTTGCGCTCACTAGTTACTGATATATAAGTACCGTGCGCTAACCGATTGCACCACTGGAGCAACCTGCTTCCCTTGCCTCGGATATTCATCATTGCCAGCCAGGGAGAGCTAGAGACGTGTGTCACAGCATAGCCTGGCAGAACTGCCCGAGCTCACCTTCCACTTGGAGACACACAGGTCAAGGGAAGGGATGTCCGATTTCCTAGTCGAAGACAGAGGATGGTCCAGGGAGAAGTCACTGTGCCCTCAAGATGATATCAAACATCCAGTGGCAGAAAGAGATGTCCACTTGAGGGGATGAGTCCGTCCTCAGAGATCTGTAGGGTCTCTATCGCATAGATGACTCCCGCGTAGCAGCAGATATAGATGAGCCTAGCTGAAGCTCCGAGTCGGAGTCAGAGGAGTCCCCAGTTAAATAGACCGAGCAGAGGGAGGAAGGTATCCGCCTGTCGGAGTGGAGCCGTGAGCTGAGTTCCTATCTGGGGAGTACCCAGAGGAAGGGGTGGCGGACCGTGAACTGTAGGAAGACTTCCTGGTCCTTTTGAGGCTCCTGGAGCTGCGACGGGAACTATGAGGGTGTCCAGGGAGATCCCTAGAAGCAGCCGACTGAGCGGCGATCTGGGAAAGCAGCCCTTCCAAGTTTCCAGCACTGACTAGTTAAGTCTGGTAAGGACACCATGGCCAAGGTTAGGGAGGCCGCCCAATCCGGGGGATGGAAAAACCGGAGAGGGGCCAGGAGGTTACTGACTGGCTGAGGCGGAAGGCAGAGAGAGCACATGGGCTCGGGCTGTCCGCATGGCAACTGTTTTTGATACAGCGGGTGCACGTATAAAAACGTGACGCAACCAGAGGGGCCGGAGGGGGAGCCCAAGAAAATTAGGGTAACCCAGGGGGTTAGCCTACCAGACTGCAAAAGATGGCCGCTCACAAACTGCTGCAGCAAGGGTTCCGCAGGTGCAATGTCTCCCAGGGAACTGGGAAGAATCCCTGCTGTCCCAGCAAGCCAAAAAATAAATAAATAAGCCAATAAATAAATAAATTGAGAATATGAGGAGAGCAAAGCTCTTCCCCTGGTAAATGCAGGCTCAGTAGCTACTGGGCAGGCTGGATGGCTTGCCAGGACAGCCCCCTGGCCAATGGAAGGCCCTAGGCGGAGTCTGGGTACCAGAAAAGCCCGGGAAAGGGACGGACCTGTTGCGGCCTAGTTCCCGGCCAGGCCTCGGACTCGCGTACAACGCGGCCGACCGCGAGGCACCGTCGGCGGCGCAGCGCGACCGCGAACTCCGGAGGTTCCGCGGAGGCCTGGGAAAAGGTACCGGGGGGCCAGGAAAGGGGGGTCCCCACACGAGCGGGGGGGGGGAACCGGGTGCCCCCCCCCCGACGGGGGCCTCTCGGTAGGAGCGACCAGAAAGCCCAAAACGCCCCAGAAAAAAGGGGCTTATTTACTAAGATTTAAGGCCCAGTTCAGGGGAACCCTGTGATGCCCCCCCCTAAACAGGACCCATACTATTATCCCCCTGGGAGATGGCACTAAGGGGCTGAGAGGGCCTGAAGGGGAGGTGGAGAGGGCCTGAAGGGGAGATGGAGAGGGGCTGAGGTAACTTACTCACCAGCCTTCTATTCTTCTCATACTCACCAGTCTGGTGACTTCAGGCGCCGCAGGGTCACCCCCTCGGTAGGACCTCGCACGTGGGAGTGGGGTCACCGGTACTCCGGCCGCTTTCGGGGTGCGGCGAATGGTGAGTGGGGACTGGGTGACCGGCGAGGCTGCTCTTTTGCAGAGCGCTGCGCCCGCAGGAGGGTATGACTAGTGTGGCGTACACACTGACTACCCCCTGCACCTGAAAGAAAGGTAAAAATAAAAACGATGCAAGACAGAAGACCTGAGTCAGGTCGTGTCTGCCTCCTATGACACTAGGTTTAAAACTGATTCATGCACAGTGGCTGTGGCAGGGTATAGCCTGGAGGCGGAGCCAACAGCTTTTGCTTTTTCCTAGTGTCTTGTCTCCTAGTGACCAGGTCTATACCCATGGTGCTGTGTCCCCCAGTGAAGTAGACGAGAAACTGCATTCGTGGAGCATCCATTTTCACTGATCCCACCTTGACTTTGGTCAATAGACTAATCTGTGAAAACAGTCAAAAAAATAGGACCTGTCCTATTTTTGTCTGTTCTTTAAAATGGACCTTCAAAAAACCAAACATGTTAATATCCACATTGAAATCAATTGTGCCTTGTGTGGCAATTAACTGGCGTACATGGCTTAAAACAAAAGATTTTTTTTGGAAAAAAAAACTTGGTATGTGCGTCGCAAAACAGAAAAAAAAAAAGTTGCAACTTTTTTTTCTGTTTTGCGTCGCACACACCACTTTTATGGACGGGGTGTATCTTGAGAGACATGCTAGATTTATTGCTATTCACACTGTTTTACCACAGGCTGGTGTAAATTTAAGTCTGCAGGCACACGGTTCGGCACAGATTGCGCCTCATTTATGAAGAAGCGTGCACTTGCTCAGAAATAAGGCGCACCTGCTACCTCTCCAGGGGATATGGAGACCGGCATTGAATACACCAGTCTTTATAAATCTCCCCCAATGTGTTGCAATGGTCGATACAAAAACAGCCATCACCCTGCGGTTTTTCATGGTCACGTGCAGGAGGCAGTAGTCCTTTATTACGGCTCCATTAACCAGCCTGTCATCTGCTTTCATTAAATAGTTCAATAGATCTACTGTGTGTGGCAGGAGCCCAACTACCCGAGACATCTACTTTTGAGCTAAATATGGATCAGGCATGTTGATCTTTAATAGTCCAATTTTTCTGATCTACTGATTTGCCAAAGATTATATCATAAAACAAATACAGTTTGCATCCATTTTTAAACTTCAGAAGGATCCAAGTGCATACTGTAAACACGTATGCAAATGTATACCCATGGATTTGGCCCTGTTTGTCTTTGATTTCTATTAAAAACAGTGTAATACTATCAGCTGTAATCTGACAAACATATTCCAAAAGTATAATATAAATTTGGACCATATATAGACCACATATCCTGTACTGAATGTGATCTAGGGACTGGGACTCCTTGCATCATGGTGATCTATGATGCTAGGATTCCCTGCCTTTGTGCAGCTCTACTGTCCCGTATTGTATATAGTGTGGGACAATAAAGCCACGAGGTGGCAGGGACTTCTTTTATCATAGGTCATCTGGATGTCTACGGACAGTCCGCAGAAATGCGGGCAAAATACGGTCTGGATTTTTCGTATTTCACCATGTGTAGGAAGCAAAACCATAGTAAAGATGTATGGCAATGCACATTGCCACGTTTGGCGAAAACCAAACACAGCATATCAGCACAAACACCTTATTCCAACTGTCAAGCACAGTGATGGAGGGGTGATGATTTGGGCTACTTTTGCAGGACTTGGACTCCTTGCAGCTGACCATGAACTCCACTATACACCAAAGTATTCTAGAGTCAAATGTAAGAACATCTATCCAACAGCTAAAGTTTGGTTAAAACTTACTTGGTCATGTAAGGTTATGTTCACACAGCAGAAATTGCTATGGATTTGGGGGCGGATTTCACCTGATGCTGAAAACAATGAGAGACAGATCGCAGCAGCATGCAGAAAAAAAAGAAGCATCCAGCTCGATCTTGCCGTGGATGGTCCGCGACTGGAGACTCCCTGCTGATTAGGCCCATTCATCTGAGTCTAATCAGCAGCAGGAAGTCGTGATGGAATGCCGATGCACCGCTTCAACATCCCGTCATGGCTAGACCGCGGAATTCCTCTTCATGTTCCACCGTGTAAACATACCCTAAGGAAGTGTTGGCAAACCTATGGCACGCGTGCCAGAAAGGGCACACAGAGCCCTCTCAGTTGGCATGTGCGGTACAGGTACAGGATTCCCTGTTAGTGAGCGATCGCTTCTTTCAGCTGTATGTACAAATGCACATACAGCTGAAAGCTGTCAGTGTAGGACCGTGGCTTACACTGACTGCAGAGTGTAACCTCTGCCCCGACGCAGGTGCGATGATGTCATCAGCGCCTGCGATCACAAGAAGGAGGACGCTCTTCGTGGGACTGCAGCCATACTGGGTAAGCAGCACAAACTACTGTGTATGGGCCACTGTGGAGCATATAATACTGTGTTGGGGCCACTGTGGAGCATATACTACTGTGTGGGGGCCCACTTTGAAGCATATAATACTGTGGGGGTGCCCAAAGTGGAGCATATAATACTGTGTGGGGGGCTACTGTGGAGCATATACTACTGTGTGGGGGCCCACTGTGGAGCATATAATACTGTATGGGGGCCCCTCTGGAGCATATAATACTGTCTGGGGGCCACTTCAGAGCGAATTGTATTGTCTGGGGGCCACTGTGGAGTGCATTGTACTGTACTGTGTGGGGGCCCTTCACTATTTATGTCGCACAGTATCTGTTTTACAGCAGACATGTGATATTATTACAGGCTGTAATAACATTTCACGGTCACTATAAAACAGGTTGATTCAAGGTTAAATTGCCGTGTTGGCACTTTGCGATAAATTAGTGGGTTTTGGATTGCAGTCTGAAATACACAAAATAAAAATACAAAAGACATTCTGCATTTCACATTTATTGACCATGTTAATCCAAGGTGAAGTGTCACTGTAAATAGAACATGTATATAGCAAAATTGTATCTACTAATTTAAACCACAGTTTACAAGTTACTAGAATGTATTCTCTTTCTCCCATGCTTGTATTGAGCCTGGCCTTGCATATAAGAACCATTTCTTCTGATCCCCTTACACACATGTACAATTATCTCTCCTGATCCCTCTCACATGCACATTCTTTGCAGGGAATGGGAAAGGAGAGTAAGCCGCTGCTATACACCTTTAGTGGTGGCCAAATCTCCCTGACAACAGGAGGATTGGACATTTGAAATCCAACTGTGCATTTGTTATTTCCCTAATATCTGCCATTGGGGAGAGTTGGGAGACCCCTATACACATTAGATGGTCAGTTGGTCCCATCGAAATCAGCAGGTTTGACTCATAATCCATACAATGTATACAGTTGACTATTTAGACATTAGAACTAGCGATACACAGGTTTATTTGATAACAGTGCACAGTTTGTTTTCATATTTCACTAAAAACTAGAAAAATATGTACAACATAATGTTACCTTTAATCATTGCATCATACAATGTGACAAACAGACAGAATAAAACTTATAATGACAAACTGCACATCAAAACCTTCAGATCAGTTGAAGCCATATCGAAACGTAAACCTACAGTATTTGTATTATTACTCATTACAGTCTGGACATGATAGGTTACCAGCTGTTGGATAATCTTAGCAATACTGAAAAGACTTACCTGTATTATCAAGTAGTATGATCATGTTATTCCAAGCTAAACTGTGCTGTGGCTTTAGAAATGTGGCATTTCTCCAGGCATTCAGGGCATCCATATGTCTGTTTAGATCTGCATACTGAAATCAAATAAGAAGAAAGAACACAAACGGATATTTTATATACACAAGAATCTTAAAAAGGTAACCATGTTGAAAATCCTTATGTCTGTTGGTTTGTCTGAGTCTGTACTTTGTAGTCTTCTGTTTAGTTACTACTTCTGATGTATTAAAGCTTATTCATTGGTATTTAAGAAAGTTGAATATCTTGTCATATACTGTCAGTTTCAGGTTCATCATTTTCCAGATCTTTTCCTGATATCAGTGAATGAGAAGCTTGTTTGACCATGTGTTTGTTATACAGATGGTGAGAGTATTATTACACGTTGCGAACGTGTCAGGGGACACTAAACGGACATCCATCAGTGAAGCTGAACACATTAGGGAAACTTATTAAAGTTATCAGGTTTTCTGCGCAAAAAAAAAATTGCACCACTTTGTCCATTTTCTGACTTGCTCACTTTTATTTATTTATTTATTTATTTTTTAAGTGGGCTGAGCAGGTCGGGGATGCCCCAGTCTGACAGATTTATTATAACTTGCTCTAGGAAACTAGATTTATAGCTGAAATCTACAGTAGACTGGTGTAGATTTAAACTCCGGTGCATGGGACCTCCTGGAGCGTGACAAGTATTCCCCTGTATGTCACGTTGTCATCTCACGACCTCCTACTATCTACGGCCATCCTCTACCTGCTGCCCTGTGTGTCCAGTTATCCATAGCAGTTTCCCTGTTCAGGGCTTTTGTGCCTGGCATCCAGCACACTGCAGCGGCCCTCTGGAGTCTGTCTACCATTGTAAAATGAACTCTGCCTTCCCTAACTTCACTCTCACTATAACTCCTGCATGTTAGAGTACTGTGTCTTGGTGTCATCTTCCCAGTTCACATCAGTTTTTGCTAACAGAGACTATTACTGGTGTAGCCTCCTGTGTATTCTCTGCAGGAAAGTCCAGACTCTCAGGTTAGGTCATCGGTAGCAGATTGTGGGGGTAGAAAACTGCAGTGACCAGACACTGTCACTACAAATGTATGGGTATGTGCATTCAAATGGTACCCTGTGTAACAAAAACACAGAAAACCTGCTTTAGATGATTTTGTAGAAGTACAGTGATAAGCCTTATAAGCCTTGCTACATTTATATTATAACCACTACATCAAAGTTTTTATGTGTCTAGGGTTCTGCTCACACAATGTTTGGCATGTGTAACCAGCATACATGCTGGATTCATAACAGATTTCTATGGACTGGGCATATCCCAAAAGAGATATAATTTATATTGGAAAACAGACATATGCAAATGCATGGCATACATTTT
This sequence comes from Leptodactylus fallax, assembly GCA_947044405.1. Lineage (NCBI taxonomy): Eukaryota > Metazoa > Chordata > Amphibia > Anura > Leptodactylidae > Leptodactylus > Leptodactylus fallax. Next base: position 233,128 of record CAMRHE010000014.1, on the reverse strand, counting down.
ATATACAAGGCTTTATAGTCTGGATATAAATTGGACATTTCCAAAGATAGTGTGAACAGAGTCATACATTCCAGAATTTTTAAATGTAATGTCCTTATGTGCATTGTTTCCATTCAACTTACCGCACATAGTTAACATGTGTTGCAACTACAACTGGAAACATAAAACTAAAAAAAAAAAAAAAAAAAAAACTACCAAGTTTTGTACTTTCACCCATTACTAGTGCTGTTCTAGTAGAACTTTTACAGCGGAGATTAAATGATAACCTATTGTACTGGACAGTGAACTTTAGACAAGTCTCAAGTGTTCAATCTCCCTGAATAAAAGTTAACCCACTACAGGCATGTGTCTGAAAGGAGAATTAATCCTTTTCAATCCAAACTTCCTCTTCTCACTGTAACATCGTGCCTTTTTCAGTATTGTCAATGTCAAATATAGGCTCTGGATTTCATTATTTGAGAGGAGATTTTTCATACTCAACTAAGTAGGCATTGTACACAGATTATATAGCAGAAGTGATGACTTAGGGAAAGTGCATACTATAGAAATACAGTTTATTTGTATCAAATGCAGTGTAAAAACTTTAACAATGAAGAAGGAAACAGATGTCGTAACAATTTATAAGTTTTGTATCAATGCACACATACAATAAAGATAACTGGGGACAGTGCTTAATTAAAAGTGTTAATTACTTACTTACCGGTAATTGGATTTTCCAGAACCCACGACAGCACCCAGAGAGAGGATCCGCCCCCAGGGACAGGAAACCTACGGTATAAAAAGGTGTTGCCTCTCCTACCCCTCAGTTGTTTTATAGAAGCGAGAGAGAGACTGCAGTTAACTTGTAACTCATGACCCTCAAAACATTTTTTTTTTGCTCTTGTGACACCCAATGCCAAACAAAAGTCCATCACCAAGAAAAAAGGGAGGGATAAAGGACGGTGCTGTCGTGGGTTCTGGAAAATCCAATTACCGGTAAGTAATTACCATTTTTCCCATCACCCACGACAGCACCCAGAGAGAATAACAGGAAAAAAAAACTAGAGGGACCACTGCTTGTAAAACTTTCCTTCCAAAAGAAAGATCAGCAGAAGCCCCAATGTCCAGCCTATAATGGTGAAAAAAGGTAGAAGGTGAAGACCAGGTTGCCGCTTTGCAGATAGATTCTATGGAAGCATCAGCTCTCTTGGCCCAAGAGGTGGCAATCGCCCTAGTAGAATGTGCCTAGAGCCCCACTGGTAGAAGAAGGCCCATAGAACTGTAGACTAGGGAGATTGCTAGTCTCACCCACCTAGCCAGACTACACTTAGAGGCCGCCTTCCCTTTGTTGGGACCTGAAAAGAGAACAAATAGGGAAGTAGATTTCCTCCAGGAGGAAGTAGAGGACAAATACTGGATTAGGCAACGTCTTACATCCAAACAGTGGTATTCCTGCTCTTTAGCATTACTCGGGTTAGCACAGAGGGAGGGGAGAACTATCTCCTGAGATCTATGAAATTTTGAGGCTACTTTAGGCAAAAAAGCTGGGTCTGGTTTAACTATTACCCTGTCCTCTGTAATAACAGTAAAGGGTGGATTAACTGATAGAGCCTGCAATTCTCCTATGCGACGTGCCAAGGTAAGGGCCACTAAAAGAATCACTTTCAGGAATAAATTTTTAATAGGGATAGAGACCAATGTTTCAGAGGGAGGTTTAGTTAAGGCAGACAGAACTAGGTTCAAGTCCCAGGGAGCAACTCTGTACATAACAACAGGTCTACTTCTAGAGACTGCCCAGATGAACCTAATCACCCAGGGATCGTCAGCCAATTTAACGTTTAGCAGAGCACTAAGGGCCAAAACCTGGACTCTTAAAGTGCTGGTAGAAAGCCCATTTTCTAGCCCCTTCTGAAGGAACTCTAGAATCTGTTTTCTAGGTACATCCCTAAGCTCCCCCAGAGAACCCCCTAGAAATTCAAAAAACTGGAACCAAGTCCTAGCGTATATTTTAGTAGTGACCGGTTTTCTGCTTTTTAGAAGAGTGGAAATGAGATTCTGAGAAAAACCTTTTGAGGCTAGTAATCTCCGCTCAAATTCCAGGCCGTCAAATGTAAGTGGCTGGACTCCAAGTGGAGAATGGGGCTCTGACATAGAAGGTCCTGGCTGACTGGGAGAATCCAAGGGTCTGAAACAGACAGGATCCTTAGCCAGGTAAACCAGGCTCTCCTCGGCCAAAAAGGGGCAATTAGAATAACCCTCGCTTGATCCTCCCTGATCTTCCTCAGAACAGCTTGAATGGGAAAGAAGGGAGGAAAAGCATAAGCTAGATTGAAATCCCACTTGTGGGACAGAGCATCCACTCCAAAGGGGGATTCCTCTAGGTTTAGGGGAAAAAAAAAAAAAAATTCTCCACCTTCTTGTTTGACCGACTGGGAAAGAGATCTATTTCCGGGACCCCCCAAACCCTGGTGATCTCTAAAAAAAATGGATGGGTTCAATTCCCACTCGCTCTGATTCAGACTGTGACAACTCAAGAAATCTGCCCTGAAATTGTCTGACCACATGATATGCAGAGCAGACAAGGAGAGAACCAGAGGCTCTGACAGATGTAGAATCCGGGCCATTATTTTCATAAGGGGAAGGGACCTCGTACCCCCTTGCCTGTTTATATATGAAACTGTAGTCGTATTGTCGGACATGATCCTTACATGGCGATTCCGAATACCCTGACCTACGGCTTTCAAGGTCTCCAAAACCGCCATTAGTTCCCTCTGATTCGAGGAGGCCTGAGAAAGACTCCTTGACCAGCAGCCCTGGAACACCTGATCCCCCATGTGGGCACTCCACCCCCAAGGGCTGGCATCCATGGTAATAATTAGGGGGTCTGAGATCTTCCATGGAACGCCAATTTCCAGGTGACCCCTGACTAACCACCAACCCAGGGTTTCTCTTGTTGGCCGAGACACCCACATAAATTTGTCGATAATTTTCTCTTCCTGACACCAGGCTGTCAGGATTTCCCACTGCAGGTCTCGGGAGTGGCTCTGAGCCCAAGGTACTGCTGGAATATAGGCCGTGAGATTCCCCAGGATGGACATAGCCTTTCTTATAGTGACCCTGGGGGACTGGATCAGGGTTTTTACTAGGGACAGAACCCCTTCTATTTTCTCTGGAGGGAGAAAACATCTCTGAGCCATGGAATATAGAAAGATCCCTAAAAACTTTTTCTGTTGAGAGGGAACTAAACTTGACTTCTCTAGATTCACCATCCAACCTAATTCCTCCAGAATGTCCAGTACTACTCTGACACTTTCTAAACATTCTATTCTGAATCTTGCCACAATGAGAAAGTCGTCTAGATATGGAATAAACAGAACGTCTTTCTCTCTTACATGTGCCCCCATTTCTGCCACTATTTTGGTAAAGACTCTTGGAGCCATGGAGATTCCAAAGGGAAGGGCCTGATATTGGTAATGATGAACTACCCCTCCCATCTCTACTGCTATTCGCAAGAACCTCTGGTGACCTGGAAAAATTGGAACATGATAATAAGCGTCTTTCAGGTCTATCACCGCCATCCAACAATTGGGAGTTAACAATCTCACTGCTGACTGCACTGTCTCCATCCAGAATTTCTTGTAAGACACAAACTGATTTAACCTCCTTAGATTTATTATGGTTCTGTAGGAGCCATCGGGTTTCCTTACCAAGAACAGATTGGGAACTGGAATCAGCACCCCTTTCAAGATCAGGCTCTTCACTTCCAATTCCAGAGCCAATTGAGAGGTTAGGGAAGTCTAAGTTCTGGTAATCTGAAAACTTGAAGGCGGAGGAGAAGAGAACTCCAACTTCAGGCCTACTCCCACTGTATCCAGGATCCAAGGGCTTGATGAAATTTTCCTCCAGGCAGGAAGGAATTTCCTCAGTCTCCCCCCTACCCGGGGCCTTGCGTCATTGCCTATTGGGTCTTGGATCTTTATTACAGGATGAGTTGCTAAGTAAGAGCCCCTTTTGTTTCTTATTGGTTTCCGACCAGCTATTATCTCTGGACTTGACAAATTTCTGCCCTCTGTATGCTCCAAAGGGACGAAAGGACCTCCGTGTATGACCAGAGGAAGGCACAGGAAAACCTCTCTATCTGCTGCCTTTGCTAAGATGTCATCCAAGGCTGGTCCAAATAGATATTCACCGTCACAGGGCAGATTGCACAGCCAGGTCTTAGACCCTACATCACCTGTCCAACTCTTCAGCCATATAGCCCTTTCTGCAGAGTTGGTCAGGGCAAGGGAGCAAGCTGATAATCTTACAGCGTCTGCTGAAGCATCTGCCAAAAAATCTGCAGCTTTTCTAATAGTCGGCAGGGCTGACAGAATCTGCTCTCTTGGGGCCTTATCCCTTAATTGATCTTCCAGCTCCCCTAGTCAGATCATAAGGGATCTTGCAGTACAGGTAGCCGTATATTGGGCTTGAGGGACGCTCCTACTGACTCCCAAGAACACCTTAAGAAGCTTTCTGCTTTCTTGTCTAAGGGATCCTTCAGGCTACCCATGTCCTTGAAAGGCAGTGCTGACTTCCTGGAGGCTCTGGCTATGGCAACATCAATTTTTGGTACATTATCCCAAGAAGAGCAAGCTCCCTCTTCAAACGGGTATTTACTCTTAACTCCTAAGGATAAAACCCTTCTTGTAATGCGATGTAATATTTTTATGAACTGGAAAGTGTCTCCTTTGACGAACCTCCAAACATAACGTCCTGCATAGAACGGGAGGGTCTAGAGTCCTCAATCCCCATAGTCGCTCGAATGGCTTTGAGCAACTTGTCAGTGTCCTCAACTGGAAAACACGACTGTCCTCCCTCTACATCAGATATGGAGGAAGAAGAGGCGTCATCAGATAATTCTCCACTTTCACCCTGAACGGACTCCTCCTCAGAAGAAGAGTCATGACCCCACGTAGAGGAACTGGACTTCTTTTTCTGGCCACTTTTACCCTTAAGGGAACTCCTGACCTCCTCCTGTATCATAGATCTGATACCCTGTAAGAATGACGGGGACTGCTCAGCAATAGTTCTATCAATGCATGATGGGCAGAGCTTTGGCTGTAGCTGCTGTTCTTCCATACTGTAGAGAAGTATTCTCAGTGCAGGGAGGGCCAGGAACTGCTTAGCAGCTCCACCGTCCTGCAATCTACATTATATGGCCATTCAGCTGATAGGCCACGCCCCTTCCACCAGAAGCCACATCCTCATTACCAGCAAGCCACGCGCCTCCAATCGGAAGCCACGCCCCTTCCGTCCGGGCTGAAACCTCCATGTGTCTCCCTGCAGGCCCGAAACTCCTGCGGCCTAAAGCAGAGGAAACACACTCCTTCTGCCTGGATATCGGAACCTCCGCACCTGGAACACCAGCGGCGCATAGCTGGGTGGACGGCACCAACTCCAGACCGGGCCACAGCTAACAGCCACCCATCGAAGAAGAGAGGCAACCCCTACCAAGACCAACTCTTTCCTATGCCATCAGGTAAGCCTGCCTCAAGCAGGCACATAGGTCTCCCTCCAGGGACAGGAAACAACTGAGGGGTAGGAGAGGCTCCACCTTTTTATACCGTAGGTTTCCTGTCCCCTGGGGGCGGATCCTCTCTCTGGGTGCTGTCGTGGGTAATGGGAAAAAAGCAGCTTCTTTGCAAAGCCAAAGCTAGGAGTGAATTTAGCTGGAGGGAGAAGTATAAGGGATTCTTATGTATTTCCCATTTTTTAGAAGCCAGAAACCTTGGCTTTGGCTCAAAAAAAAAAAATAAATAAATAAAAAAAAAAAAAAAAAAAAAAAAAAAAAAAAAAAAAATCGCAGAAAAATCTGCAGCAACCCCCCCCCCCCCCAGCTTTTCTGCAACATGGGGCCTTAGCCTAAAGGGAAGCAGGAAATAAAACATAATATGATCAATTTAATACATGCAAAGGACTTATTGGGCCTGCAAAATGATTGCTTTAAGCTTGAGAGAAGCTCTACAGGAGCCGAACCATTGTATTGTAAATGAATAAAGCAGCTGTTTAGATTTCACAGTTTTGGAGTGGTCCCTTACTCTTAGACCTCACACCATATTTTTCCCACAGAGTGCTATCCATTTTTTTTTTATCTGACAACACACTGTCCTGTTCATTTCTATGGCCTCATGCACACACAACCTTCACATGTCAATGTGGGGGTTGCGAACCCTGGTAAAGGTCCTATTCCTGACTGTTTTGCAGTTGGGGTTCATTCATTTAAGTGTATTGGCTTGGGGAAAACACAAACAGCACACGGACAGACAAATAACAATGGATGTGTGTATGTAGCTTTACTGTGTTGTTGGCTGATGGGAATGACATCAGACAACAGTGCCTGTTGCTCTTGACACCGAGATGGAAATTTGGTCCCTATTTTGAGAGCATAAAATAAGAGCGGGTGAAAATTGTTATGTTTCATACATAAAGTAACTTGTCTGTATTCTTAGTACAGTGTGTATTGTTATACATGTGTAATTATTCTAAGGTATATATTATAAGGTAATATTGCTGAATCAAATCACAAACCTGTAGTAAACATTGAGACACTTACCAGTCGCCCCAGGTTGTAGTAACAATCTGGATATTTTTTTCTATATTTGATAGCAGTTAGATAGCTCTTTTCTGCTTCTTCAAACTGTTTAAGGCTGTTCTGTACAATACCCAAGTTCATCCATGCGGCAGAAAAATCTGATCTATAACAGAAATGTGTGAGTACAATTAAATAAAAGAGCCCATGAACAGTACACAGAGAAATTTTATTATCACCGGTTTAACCTATTTAACTTACTGGATTGAAACTGCTCGAGACAACAGTTTTTCAGCCTCGTGGAGTTCTTCTTTTTCCTTAAGTATGTTGCCAAGATTATTCATTGCATGCACATACTTTGGATTCAACCTGAAAAATATCACAGTTAAAAAATAAATAGTCAGTATCAGACAGGGTGGAACATACATCTGAAAGATGACTCGCTGCATCCCTATTAGACTTTTTAGGGATGTGGATGAAAAGTTTGAAATGAGAAAGACTAATAAAAATCTTATAAGCATCAGTTCCACATAGACAGTTTGCATATTTACAGAACATGTACATGGGTTGGTTTTCTTTTCAACCTGTTTAATTTACCTGTATCCACAGCATCCATGAAACCATATGGAATCTGTAGTCTGGAGATAACTCCCTAACTATTTTGGGAGAGTGTTCTAGCAGGAGAGGGCAACTCACTTACTATTACAGTTGCAGGTTCCTAAAAGGGCACTCTAGGAAATTACTTGCTGATCAAACCTAGTGCTGAGTTTCCTGGCATTTCTTTCTGCTGTTCCTTGTGATGCTAAATGGTCATGTTCATGACAGTACAATTAGACAAAGACTGAACAGGAATGGCTCGTCTGGAAGGGTTACCAGGAGAAAGCCTCTTCTTTTTCAAAAGAAAATGGCAGCATGGCTTAAAGAGGACCTGTCACCAAGTACAAAATGCTAAATCACATACCTCATTTGATTCTGGCTGTGCCCCTGAACAATTTGGTGCCAGTTGTTTTAAACACCATCCTCCCATTCAAAAAAGATATTGCCCCTGGAAGTTTATACGTGAATTAGCTCTGCTTCTCCAAGTGGGCGATAACCTTTAATTGTCTTTAAGAAATGCAAAAGGTTACTACCCACTTTGAGAATCAGAGTTAATTCACATATAATCTTCTAGGGGCCATATCTTTTGAACAGGTGAATGGATTTAAAATTAAAAAAAAAAAAAAACACACACACACACACACACATACACACAAAACAGCAAATTGTTCAGGTTGCAGAGAGTAAGAAATGAGGTATGTGATTTAGCATTTTGTACATGGTGACAGGTCCTCTTTAAGCCATACTACCAATTTCTTTTGAAAAAGAAGAGGCTTTCTCCTGGTAACCCTTGCAGACAAGCCATTCCTGTTCAGACTTTGTCTAATTGTACTGTCATGAACATGACCATTTAGCATACTGAGGCCTGTAGAGTTTTAAATGTAGCTCTTGGGTTTTTTCCAATTTCTCTGAATATTGCATGGTCTACTCTTGGGTTGTATTTGCAGGACGTCCACTTCTGAGAAATGTAAAATGTATTTTCCATTTATGAATCTTTCTCACTGTAGAATTAAGAACTTCAAATTGTTTGGATATTGCCTTACAACACTTTCCAGATTGATGGAAACAATCCAACCATTTCTCTAAAATCATTGCTGATGTCTTTCCTCCTTGGCATTGTGTTAACACCAGCCAGAATGCCCCAGACCAGCAAACTGCCAAAACTTCTGATTTTATATGGGTGGTCTCATTTTCTGCTCATCAATTAACCACAGTCATTTGATCAGCATCACCTGGCTGCTACTTACCCTCTTAATTCCTATGTATATTGGCTGAGTTTTTGTTAAATAAATAATGACAGTGTAATTTGTCATGCGTTGAAGCACATCGAAGGTTGCATTTACTATATAATATATACATTATACAAACTTTAACAGGAGCTGAGTTGCAGTGACAAAATCCAGCCACTATACAGGGCACAAAGTCAACTGCTTCCAGCTCTGTTCAGTGTATAGTACAGTTGATCTATGTGGCGGCCACCTGTTGGCCCCCCTCACAGATATTTATGGCCTATTGGAAAGATAATTCCTGGCCAGCTACTTTAATGTTACTAGGTGAAACTGTCAGCCCACCACACCATATAATTGGGCTGTACTGTATATAAGGATGCTGGGTACTTGGAATTGTAGTAGTGTAGAGGGGGGTCTGAGTATCTTAAGTGCCTCAATTCTCAATTCATCAGGTAGAAATGTATACTCACGCCAGCTCTCAAAGCATCATATGGAGAAATAGTTTACTAGATAATTGTAAAGAGATACAATAAATGACAATACAATACAATATATATGGAGGAATGGGCCAACATACCAGCAACAGTGTGTGCCAACCTTGTGAAGACTTACAGAAAACGTTTGACCTCTGTCATTGCCAACAAAGGATATATAACAAAGTATTGAGATGAACTTTTGTTATTGACCAAATACTTATTTTCCACCATAATTTGCAAATAAATTCTTTAAAAAAAAAAATCAGACAATGTAATTTTCTAGATACAGTCATATGAAAAAGTTTGGGCACCCCTATTAATCTTAATCATTTTTAGTTCTAAATATTTGGGTGTTTGCAACAGCCATTTCAATTTGATATATCTAATAACTGATGGACACAGTAATATTTCAGGATTGAAATGAGGTTTATTGTACTAATAGAAAATGTGCAATATGCATTAAACCAAAATTTGACCGGTGCAAAAGTATGGGCACCTCAACAGAAAAGTGACATTAATATTCAGTAGATCCTCCTTTTGCAAAAATAACAGCCTCTAGTCGCTTCCTGTAGCTTTTAATCAGTTCCTGGATCCTGGATAAAGGTATTTTTGACCATTCCTCTTTACAAAACAATTCCAGTTCAGTTAAGTTTGATGGTCACCGAGCATGGACAGCCCGCTTCAAATTATCCCACAGATGTTCAATGATATTCAGGTCTGGGGACTGGGATGGCCATTCCAGAACATTGTAATTGTTCCTCTGCATGAATGCCTGAGTAGATTTGGAGCTGTGTTTTGGATCATTGTCTTGCTGAAATATCCATCCCCGGCGTAACTTCAAATTCGTCACTGATTCTTGTACATTATTCTCAAGAATCTGCTGATACTGAGTTGAATCCATGCGACCCTCAACTTTAACAAGATTCCCGGTGCCGGCATTGGCCACATAGCCCCAAAGCATGATGGAACCTCCACCAAATTTTACAGTGGGTAGCAAGTGTTTTTCTTGGAATGCTGTGTTTTTTTGACGACATGCATAACGCCTTTTTGTATGACCAAACAACTCAATCTTTGTTTCATCAGTCCACAGGACCTTCTTCCAAAATGAAGCTAGCTTGCCCAAATGTGCTTTTGCATACCTCAGGCGACTCTGTTTGTGGCGTGCTTTCAGAAACGGCTTCTTTCGCATCACTCTCCCATACAGCTTCTCCTTGTGCAAAGTGTGCTGTATTGTTGACCGATGCACAGTGACACTATCTGCAGCAAGATGATGCTGCAGCTCTTTGGAGGTGGTCTGTGGATTGTTCTTGACTGTTCTCACCATTCTTCTTCTCTGCCTTTCTGATATTTTTCTTGGCCTGCCACTTCTGGGCTTAACAAGAACTGTCCCTGTGGTCTTCCATTTCCTTACTATGTTCCTCACAGTGGAAACTGACAGGTTAAATCTCTGAGACAACTTTTTGTATCCTTCCCCTGAACAACTATGTTGAACAATCTTTGTTTTCAGATCATTTGAGAGTTGTTTTGAGGAGCCCATGATGCCACTCTTCAGAGGAGATTCAAATAGGAGAACAACTTGCAATTGGCCACCTTAAATACCTTTTCTCATGATTGGATACACCTGGCTATGAAGTTCAAAGCTCAGTGAGGTTACAAAACCAATTTTGTGCTTCAGTAAGTCAGTAAAAAGTAGTTAGGAGTATTCAAATCAATAAAATGATAAGGGTACCCAAATTTTTGCACCGGTCAAATTTTGGTTTAATGCATATTGCACATTTTCTGTTAGTACAATAAACCTCATTTCAATCCTGAAATATTACTGTGTCCATCAGTTATTAGATATATCAAATTGAAATGGCTGTTGCAAACACCCAAATATTTAGAACTAAAAATGATTAAGATTAATAGGGGTGCCCAAACTTTTTCATATGACTGTATGTTTTCTCATTTGGCTCTCATAGTTGAGGTCTACCTATGATGTCAATTACAGGCCTCTCTCATCTTTTTAAGTGGGAGAACTTGCACAATTGGTGGCTGACTACTTTTTTTCCCCACTGTATATCAAATGTAGTTACAGTTCATATAATAAATGCAAGCTTAATGGCCAATCACATAACCCATATAAATATGGACTTCATTAAACAAGAAAGGAAAAAGAGAAAAAAAAAATAAGAAGATAGAAATTAATTTAAAAAAATGGTAAAATTAAAAACTGGTAACAATAGCCGTTTCATCAAGGTATGTCCAAATATACAAAGTGACAGACTTAAAATCAGTATGTTCTATGCACATTTGCATGGAGAACCCCCGGTGGGGTTTTGCTGGTCTCGTCAATATTTTTTATGTCTAATACAGCACAATGCTCAGTGTTATTCTTGCTGTAGATAATAAAAGAACCCTGATGGACAACATCCATGTTATAGTGTTCTAGAATAACAATTTATCATTTATCCCCAGAAGAAGTGATGGCAAATATTTCTAATGCCCTTTTCTCACACAAGGGCCTGAAAGCACAGAGAGAGTTGTGGAGTAGGGAAATCGGTAGTTGCCATACAAGTCCTCATCCCCACAGTGTTCATGGAATAATTTTGTGCAATGTGGGAGGAAACTTGAGTACCCAAAGGAAACCCACACAAACACGGGGAGAACATCCAAACTCCATGTAGATGTTGCCCTTGGTCGGACTTCAGCCAAGAACTCCAGTGCTAATCACAGAGCCACCATGCTGCCCTGATAAGTGGTTGATTGCTGGGACCCCCACCCCTCTACTATTGGAAAGGGTGTCCCGTGACTTAAACATGTGCGCTTCCACTCCATTCAAAGTCCATGGGACTAATGAAGACAGCTAACAATCTCTGTCAGCCTATGGAGATCGAGTGGAGCACCAGCACACATGAGTGGCCTTGCATCATTTAAAAAGGGTGCACAGGAACACCATTTTATGTTTGGTGGGGGTTGCTGTGGAAAAGTAATGAGATGTCTTGGTTCTACACCTCTGGGATAACATCGTCTTTTGGGGTTAGTTTGAAAATTGATTTGCATGATAAATTAATGTGTATTAGATCAGAAATATTACCTTATAGCCTCTCTGTAATATTTAATGGCATCAGTCTGAAGGCCTCGATCTGCTAAATTTTTACCTATATTATAGTGCACCTGTGGATTAATAATAATAAATAAAAAAAGAAGAGTAACTGGATAAGTAATGTTTATAAAGCCATGCTCTTTGTGCACATAAGTGCACAAATAAGACTATATAATAATTTTGCAGGAAAATATAACTGTAACAAGTACTGTACAAGTCTGTAACCTTGAGACCTTTCAACCTGTTCTGAAGACAAGCACTAAACTTTTAATAAGAGTGTCACATTATGTGGAGACTTGTTAGAGCATTTGACTGCTACGTTGTCCCTGTGCCCATAAACGTGTGCACCTACATTAATATTTCTTCATCTGTATCAAAATATGGAATTATTTTTGAACTTCACATTGTCAATATAAAAATACATAGTTTCACATAGTTTTTTTCCCAGTGAATTTCCAGTATATATTGTTTTAACAAGGTTATTTGGAATAGGCATAGTGCTGGGCAGTTGAAAAACAAACAAATCAGAAGTCAACTCAATTCATTGATGTGAACTTGCTCACATTGGTTATTTCAATTATTTTGCATGGCTAGCATCCTGTCTCGCACTGCAGCACTTTCCTCTCAGCTTGCTTCATGCGGAAACCAAGCGGAAACCACACGGACCCCATTATAGTCTATGGGGTCCTCAGGTAACCGCTCTTTTATGCATATAGGTTTCCGTTCGGGGGGGTCCCCAAGCGGACTCCCCCGAACGCAGATGTGAATCGGGCCTAAAGGGTATGTCACTCACTATCAGGACTGTTAACATGTAGATAACCAAAAGCAAAATTCAGTAGCCTAATGTGACAAATAAAATGATCATTAAATTGTCATTTTGATTTGGGTTACACCTTAGCAGGCACCTAAATAGGCATGTGCTAAGTGATTTATAGATGCTAAAACCATATGACATTGGATGACAGAGTAAGGCTTTGTTCACATCTATGTCTGAGTCCTCCTGCAAGGAGGACTTTTCTCTCCGCCGGTTTCAGTATAAAACTGGCTGAAACCTGCCAGATCCCATTACACTCTTTGGGGTCCACGGTTCACCACTATTTTAGCGGCCAGGCTCTCCGTCGTTTGGGTCCCACAGCAGATACAAGTGACTGAGAGCACGACAAGTGTGAACCTAGCTTCAGGCTAAGGTTACACACAGACATGTCCCGCACAACAAAAAGTCACACACAAATTGCATCCAATGATTATCTCTGGGGTTGCATTGCAGCATGTGACAAAAATACAACACTGTTGGATTTTGGTCGCAGATGAATTTTTCCATTATAGACTTTAATGGAAGTCGCATGGGACTGCGACCTGCAGGTAAGGTTGGGTTCACACTTGCGCCGGAATCCGTCCGCCATGAATCCGATTGAAAATGTAGGAAAACTGTATAGGGAAAGGTTTGTGACACATTGCTTAAAAACCATGTTTAAAGCAATGTGCGGTTGTGCACTTACACCCTCTGCGCCGCGAATCCAGGTTTTTGTCATTGCAAACAAAGTCCTGCATGTCCGACTTTGTTTCCAGCGAAAAAAAAAACTGGATTCGCAGCGCAGAGGGTGTAAGCGCACACCCATGCATTGCTTTACAAGCCCATTCAAATGAATGCGTCGCAAAACTTTCCCTATCCAGTCCCTATACAGTTTTCCGAGATTTTCAGTCGGATTCGCAGCGGACGGACTCACCATAACTCCTGTGACTTAACAGCCAAAACACAGAATAAAAGTTTTTGTTGCACGACTTGTTGCTGCATAGCCCTAGCTTAACCTGCAAGTAGGACTAAAACAGGCCACACACACACACACACCTCCACTGACATTAAATGGACACCTAACTGAGCATGTTTACTTCAATGGGAAGAGGGACACAAATAGCTGCTATTAATATTAGATGCAGCTTATGTCCCTAGTACTGGACTAGTACTGGACTAGGATTTCTCATGTTGGATATATTGGATTTTAATTTCCCCATGTCTGGAGTTGCAAGGAAGCCCCCATATACATCAGATTGGTCGGGTCTGCCAAAGTTGATGTGTATGGGCAGAACTTTCTTATTAATGTGACTCACGATAGAAATGAAGCAGTTTAGACAATGAAGTATAGGTTAACACATGGGATTATGGTGTCTATTAATTGCAACGTACTGAGTGTGGTTTTGTTGTATTTTTCTTAATTTTTTCATCCTAAGCCTAAATAAGACTAAAAGGAAAAATGCATTAAAAAAAACAAAAAACAAAAACAAAACTCAACTTATTGATGCAGTTTTGCATCGTAGCTTTACCCATAGTGGGTTTGTGCTAACCCCTGCAAAGCGACTTGTGCTGAGGGTTTTAATCCCATAGTATGTCAATTATTATGCAGGTTTCACACCCAAAACTTTCATAGGTTCAAAGCTGTGGGAGACCTGCAGCGATTCCTAAAAGGTATGTCACAGCAAGATCCACCTGCATGTATGTACTTTTTACCATGCTGGCTTTCAGAGAAACTCATTGTCCATCCCCTGTGATTCCTGCCCAAAATTAATTTGGTCCACACTTTTTGGTGAAAATGTTGCAAACATCAGCAATGAGCTGTCCTGACTTACTTTGGCATTTAGAGGACACACATCAAGTGCACTTTGAAAAAGAAGTTCCTCTGATTTCCATTGGTTACTTCGATAGATGCAGCGTACCGGATAGAGGATCAGCAGCCCGAGGACAACTTTAGTCACAAGCTACTTAAAATTAAAAAAAAAAAAATTCAATACTGCAATAGAAAGTTAACCATAAAAACACATATATAATGCATTTTGGAACTGGATTCTTATATTTTTCATCAAAGGTTTCTTGAACTGTAGGAAGCCACAAGTATCTCAATGGTATATAACACAAAGCACAGACTAGCATACAGAAAATTAAACATATATTAACAAATAAAAATTCAGATTTTATAACATGTACATATGTATTTAGCACATTATTGGCCAGGTACTTTGGCTAGTGGTAATAAAGAAATGCATTTATTATGCTTCCTAAAGTGACATTTCACATTTAGTTACAACACATATGCAATATAAAAAGGTAAGTAGAACAATAACCACTTTTAGTATCTTACCGTTTTGTTCAGATGCTTACAGATTTTACTGTAGCCAAACGTGAGTAATATACAATATCCTACACTAGGTAGATAGAGAACCCTTTCAGCAACAACAAATCCAACACGGAAGAATAAGTTACTTGCAGGAAGGAATGGTATTATGAGAAATCCCAAGCCCATAGTTAAGATTCTGTTATGACAAAGAATGCAAGGACATTTAATAAATAAGAAAAAACAAACATACATAGTATAAAAAGAATAAAGCTGTGCTCTTTAGGCTTATTTTCTGAGGTCAACCAAAACACTCAGGGTTACTGTTATACACTTGGGATGGAATATGGGAAGTATCTGCTCATACTTTCCATTTATATTAAAGGCAGAACATAAACCTACATTATACATAATGTATGAGTCGGCTCCAACTAGGAAATGGTATGTTTTCTATTTACAGGTTTTAGTTATGATACTGGGCCATGCTACCAGTGTTTTAAATGTACTGGATAAATATCTGTCTGTCTGTTTCTTCATCCATTACTCTTTCCAAAGCAGAACTGATGCATATATTTTGTAGCACATTAATTATACCAGTTTTGGAAGCATCCTTGAAGAAACCAAAATAAAGAAGAGCGCTACATCACACCATTATATCATAATATGGTACACTGTTCACTTGAGCAAGCGATGGATGAACCAGACTACGGAATACTTTGTAATGTAAAGCAATAAAATTATGCCATCATTTATTAGCTGTATCTACGTGGATTTCATGAGTTACCGGCTCCCTACTGATCAAAAAAAGCCATGCTTCCATTATTCGAAATATACGGAAAACTCACCTTCTCGTTTGGCCATTACTGGAGAATAATGCCTGGTACATTAAGCCAAACAAGCAGAACCAAAGTGCTGCTGGTGCCATTATCCGAGAATCACTGAGAGATTTAATAAGAGGTATGCAGCCCATTGACCAATCAAAGCAGAGCCACCATGGGCACAGCAGTAGCCATCCATTTAAGGAATAATAGTAATTATAGTTTATTACCTGTCATTAAGAGAAAAATCAGTCCATGTCTCATATACAGTGTTAACAGAATTATCAGTACAGGTGCACTTCCCTGCATATGTGCACATATATACACGCACAGAGGGAAAAAAATATATCAGTATACTACTTTATATTTCTCAAAATAAAATCATCATAAGGGTATGAAGTATAGAAAAATGCAATTTCTTAATCCTGATCATTTCAGTTTAGAGAAAGTACAGTTTATTAAAACTAATAAATGTAATAAACTAGTACAAAATCTTACACTAAAAGACATTTATAGCTAATCCAAATACAATATACAATTATACAAAACCGGAAACCAGACATATCAGGTTTACTTCTCTATATAAACATATCAGACATCAAACCTGCACGTTTCTGGCTAACATTTCATCACTGTATATGGTAGTTTGATTGAATGCTCAGATAGAGATAGTCAATGTTATATAGTAGTGTCTTCCAAACAACTGCCACGCAGAACTGTGCTGTGTAACTAGTGGGATGTTCCACCACAAAAAGCACAAGCATTTGATGCAGCATACTTGTATATGCCATTCTTTGTAACATTGTTCCATACTACCATAGTACCACAGTCACTATATATTTTGCTAACAAAAGAGGTAGTAACTTGTGCACCATTAGGCAGCTACAGAAATAAATAGAACTACTATAGTAGAATAAAACAGTGAGTAAAATAAGATGTATTACTGCAACATTGCAAAACCAAGTGCATAAACACATCTTAATATCCTAATAGGACAGGTCTCAATTGACTAAAATATATAGAACATCAATAAATATCTATCTATAGATACATCTATTCATCGATGTACATAAAAAGGCTCTTACGAAGAGACCATTTGACACCAGTGGGCCACAGATGAAAACCAGCATATAAAAACACAGGTCTTAATGAATGCGCCCCAATGTATGCATTTTACTTTATATCAGGTGTCAGCTCTTCCATCACAAACCTCCTGCACAGTCAGACCACTCCAGATGGACAAAATAAATAATGTTTACTACTTACTCTCACAAGTAGGTTTTCAGCAAAAGATGCTGGATTATCAACATCAGTAAACGCTGGAGGTCCTGTGCCCATGATATTCCATCGTACATATAACATAAATATACCTCCAGCAGCCAGAAGACTAATTCGTGAAAGCAAACCTTTTTTTACAAATGAAAAATTCTGTTACAAAGAGGGGGAAAAATACAGAGCATATCAGTATTCATGGTATGTTAACTCTGAATCAACCTAAAAGCCTCATTGCTATTCTTCTACAGAGGATACCTAAGACAACATAACCAGCAGCTGGCTCTTTACATGTGTACATATACTGGGCCACTTTTATCCGTGAACTAGTTTCCCTTCTGATATTGAAATATGGTTATTTCTGTGCTGTGCACAAATAAGAATGGTGCTTTATCCCAAGTAACTTCCCAACCACACCTTGCAAATATGGCTTTTGCTACTTTCTAGCAGAATGAGATTGACTATGTATTCCCACAGTAACATCAAAATCAAAGGGTAGAAGGGATTTTTTTTTCTACAATAAAAGGACTTCTTTCAAGAATGCAACTGAGCGACAGACATGAGATCACACTGTGCAGTAACTGAGGAGCCCAGAATCTGTTCTGAATAGGGAAAGGGAAATTGAATACACTCACCTCTGGGGTTTTGTCCCTGTGCCGTACCTTCTGGATACATTCCAGCATGTTTAACTTGCAGATTACAAAGACATCAAAAACAGCATTCAGACCCTAGGAAAGACAATAATCCTTTGTTACTTCCAGAGACTATCAGCCTGAATGGAAAAATAAAGAATCTGAAATATTTAAATTCAACATTAATAAATCAAACAATTTTTTGGCGTTATTGTGATTGTATAAAGATGCACAGTGAGCGTGGTTTTATAGATCTTCAGAAGGAATTTTTTTTTTCTTTAGTAAAGAAGGAAAGTGTTGTACATAAATTATTTCACCTCTGTGACGTACATTACTGTTTTGGGCCCTTATTTCCTCCAATGTTCATTTTCTTACCAAAACAGTAATTCCTTGTTCTTTACATAACATGGCAACTGCAGCAAGTGCAATGCTAAGCAGCACCCAGAGCACAGAGGTATGTTCTTCTTTATTAACTGCAGAAAGAACAGACCTTGATTAGTCTTAAAAGAATATCTGCAAATAATAATAATAAAAACGCATCAGTAATTCCAGAAAAATCTAGCAGTTAAAGTATTACTATGACAGGCTGGCTCTCTTTGTAGTCTTACATTAGAGAGCAGCATTACACTCACATGTTCACAGCAAGACGCTGTAAATTACACGTGTGACTACATACATCTTTGATGTACACCTGTATGAAGAATGAATCACATCAAAAACAGGCAAAACATGCTGTTATTAAGTGAAATGTTTTGGAAGTAAGCGGCAAAGATCTCAAACACTAATTCAGAGAATCAGACTGCCTTATGCTATAACAGATCAATAAACCAGCAGATAGGAGGAGACAACTAGAGGGAAAAAAAAAAAAAAAAAAAAAAAAGAAGAAGAGCAGGAAACGCGACATCTTGACTCTAAAAAAGGCTTTGTTCTTCAAAGCTACAAGGTTCAGTTATGTAAAATGGGGATACAAATTATCGGAAAAGTTGTCTGATATAACCAATTACACACACATAGCCTGCTACAGTAAGAATATATATGGATTTAACAGGAAAATCCTCACTGATCTGGAGGTTAGAACAGCTAGAGAATATAATACAGGTATAAATGGCCTTGCATCCTCTCTACCTAAGCAATTCACTTATTTCCACATTGAAATTCCTCTACTATAGGAATAGATGGGGGAAAAACATATCATTAATACCTTAAACATGCAATCCTATTTTTGTTTTTTTCATTGTCACCATTATAAAAGCCATAGGTTTTTCACATTACAGTCAACATAGCCATAGGAGGGCTTTTTTAGTGCAACAAGTTGTACTTGTCTATTGTACATTTTAGGGAAACATTTAGCCTATTGATTAAATGTTAACTCTTTTAGCAGCATAGAAAAAAACTGTTTTGCCATAGTTTTGTTTTTTTTTTTTTTTTTTTAGGTTCTACATTTTGTGTCGTCACTGCCCACTATAAATAATATTACTTTTGTTCTGCTGGACACTATAATCACAGCAATACCAATTTAAATAGGTTTTTTTTATGTTGTACGACTTACACAATAAAATCACAGTTTATTATAATGTCACCATATTCTGAGAGCCAAAACTGTTAAATTTTTCCATCCTTGGAACCGTGTTAGGTCTTGCTTTCTGTGGTATCAGCTGTTGTTTCTAATGGCACCACTTTGGGTTATAGGCCGCTTTTTGATTTTTTTAAGACAATATAACCAAACAAAAACCCTGCAATTTTGAGGTTGTTTTACATTTTTTGTTTTATCTGCATTCACTCAATGGGATAAAAAAATGTTCTTTTTTCATAGTATGGATTGTTGTTATGGGCATATTACCAAATATGGCTATTTTGCAGATTTTATTTAATACTTTACAGCATTTTATTTTTCAAAATTTGTACTAAGTTCCATAGTGGGACATGGACACTATGTGGTGAGATTGCTGCTATAGTACATTGCAATACTTCTACATTTGAAATGTACTAAAGTTTACCAAACTGAAATAAATCTATAATACTCTGGCAGAGTTTCATAGTGACAAGGGGGACTTAAGTAACTCGCCCCTAGTGTAACTATGACAACACATCTGCACCTTGTGACTGCACAACAGGGGTGGCTATTTTGAGGGGTGAGGCAGGCACAAAGATGCCATAATTATTACTGAAAGTTGCATCTAAGGGGTTAAACGGCCACAACCCGTGTGTTACAGATTCTCCTGCTGAGCCAGCACCATTTTTTTTTTTGTTAAAACAAGCACTTTAGCAACTTTTTCAAGCTAAAACATCCACAGAGAATAAAATCAGTAGCATCCATAACCATACTGTATAGGGCAGCTCTTAACAGTAATAAAACTGTAAGTAGTATTACATTCTGCTGTCCATCAAAAATAGAGATGCAAAATAAACAAACACAGATCAAGAATAGACAGAATGTTCCATTCAAAAATTCACAAATGCTGAAAAATATCAACGTATAAAATAGTATTCCTGGCACGCCTCTATGGGCCAGTGAGTGATATTCCAAGTTATTCAGCCAATCTAACGGTACGCACATGCCAAGTTACAGCCTCTAAGAAGTGGGAAATGGACTCTTCTTCCCTGCCCATACAACCTTGCTACATGTCGAGTTTAAGGAGTTAATGTCCGTGTGCAGGATAGGGACTGTTTGGAGTAGATATAATAGCCAGGGAAAGCCTATTATTTTAATCAAGTGGCGAAGTCCCAGCAAAGAGATGGACAAGTGATGCCATTTCTTAAAGTCCATCCATATATATGCAAAGATGGGCGAGTAGTTTAACTTATATATGTTATCCGATGTTTTCCCTAGTTTAACACAGAGATATGTGACGTGAGAGGGCTGTGGACAAAGAGATCCCCCAATTGGATCCCAGAAGTCAAGCGGGCATGGCGTTCCCAATGCGCCATATTTATAGTGTCCATTTGTGAGAATAGCTCCCACACTTTCATGATATTGCAACTGGTTAATGTTAAGGCCAGGTTGCTTTGCAGAAAATGTGAGCTTAATGTGCATGCAATTTTTCAGGTTATGTATTAAACAAGGGCCACACAGCACGACTGCAGCAGAATATATCATCCACAAACTCCAACTACAACACTCAGTGCGAAGTGACTTGCGCTGTGGATTTTAAGCCTGCAGCGTTTCAATTATAGATGTAAATTTTTCTCCAGTGGCTTTCAACACTTGCAATGTAGCTGCATTATCTGTAGAGCAACCTGCAAGTGAGCCACAGCCAAAACCACCTGATTTTGGGTTCTTTTTGTCATAGCAACTTGCAGAGGAATATGCTGTAGAATTTCCCTTTTTTGTCCTCTTGAAAATCAAACAAGGACAATGTTGCATTTGTCTGATATGGCTACAGTATATAATTTTATAAAATTGCTGTTCCATTTTTTGGAATGGTATTACATAGCAGAGCAGCTTACATTATTCTACACTTCAGATGGGTTCAGTTGTTTACTATGCCAAAAGCAAAGCTGTGGCGGCATGTAGCCGGAGTTTGTAATAATGTATCAACTCCAACTCTGGCTTCAAAATAATCATATTAAATATTATTATTCTTGTATAATTTATTGAACACATGGCTTATTGCATAGTTACTTTCGATTTCAAATCATTAGGCAGAAAGTTTAAACAGAAGCAGCAAACGCATATTTACTTTTATAGGGATTTAGGAAAGTTTAGAAATGTTAAATATATGTGTTATTTTCTATCAAGTTAAAGCCCCCATTTGTCAAAAAACTGTCAGCAATTTACGAATGAGCGGAGCAGGCGTTACAATCAGGGGTATGGAAAAATAGACGAAAGTCAAAAGTTTGGCTTACCAACTCCACAGATCAGTTTTTGGCATACATTTGGTTCATACTGACATATATATTTTATGTGCTATCCAAATGTATCACTCTCATATATCCAATAAATTAGATGTGGAAAAGATCTAAAATACTAAAAACAAAACCTTATCATCTATTAAAAATGGCTGGACCGCTGTATAAGCACATCTATCTCTTGTGAGCAGGACCCTTACTCCTATTTTGTTAATTGATTTATTACACTGTCTCATTTTGTCTGTACATGAACCCTATGATATGCAAAGTGCTGTGGAATATGTTGGCGCTATAAAAATAATATGTATTATTATTTAGAATCCACATAATGACTAATCACATATTAGTGATCAGATTTTAAAAAGTTCATGCCGAGATTTTCCCTCAGCTTACAAAAAGTCTTTTTATATGAAATTTCCAGCAGGAGACGTCAAAATATTCAGCTTATAACATTTAGCTGAAACACATTGTTAAATAATATTTGACATGCAATATTCATGGCCTTTAAGGGTTAATTGTATTTTGCTGACAAAGCTTTTGTTACTTATGGTGCATGGGTGTGGATAGCATATGACTATTTTGGTATTGTCCAAATACAGTAGTAGAAAGTATGAGGATGTTGGGAAACACCCCCTTACATGTATATAAATGACTGACAGACACACATGTCTGGGTCTCACTACTCAGTGGGGGGTCTCCCTCTCCCTGTGTGGATCTGTGGGAACCTGTCTCTGTCTCTCACTTTGGGTGTCTATATCTCCAAACCTGGCTACTTCCTCTAAGACCTTGGGAAGGATGTCGGAATCGTCCTGCAGATGATCAACACACATTGATGAATAAGCATGAGCCAAGATGTCTGCAAGGGATCCATCTTGAAGAAACCTAATTCTGTGACATGTAAGACATTGACTGATGTTTCTGTTATGCTGGAAGTTTTCCATATATTTGTTTCCCATGAAGACTTTCAATAAATCTCCATGTTTTATATGAAGCAGAGTCCTCCAATAATGTTACCTTAGAGGTCAACACATGAGTAAGGATTTCATTCAATTGTAGACTATTTTATAGTTTACAGGACAATTATTATTTTACACACATCTATTCTTCATAAACACTCTTATTTTCTCATCAGGCTTTCTGGAAGAATGGCAGCGTATATTTAGGATGTCTTCGGGCTTTTATCAGAGGTGCTGATGAATCTTTCTTCTCGTGTAACAGCAGGGATTTTATGATGAAATTTAAAAAGGTCAGGATGATGCTCTTTCTTTCAATAAGTAGTTGGCGTGCACTTAAGGTATCTCATGTAAAACTTACTTTTCATTTGGTTAGAAGAAAAAAAAAAAGTTTGACATACTGTACTAAATATATACTCACTGAAAGTTTTCAAAGCTCTATGGGAAGCTTTATGGAATATGCACCACACCCAAACAGAATACAGATGTGTATATAATGTTTAGATCAATAATGTATTCCCATACATCTACCGAAAGTTGTTCATAGAGGTTAGGACCTAAATAATGCAATGCAAGGATCAGACACTTTATTATGCGGCCTTAATAAAGAGGACATGTAGACCCTACAGAAAAAGGTATATTTTTTTCTGTAAAAGCAGACCTAGCATATAAATTATTCATGAGCCTAATGCTGGCCCTGCCACCCCACATTCCAAAAGAAGGATGTTAGGGCCTGTTCACTCCCATGTCAGTGACTCTCGCTATTTTGCCTGTTAAAAGGGTTACGCCACATTTAGAAGTTATTTTTTATCAACAGGATGGGGAACTGCTTCCTAAACTGTGGGTCTTGACACCCCCCCCCCACCATTGAGGTTCATAGCCCAATTTGAGAAATTTCTTCCACACTGCAAACTGCTGGCAATACTAATTGCTGGTATTTTGCAGTTATGTAACCAGTCACATGCAGGGTGGAGCTTGTACAATAGCTCCATGTATGGAAGCTGTCCAGTGCTTTCTGTAGGGGAGGAACATGGAGGAAGAAGTGTTATGTGTGGGGGGGAGCAGATGTAACAGAGTTGAGTGTTTGGGTAGATGTAACATATGGTGCGAAATGTGGAGTGTGTGTGAGGAAAAGTATGGATGTAACAGTACTAAGTGTTTGGGGGTGTGGAGGGAGCAGGCTATATGCAAGGAAGGAAGCATGAAAGTAGAATTGTGGGTGTAGGGGGGAGAAGCATATAGGTAGAAGAACTGTGTGTTGAGGAAAGAAAACAATGGGGCATCAGTGTTTGTACATGGAGGTAATACAGCTAGCTGTGTGTGGGGGGGACATGGAGAACGTTAAGGTAGCAGAGCTGTGTGTGTAACAGGCATGTGTGAAAGAAGAACAAACAGAACAGAGGCAGTATATAGGTGCATAATAAAAGCATAATAGAAGCTGAATATAGCTATATACTTTTAAAATATGCTGTTGGGGGAGGCGATCAAAAGTCCTGCGCACAAGGGGGTCCTGCTTTCAGAAAGCTTGGGAATCACTGGGATAGATAACTGAGAATGGCAGGTCTGGTTTCCCTGTCCTGAATAAGCGGCTAAATTACCGTGGAAACTGTGGCGCAAGGCCTCATGCTTCATTAGCCGAAATGTCTATGAAGCTAATAAGGGTGCAAATCTGCAGTGGAAATCCAAGGCTCAAGACAGCCTCAAGTTCCTCTCCAAAGTCCTCTGTGTGAACATACCCTTAAAAAGTCAATGGGATTTGTCGATGCCACTAGTGTCTGTCATTAGAAAGATCCAGTACAAATTTTCTTTGTTCTGCTACTATAAGTAATCACACCAATGAAAATGAAAAATTCTGATGTTAACATATGCTTAAGATAAAGCTATGTTCAATAAATGTTTCAGCAAGGACGACAAGTGTGTACCTAATATAGCTACTTATTTGGTATATTGCTATTCTGAGTCAGTGTCCCGCTTTTAAAAATAATACCTTTCTAAAATGTGTGCCAGGACTGCCCTGCAGTCAATTTTGTCGACAGTTTGAAAAACAAAAGTACACATTTATGAAAAAGAGGTACATCCTATAATATATTGACCATAGCTGCAAACATAAACCCGCTAGCCTAACATGTTTTGCTGCCATATAGTGGCTGCACTAGTTTTTTTGCAAATAATTTCCTGTGTATTTTTTTTTTTTTTTTCGACACAGACTGCCTTTCTACACTTGCACTGTGTTTTAACCTGTACCTTTACAAAAAGGTAATAAGTTAAGAAGCTGCTGGAGTGTCCAGTGATCTATTAAATAAAAAATGGGAATGCCTGAATATCAGCGCATATCATCAAAGCACGGGGTCCTTTTCACTGAACAACCCCATCTCATCTGCAGACTACAGCACACACACAACAAGCAGAGTAATTGGTGAAAGTGAATACAATGGAAACTGTCACAATAAAATAATCCATATCATAGGGAAACCTATTTTAAAAGTATATGGGGGCAGAATTACTAATATTGTCTAAGTTTTAGGCTGAGGCCCAACGTTGCGGAGACACTGCGTTTTTTGTTTTTTTTAACAAAACCTAATAATGGCTACAGAAGAAAAGGGAAATATCTAGGAAGCACATATAATTATCCCTTCTGCTCAATCTACTCCTGGCTCTGGCTTTTAAAAAAAAAACAAAAAAAAACAAAAAAAAAAAAACACTGCAAAATCTGCCACAAAAAAGCAGCTTTTCTGCAGTGTGGGGCCTTAGACAGTGAAAACTTAAGACTAGACAGTTTAAAAATGTGCCAGATTAATAACATTGACTGATGCTTGGTGATAGACTTGACAGTCTAACAAGGCTTCAGATTTAAGTTTTACACCATTGTTGTCTTTGCTTGACTTTCTGAATAAAAAAAAAAAAAAAAAAAAAAAAATTTGGCCAATATTTTGAAGTCTATTGTTGCATGTTCTGCAATGCTCCTGGTACCAGCCGGATGGAGTGGTCTAAAGCACGTTGACATGGTACTTTGGAGCAATGGAAACGTGTTCTCTGGAGTGAAAAATCACACTACTCTATCTGGCAGTCTGTGTTTAGCAAATGCCAGGCGGTCATGACATGCCTAACTATATTGTGCCAAGTGTACAACAGAGAGTGAGAGAACGAGACGAAGAAAGAGTGCGAGACAGAAAGGCAGATACAGAATGATACAGCATTCACAAAAAGTCTAAACCTGCTGGATTTTTGGTCAGAGATTACAAATCACATGCAACTTTGTCATCACAACAAATGTGAATACAATTTACTATCAACAAGTCTGCAATTTTTTTTTCAATGTCTAATTTTGCAAATCCTAAATCACACAATCACAGCCACGCTACATCCCCAAATTGTCAAGTGTCCTTAACCCCTACCTGCTGCAGCCACTTTTTTTATTTTTGTTTTTCACTCCCCCTACTTCCAAAGCCCATAAACTTTTTTTATTTTTCCTATCACTGATCTGTTTGAGGGCTTATTTTGTGTGGGACAAATTGTACTTTGTAATCGTACCATTTAATATTCCATACAATGTACTGGAAAGCTGGAACCAAAGATATTCCAAAATTATATTGTTTTGGTTATGTTTTAACACCTTTAAAAAATCCAAAACTTCGCTGTATTCTGACACCAGTAATTTTTTTGTTTGTGTATATGGGGATAAATAAAGCATCTTTTTCAGGACCAGATGTACTTTTTATTTATACCATTTTGGGGAATGTCTTCTGATATTTTGAGTGCTTTCTATCCAACTTTTTTGGGAGGCTAAATGACGAAAAAATGGCTAGACTCTTGATTTTTTTTCCCCCTGCTACACCGTTCACCATATGGGAAAAAATATTTTTTACAACTTTCTAGTTTAGCCATCCATAAACTTCTGTTACAGGCTGCCTTGCTCAGTGTATTGTAGACAAGCCTGAGAGCCTTAGGTAATGGTCATGTGCTGCCAGGAAAAGAGTGCCTTGGTCCTGTTTGACTGACATATCAGTAGGGTTAATGCCCATGATCAGAATTACCACAAGAACTCCCCTGTATAACAGGAGCTGAGCGACTGCCATAATGAAAGACCCGACATCCACCACATTATTGTGGCAAATGTCGGGAAAGATTTAAAGGAAACCTGTCATGTGTTTTTTTCCACTGTTAACTGACCCCAGTGTGTGCAAAATCAAGTAATGACCTTTCCTATGGTGCCTCTCTCGAGGATTTCTGTTCCTGAAAAGTTCAGTTATAAAACTTTTAAAACCTTAGATCAGCATATGCAAATTTACTTTAGCTAGTCACAGGTGGACAGAGAACAGCTTTATTTAGTCATTGCAGTAGACCACACCCTGTGCAGCATGACATCACAGGGTATGATTAAGTGCAATGACTGCATGACCAGATGAAGCTGCCCCACCCCATGACTATTTGAGGTAAATTTCTGGCATCTTAAAGGGGTTTTCCAGGCAAAAAAATCTTTTTTTTTTTAAAAAAAGGTCTGTTAGTGCTATTAATGGGTTAATAAGTACACCCAAATACCTTTAGCAGCGTTTTGAGTGATTTCTGGGAGTGCCTGGCATCTTCTGGATTTGTTTACATGATGTAGCTTCCTGGTGCCTTAGCTAATGCAATGCATTATGGTAGTTGTAGGCCCTCACACTATCTCCCTCTCAATCTTCCCCCTCCCTCTCTAACACCCCCTCCCTGTCTCCCTAGCTATCCCGCCCACTACTAGCCCTTCCCAACTAACTCAGCCCACCCCCCTACCCCATTATACTTACCTGTCTTCTTCCTGTCCAGACCTCCTTCTGTGGGGAATGGCTCCTCCTCTTCTTTGATTCTGCCAGCGCCTGTGCAGCAGTCCCGGCACTGTGCTGTAGCTTTCACTCCATCTCTACTGCGCATGCGTGGGTGGCTCGGGCTCCCACACTTGAGCTATAGAGATGGAGTGTCGGCTTCAGCGCAAAGCCGGGACTCCGGCTCTTTTACGCATGTGCAGGCAGACCTCACAGAAGGAGGAGCAGCCATTCCCCGCAGGAGAAAGTCAGGAGTTAAGTATGATGGGGTGGGGTAGAGTAGTAGTGACGTTCCGTTTCTGGAAACGGACCGTCACCGGATAATCAGAAAATGTCCCTGGGGCGGTCACATAACCGCCCCAGGAATATGGGTAACTATACATTTTTTGATAAATTATATAATTTAGAAAGTAGGCAGGGGAGGGTGTTTAAATAGAAATCCCTACACTAATCTATTTACCAAATTTGTCCTTTAGCCCTACCCTGAAGTATAGTTATTATTTACCAGCTCTCCCATCCAAAGATTGTAAATTAAGCACCCTATACAGTTGAGATAGCAGTTGACTGTTCGGTTCACAGCGAACTTGCGCTCCTTATACGCATACATGTTTAGCTTGGCCGAGATATGCATGTGTACTGAACATGGAGAGAAAAAGGATCGGACAGCTGAAATCCAACTTTCTTATCCTAATCTCTCCAACATCTGCTGATGGAGAGTTGGGGGTCCCCCATACACATTACATGTCAAAATTAGCATGGTAAACCAGTACACATCCAATGTGCCAGAATATGGCAACAGGTGGGCACTGTTGGCTTATGCTGAAGTTTGCAGGTAAAAGTTCAGCATTTGATGGTTCACTTAGCAATTACATCATAAATAATTTATAACAATAGTGTTTTTACAAGAAAAATCTGAATACTCACTTTTTATTTGGGCTTTGCTATATCCAAGAAAAGATAAAACAACAAATAGTGCACAGAGCAGATCTGCCCTGCCAACAATTCCTGCAACCTATAAAAAATACATTGAAGAAGTACATATTAACAAAACATTGAAAAACAAAAAGGCTTTATTAAGTAAATGGTGAAATAGTCTGTCTGGACAATGCTGCTGCATTTAGAGAATACCTACCAGAAGGCATTTAAAAAAAACAACCCTATTTAATGGAAATTAGGAGTCCTACCAGAAGAAATGTATAAAGAACACAGCTAATTTAGGAGTTGGGGCAAAAGAAATTTCTTTAAAGCTGAGGCGCCACGTTACGCAAACAAAGTGTTTTTTTGTTGCAGAGTTTGCTGTATTTATTTGAGCAAAGACTAAGAGTGGCTGCAATAGGAATGGGAATTATATAGTAAGCACTTATACTTCTCCCTTCTGCCCAACTTAGTCCTGTCTTTGGCTCAAAAAACCCAGCAAAATCTGCAAAAAAAAAAAAAAAATATGTAGGCCCTAAAACGTTTCTGTTGACATAACCGTGTGAGGGCTTGGTGTTCTACTTTGAAATGCACCATTTTGGGGTACAAATAATACATTTAAGGCTGGGACCCTTGTGGCGTAAACTCTGCGGTTTGGCTGCGGCGTTTTACAGTCCCTGCAAAGTGGATGGGATTCGCATTGCAGAAAAATACGCACAGCGTAAATGCTGCGATTTCCAAAACCGTCGCATGTCAATTATACTTAAGGAAATACTGGCGGTTTCCCAATAGGTATAATGGAAACAAAGTCCGCAGAGGAAAATTCTGTGGACTTTCTGTGAAAAGTGCTGTGGGAAACGTTTCCGCCATGGTTTTTCCCGCAGTGCTTTTTCGCTGCGGCCCGCTACATGGGGCCATAGCCATTTTCATTTCAACGCCCCACCCCCAACAGAACTCTGTGAAAGGCTGTTTTTTTTTTTGTTTTTGTTTTTTATAGGTGAGCTTTAGTTTTATTGGCACCACATGCTACATGCAGAGTGCACTGCATTTTCATGGTGACAGGCACCCTGTAAAGCAAAGCCAATTATGTTCTGTTGGGATGACAGAGAAAGCCTGCTTACTCTGTTTAACCGCTTGGATGCTGCAGGCTGAACAGCCAAGATTGGAGGCAATTGGGATATGTACACATGGATGTAAATGGTGACTGGAATCAACACAAGTTCCATATGACACCATAAATCAGAATGGGATCTGTCATGGTCTTAGTAGTCCCATTTATCATCTGATGCCAAGGAAGGACAGGAGAGGAGGACATCAAGGAGAAGGCTGCAAAAATCTAAATTTGGTCATTATTTTGCAGTATCTACAGACAAAATGATGGCTGAACTTATTATGACAATAAAAGCTGTATTTGGGCCACTGATCGCTCTGTAATTACTCTTTACAATAGTCTTACATTTAAAGTGTAACTAAACTTTAGAACGTTTGGTTTCCTGACAGAATTTGTGTCATTAATAAATTCTGTAATATACTTTATTAACAAGTGTTGTCTGCTTTTATCTGAAATCTTGTGCTTCCCCTTTTATCTATCGAGAGCTGAAATCCGCACACTGTTCTTTACTGGGTATACAGGTGAGCAGGCTTTTGTATAATGCAGAGTAGCCGAGACTGGGGGAGGGGTGGATTGATGGACTTATTTTTACCCACTGGGAGTAAGCAGAATGAATGACAGCAAGCAGAAATCTGGAAAACTGCTGATGAAGAACTGATACAGAAAGTATCTTGGAAAATTGTATAACTTTTTATTATACAAACAACAACATTTGTCTCTCAATATTGCTCTGAAAGTGGCCAACCCCTTTAATCATAATTGAGGTATAATGTTCAATTAAACGTCCGGCCCTAGTACGGAACCCCACAATCTGCATGTTACCTCCCCTAACATACAAGAATTTGGAGGCACAGGGGTATTCTGCAGTCTTCCTTTCTATTAAAAACTCAGTAATAAAATCTGCATTAAAATGCAGTGCGGATGGTAAACCACACGGGTCTCTCGTGACTGCATATAAATGTACTCTCCTACTTCCACAAAGCAGCTGCTGCAATCATCATTGATGTACAATGGTATCTGAGATAAATTTTTATTAAAAGTAAGAAATAGCCTTGAGAAAAAAAAAAAAAAAAGGGTTTGTAGGTGTTGTGGTATGTTGCCTAATGCTGTTTTACTAGAAAGAAGGATATTATACTTACACATTCTGTATGTACTGGATGTACTGCGAACAACAAAGCACTAAGTAACGCTGCCTTAGGGGCATATATTATTTTTTTTTCCTTTGTCACATGTTCCACCACTGAACAGTAGTGAAAAGACATCAACCATCAGGATCGACACCATACAATGTAATATAATGTTGATAATATGAAACCCAACTGGGTGCAAACCTCCCGCAAGTGCATAACTGAACCTGCAAAATATAATACAAAGGAAACTTAACAAAAAATATGCACATATGAAGAACATTTGTAATTAGAGATGTTTTCCTATAATAGACATTTATAGCATATCCACAAAGTATGCTATAAATGTCTCATGGATGCAGATCCCCCATGCCAGGCTTTGTGCCCTGCTACTCAGTCGGCTGTGACTCACTGAGAAGACTTTCAGCTATACTTGGGGTGTATGTTGCTTTGAGCTACGCTGTTTCCATAGCACCCATAGAAGTGAATGAGTGTTCCGAAAAAAAGCATAACACAGTGAGCTACATTGTTTCTGTAACTCCCATTTACTTTGACTAGAGTTTCAGCAACAGTGTAGCTCAGAGATACGCTGTTCCTGTACAGCCTGACCATAGTTGAAAGTCTTCTCAGCATCGTCATGGTTGGGTAAGTAGTGCGGAACTATGCATTGCAAGAAAGTCACCATCTATAAGGCTCTATTCAGACAACCACAATGAAAAACAGAACATTTTTCACGACGGTTTTGCATTCACACGGATCTGTGAAAACTGTCAAAAATAAGACATACAGTGGAGAAAAAAGTATTTAGTCAGCCACCAACTGTGCAAGTTATCCCACTTAAGATGAGAGGCCTGTAATTGACATCATAGGTAGACCTGAACTATGAGAGACAAAATGAGAAAATATATCTAGAAAGTCACATTTTCTGATTTTTTTAAGAATTTATTTGCAAATTATGGTGGAAAATAAGTATTTGGTCACCTACAAACAAGCAAGATTTCTGGCTCTCACAGACCTGTAACTTCTTCTTTAAGAGGCTCCTCTGTCCTCCACTCATTACCTGTAGTAATGGCACCTGTTTGACATTGTTATCAGTATAAAAGACACCTGTCCACAACCTCACACAGTCACACTCCAAACTCCACTATGGTGAAGACCAAAGAGCTGTGGAAGGACACCAGAAACAAAATTGTAGACCTGCACCAGGCTGGGAAGAATGAATCTGCAATAGGCGAGTAGCTTGGTGTGAAGAAATCAATTGTGGGAGCAATAATTAGAAGATGGAAGACATACAAGACCACTGATAATCTCCCTCGATCAGGGGCTCCACGCAAGATCTCACCCCGTGGGGTCAAAATGATCACAAGAACGGTGATCAAAATATCCCAGAACCACACGGGGGGGACCTAGTGAATGACCTACAGAAAGCTGGGACTAACATACAAAAGGTTACCGTCAGTAACACACTACACCGCCAGGGACTCAGATCCTGCAGTGCCAGACGTGTCCCCCTGCTTAAAGCCAGTACATATCCGGGCCCGTCTGAAGTTTGCTAGAGAGCATTTGGATGTTCCAGAAGAGTATTGGGAGAATGTCATATGGTCAGATGAAACCAAAGTAGAACTGTTTGGTAGAAACACAACTAGTTGTGTTTGGAGGAGAGTGAATGCTGAGTTGCATCCAAAGAACACCATACCTACTGTGAAGCATGGGGGTGGCAACATCATGCTTTGGGGCTGTTTCTCTGCAAAGGGACTAGGACGACTGATCCGTACACATGAAAGAATGAATGGGGCCATGCAGGTCTATAATTTTGTTTCTGGTGTCCTTCCACAGCTCTTTGGTCTTCACCATAGTGGAGTTTGGAGTGTGACTGTGTGAGGTTGTGGACAGGTGTCTTTTATACTGATAACAATGTCAAACAGGAGCTATTACTACAGGTAATGAGTGGAGGACAGAGGAGCCTCTTAAAGAAGAAGTTACAGGTCTGTGAGAGTCAGAAATCTTGCTTGTTTGTAGGTGACCAAATACTTATTTTCCACCATAATTTGCAAATAGATTCTTAAAAAAAAACCTGCAGACAATGTGAGTTTCTAGATTTGTTTTCTCATTTTGTCTCTCATAGTTGAGGTCTACCTATGATGACAATTACAGGCCTCTCATCTTTTTAAGTGGGAGATCTTGCACAATTGGTGGCTGACTAAATACTTTTTTCCCCAGTGTATAAATATAGATAAAACACATGAATATCCCCACTGAAATGAAATATATAATTTCATGTGGCAACGAGATGGCTGTTTAATAAAAACAAACAAAAAACAAACAAACAAGTAAATATGGTGGAAACAGGACGTGTTTCATATGCAGTGCTGAGAAATTGAAGGGAATTAGTTGTAGTAGCAGCACATCAATGAAGGCCGATACCTAGATTAAATGCCTATACAAATCAGGCAAACAACATGCTACAGGTATGAACTCATGTATAAACATCCCTCTGTAGGTGTTACAAACATGAGATCAGTGAATGCCATGCTTAACAGTGATTTCTAATGCAACTTACCTGAATGTTAAGACTGTAAGTGGTCTGTAGGATTTATGACTTGCATTGCTACTGAGTTTAGTGCCCCAAAAATCATGCAGCCACAGATCACTGAATGGAGTTTCTTCTCGGAGGTCCTATTGATGAAGTGTAAAGAATTAATTAAAAATTAAATTTAAAAATAAAAATTTTGGCCTTTCATTTACTGATATAAGTGCCTATAGATTACATACTGTGAAGCACACTCCATTTTCCCTCCACAGTATCTCCTCAACAATAAGAAAAAAAAAAGTCTCTCAGTACCCAAATAGGTAGCCGAAATAGGCAAAAATCTAGACAACCCTGTTAAGCCGGGCACACACTACGTAAGGGAAAATAATTAATTTTCACTGTGCATGATATGGACTTTTATCAGTGTGCATCACCCCACCATGACATACAGGAAAAATAATAACAGAAACTAGCCTGAATGTTTTTTGTTTTCTTCATTGAAAATTTAATTTTTCCTTATCTTTGGCTTGGAGTTCAGGATACAAGGGAAAACATGACTTGTTCTGTTTGTGTGGCCCTCTATATAAATATAACAGTGATCTAATGGATACTGGCTATTTGATCACTATTATCAGCTATACGTTTATAAGAGAAAAAAAGGAATCATGTAAACCTGCAAGCTAGGGCTTCTTTGTGATATGTCGGCCACATGTAACCATAAAACCTGCAATCATGTTGTGACCTCGATTTTCACCGTGCTATATTAGCAAGGCTGGTTATCATAGTCTGGATCCAGTCCAATTTCAGCCAGTCAATGACAGCACCATGATCAGAGGTCACACTACCTTTTTACCAGAAGTGTAAAAATAAATAATCCTCTCATTTTTTGAAGAGTATTTTTAGCCACACAGGAGTATTTTTCACCAAGCAGAAGTATGAATTTCACAGTAATGGAAATAAATGATATGTAGGCATAATAATGCTATGAAGTTGCTATTTAAGCAGGGAAACCATTACTAGAACTGTACTAAATGCCTGCGATCAGAGAGAGGAATCTGATCGTGGGTATTAGCAACAGCTCTTGCGGTTATGGTGTCCACTCTGTTTCTGAGCTGGTACATATTTAAAGTGTTAGGTTTTCAAATGCATGGAAAAAGTCTCATGCATATTAATACACAAGACACTTTTCAAGGTGTAAAAATTATTTTATAGGCATTATTGCAACCTCTGACCGTGAGACTACTTTACTTCAAAAGATGGTCATGCATCTTAAACTGCATTGACTGTTCTTCCCAGGTTCAATATAAGAGGGAGAAAAAACTCTTATTAAAGTTACTGTTGATGATTAGACAGACTGGAGACTATGACAGTTCAGCCTCCCTAACTGTATACTTAGTTTTTTTTGTTTTTTTTTTTAAATATAAAGAGAAGGATAATAATATTGTCACACAACAGACAGTTTGCACTGTCCATAGCTGACCATGTGATACCATACTAAGGCAGCATTGGATGGATAGTACAGCACAGAGTAAAAGAAATCTAAAATTCAAGATAGAATCTGATCAGAAAGACAAGATGGGGAGCTGGAGGGATATGAATGAAACTATACATATAAAAAAGTTGAGTGTGACAGTCAGGTGAGGGGGCAATGATGGGAAAAAAATGTGTTCACTAGACCACTTCTATAAAATGTAAAATATTTGGCTATATATTCTATTGCAGCTAGTGTTATTTAACCACTGTAAAATTTAAAATATACTAAAAGTGACATACATAAGTGAAATTTTCTGAGAATTCTATGTATTTATCTAAATTAAGCCGTTTGCTTGAAAAACCCACATAATTTGTAGACACAATTGACAGTGCTAAAGTGATTGCCAAAAATTTTCCAGCTGGTTTACAAAACATGAACTTGTTTGGCGTAAACAACAACACATGAGTAATTTATGTCCGTGAAGTACGGCATTCACAAAAATGTACAAGCATTACCATGGATGGAAATGAACAGAAACAATAATATCCAG
Organism: Leptodactylus fallax; assembly: GCA_947044405.1. Taxonomy (NCBI): domain Eukaryota; kingdom Metazoa; phylum Chordata; class Amphibia; order Anura; family Leptodactylidae; genus Leptodactylus; species Leptodactylus fallax. The sequence continues at coordinate 198,060 of CAMRHE010000014.1, read as the reverse complement.
ATGGCATGCAGAATTATATATACAATAGCTCAGTATCAGTAAGTTTTTTTTCCCTTCACGCATAAACTGAATCTAAAGTTTTTAACTCCTTTTATAAATAGAAAGTTTTCTTATTCTTCTGGAACAGGAGAAATGGCACAAAGTCTAAGTTTTCTGACCTTCAAAAATACCGCCTATGGTTTTATTTTGATGCTGTTATTAGTTTGCATTCATATTTTCACATGATCTAAATGTATGTGACACTATACAAGGAGGAAAAGAAACGTCTGCAAGATGTCCCGACTCAACCTATTGAAGGTAAAGCTATGTTCACATCTGTGCTGCTGTGTCTGTTGTTCTGGTCTGTTGGGAGACACAGACCACTAAAACAACAGACACTAACAGTGCCTCACAGACCCCACTGACTATAATGGGATCCTTCGGGTGTCTATTCTTTTAATCTAAAACTGCCTGTCGAAAAAGTCAGAATTGTAGTATTTTTTCATCCGGCTATTTTCGATGCACAAACAGATTTCAATGCAGGATGCAGCCTACACTATAGGTTTGAATTGTATACTTTTTAAGCATGGCTATCTCTCTTCTCCCTAATGTAACATATGTCTCCTATCTCCACTTCTCTGTGGATCTCCTCCCTCCATCCCAGTCTAAGGCTACATGCACGACTGCAGTAGTATGCAAGTCCACAGAAAATGGAACGCATGGCACAGAGATGGCATCCGTGTTCAGCCCATGTTTTCAATGGAGCTTATCAACAGAATAGAGGAGAGACCAAGCTGCGTGTACCCAGTCTGCCAGCAATAAACTGTAGAAGACTTCCCTTACAGGACTTACTGTGAGGCTTTATAGATTACGCTGGAGTATGCAGAAAGCCTCCTCCAATCAGCAAGATGCACCATTGTTAAGCCAGGCCCTCAGTGCATCCCCATCAGCTAGAACACAGACACCATACAACCTGCATTGCAAGGGAGAAGTTTACCTACTTAGGGTAGGGTTCAAAGGATGCCATAAAGCCAGGTGTTGTGGTGAACTGCACCAGTCAGCTGAAGGGAGAGGTGTCTGGAAGTACAAGCTGAGGAAACCAGCACGTGACCAAGGAAAGGTGGAGGGTAATATCCGGAAATTAATATCTGACTGAGCTGCCGTGAAGGAGCCTGAGTGCAGAGATAGACCCACCAACTTCCTGTATTCCCTCGAATCCTTTGCTGTTAGAGATTGAATTCACTTAGTAACAGGGAGTGAACAGCAAATTTGGAAGACAGGAGCCCCCTAGTGGCAGACTTTTTAGAATGAGTTTTTACTAATAAAGCATAATTTGTAATGAGAGTAATTATGATCAGCTTGGGATGGGCTACTGATACAGCATCAGTTGTTTGAAAAGCTAGGCAAATAAAAACGGCGACCTTGGGTATTATAGCACTGATGTAGGAAAGGCAAGTGCACAACTGTAGGGACAAATGTCTGATTTAACTACCATGGTTTAATTAAAAAAAATATATATATATATATATGTACACATTTTTGCCGCAATTTTTTGCTACATAAAACTTTAAAAAATTAAGTCCAGGACTACACAGCGATATTTTCTACATTCGGGTATGGGATGGATTAAATGTGCTATTGCCACATTTAAACTCACCTGCAAATAATGCATTACTGTACATGACTAGGAATCTACACCAAGAAGAGAAAATGAACAGATTCTGTTCTACCCATTTTGGTTTTCACAATACACAGCACCACCAATACCATTGCTTTATGTGTAGTACTGCAGCACATGTACAGTCATGTGAATGGGATAAAGCAGCAATACCTGACAGTTTAGGATTGGTTCACACTTGCGCCAGGAGTCTGTCTGCCGTGAATCCGACCTAAATGTCAGAAAAAAGGATTGGGAAAGGATAGGGAAAGGTTTCCAAGCGATTTATTTAAAAACCCCATTCACTTCAGTGGGATTTTAAAGCAGGTGTCCGATTGCAGCCTCTGAGCCGAGAAGCCGCTTTTTTTGATTGGACACAAAGTCCTGCATGTCCGACTTTGTTTCCGACCAAAAAAAAGCGGCTTTGCAGTGCAGAGGCTGCAATCTGACACCTGCGGGTTGCTTTAAAAACCCACTGAAGTGAATGAGTTTTTAAATAAATCGCTTGCAAACCTTTCCCTATCCTTTCCCAATCCTTTTTTCTGACATTTAGGTCGGATTCACGGCGGACGGACTCCAGGCGCAAGTGTGAACCAACCCTCAGAGGGAGGTGTGTATTATGAGGTTCTGCAGCAGCTGAGGTGTATATAATGACTAACTAAATGAATTACATGAAAAGTACAGTACAGACCAAAAGTTTGGACACACCTTCTCATTCCAAGAGTTTTCTGTATTTTCATGACTATAAAAATTGTAGATTCACACTGAAGGCATCAAAACTATGAATTACTACATGTGGAATTATATACTTAACAAAAAAGTGTGAAACAACTGAAAATATGTCTTATAGTCTAGGTTCTTCAAAGTAGCCAGCTTTTGCTTTGATTACTGCTTTGCACACTCTTAATGAGCTTAAAGAGGTAGTCACCTGAAATGGTTTTCACTTCACAGGTGTGCCCTGTCAGGTTTAATAAGTGGGATTCCAACCACCGTGTCTTTGTGCGACGCAGAAAAGGTGAACGAATGGACTCTACATGCCTCGTTCCCACCGTGAAGCATGGAGGAGGAGGTATGATGGTGTGGGGGTGCTTTGCTGGTGACACTGTTGGGGATTTATTCAAAATTGAAGGAATACTGAACCAGCATGGTTACCACAGCATCTTGCAGCGGCATGCTATTCCATCCGGTTTGCGTTTAGTTGGACCATCATTTATTTTTCAACAGGACAATGACCCCAAACACACCTCCAGACTGTGTAAGGGATATTTGACCAAGAAGGAGAGTGATGGGGTGCTACGCCAGATGACCTGGCCTCCACAGTCACCAGACCTGAACCCAATCGAGATGGTTTGGGGTGAGCTGGACTGCAGATTGAAGGCAAAAGGGCCAACAAGCGCTAAGCATCTCTGGGAACTCCTTCAAGACTGTTGGAAGACCATTTCAGGTGACTACCTCTTGAAGCTCATTAAGAGAATGCCAAGAGTGTGCAAAGCAGTAATCAAAGCAAAAGCTGGCTACTTTGAAGAACCTAGAATATAAGACATATTTTCAGTTGTTTCACACTTTTTTGTTAATTATATAATTCCACATGTGTTAATTCATAGTTTTGATGCCTTCACTGTGAATCTACAATTTTTATAGTCATGAAAACACAGAAAACTCTTGGAATGAGAAGGTGTGTCCAAACTTTTGGTCTGTACTGTATGTTCTGTAGCAGCAGTTATGTATTATTATGATATGCTGCAGCAGGAGATGCACAATTGTCCTAAAAAGTTTACATAGCCCGGCAGATTTTTGGGGGTTTTTTGGCCTTTTTTTTTTTTTTCAGAGAATATGAATGATAACACAAAAACTTTTTCTCCACTCATGGTTAGTGGTTGGTTGAAGCCATTTATTGTCAAACTTCTTGTGAACCAACCCTAACGGTTAAAGGTGTAACAGTGGGGAAGATTTTCTAATCCTGTTTAATTTTCAGAGTATAAATTCAGACTAGTCAGTACTAAAACGTGCCAGATTTATCACATTGGCTGATGCTAAATGATAAATCTGGTGCAATTTTAGACCGTCTAATCTATATTTATACCACCTATTATTTGACTTACGAGAAACTTGTCAGAATTTTGTTGAATCTTAAGCCCTGCCCTCGCCAGCGAACCCTGCTCCCTTAGTAAAGCCTTATTTACACATCTGTATTTCACAAACCTGTGCCATTTGCATTTTTTGCAGTAGGCATGAGTATCCATTTGTTTCAATATCTTTTCATGGGCCATAGATCTGCTAAAAAAACAACAGAGGCACTTGTTTTTTTTCAGTGATGCATCACACCGATGAAAGTCTATGGGAAAGTATCTGGAAAAAATGTCGATGAGTGAACAAGGCCTAAATATGCCCCAGTATCTGGTAACTGCTGGGAAGGGTCTCCATTCTTATGACTGATTTATCAATGTCCCAGTTCACACTGATAACATATCAATAACATATCCTGTGTCATGAATTATTTAATAGAATGACTTTAACACCTTCTGGTACTCACCTTATTATTAATAATTGCTTCCGAGTCATCAAAAACAAAATTGCCACTGTAGCTATTTGCAAAGCATACAAATGACAAGAGCCCAACTAGACACTTAGCCCAGAATTTAGAAACATAAAACAATGGAATATCTTGGTCCAGACCATCTGCTGCAGCCATGGTGTATGTTCATACCAAACTATGCACTTCAGCATTCTGTACGGTCACAAACCTAGAAAGTGACAAATAACTATTAAAGAGCGATAAACTGTTCTTTGAACAGATAGAGTAACAAATGTGATGTTTGCTTTTATCTTACATGGAAGAAAGGGTTTGCAGTAAAAATTTACCAAAAGAGCAATAGTTAGCCCAAATGAATCTATTTTATACAGATCTTGTTATGATCAATATCAAATGGTCAGACAACAAGATGGAGTGACGGAAGCACGAACAAGTGAAGACGATCTGCATGGTCTTGCTTATTCTAAATAAACTATTAATAAAAAGGCAATCTGTTTAATACTTATCACCATCACATTATATTATATTGACTAACAAAATGAACAGCGTTATCCCAATTAGGTCAATAATACGGAAGGGTTATTTCCTCCATAAAACTATGTGGCTTGGGGTCCACAATTTTGCTGTGCAATTTTTCAGAAAAAATGTCCAGAAGTTACATGTTATGAATAACACCATACAAACAATTGTTTTGCCTTGGTGTTTTTTGTTTCCATTTTATAGCATTTTTTTTTTTTTTAAATCACAGCATGGGTAACGTTTTTTTTTTCTGGCATTCAATAGGCTTCTCTGAAAAAAACCAAAAATGTTTATGACTAATGTCTTGATATCATGATGACAAAAGTGCTTGTAAAAAGAACACATGAATTTCACAAGCCCCCCTCCCACAAGCCAAAATGCCACAAAAAGATAGCCAGGAAAATGTATCAAAGGCTGTATCTGAATCAAGGTTTGAGCCCTTTTGCTCATAAATTAAAAAAAAAAATAAAAAAAAAATTCCCTTTCCAATCTCAATCCAATTTTGAAAAGTGGCTGGGCATACAGAGAACCCTGTGAAGCTGTACACCAGAATTATCAAATGCAATTTTTAAAAACACTGCAAAAAAATTGCGGCAATCTTACTCCAGCAGGAAAAAGGCATAGAAAGTGAACAACATCTTGGGACAGAGCAATGCAGACTCCAGCAAACCTAACTTTAAAAACTATCCCTGTGAAAAATCTCTCCCAATGTGTGTTTTTCTACAGTGTTTCTCATTAAATTTTTTTTCTGCATTTTTCTTCCCTTATTAAATCTATAGGAAAACTTCAGCATTTCCGCAGCCAAAATTAACATGCTGCGTTTTTCAAAAACGTAGTATTTTTGCAGCATTATTTTTCCCACAATGTGTGGCTGAGATTAAACAAAATCTCATTCACTTAGCTGGTACTGTAAAATGCAGCATTTTTTCTTCTGCTTTTCCGCAACATGTTTCCTTAGTCAAAGCCCCCACATTGTGGAAACAAAGCTTTTTTTTGTTGCGGATTTTGCTGCGTTTTTTTGAGCCAAAGCCAAGAATGCCTACAAAAGAAATGGGAAATATATATGAAGCTCTTTTACTTATACCTTCTGCTCAATCTACTTCTGACTTTGGCTCAAAAAACCACAGCAAAATCTTCAACAAAAAAAGCTGTGTTTCCGCAACATGGGGGCACAGCCTAAGCCCAGGGCCCCACGTTGCGCAAACACCACAATTCAGCCACAGCTTTTTATAGTACCTGCAAAGTGGATGGGATTCTGGCTAATCCCATGCACACATTGCAGAAAAAAACCACAGCGGAAATGCTGCAATTTCAAAAACCTGTCACGTTTTTGTAAATCACAGCATGTACATTATACCTACGGAAATGCTGGTGTTTTCCACATAGGTATAATAGAAGCAGAAAGTCCACAGAGGAAAACTCTCCGGACTTTCTGTGAAAAACGTTGTGGAAAAAAACGCAATGGGCTTCCGCCACAGTCTTTTCCGCTACGTGGGTCCTTAGCCTAAAAGGCTCATCTCAGCTTTTGTCGCTGAGATGAGAATAACCATATGTGTGTCTCCCTGAGGTGGTCAGAAGCTAGAGAAACAGACGCGGCTGTTCTACACTGTTTTCATAACTTTCAGAAAGAAAGTTAGATAGTCATGGAAACTCCCATAGCCCTAAAGTGTTACATTGTTCAAATAATTCCTACTTACCTATGGGAATTACAGAAACAGAAGGAACAGCCTTGCATTCCAATCATGCCCATGTCTGGCTGAGATGGGATACCACTTCAATTCCTATCAAGTGAAAGGTTGTGATCATACATTCAGCCTTTTTGTGGCAGCATGCCACAAATATCATCTATGTATGTATGTATTTATTGGGGGGAGTTGGGGGCTTTCATTTGCCTGATCTAGTGTGGGCTAGTTTCACACTAGTGTATGTAGTTCATCAGAGAATCAGAACAAAGGATATTAAAACTATCCCAGACTGAGTGATATAAATGAAACAACTTCTGTTTGTATCAGTCATAATACACAGAAATGTAAAAATAAAACATCAGTCTTCAGTTTTTGTTTTTTTTTGGGGGGAGGAGGTAACAAAGGAAGAAAAAAAAAAAAAAAAAAAAAAGCACAGCACATTGTGCTTTCTTTCTGTTTTTTAATATTGCTGTTTCACTTGTATCAGTGAAACTGGCACCTTTAATGTGCGTTGTTCTGATCCTCTGATGGACCACAATGGACGTCACAACTCTATTGTGAAAACATCCATGAGAAGAAAGTATAAAATGGATCAAAACATATACATGCATTTGCACTGCAGTGTATGCATTTTTGCTTTCCTCCTGTAAACCATCCAGCGAGGACTTTATTGGTCCATACTTAACCTATGCTAGCGTAAAATTGTACACCTTGAATGTTTATTACAAATGTATACTTTTCACACAGCCCATACAGTGATCCCAGCTCTATGCATACACATAATACATAAAAGCAGTGTAACACCATAGCACCTGGTAATGGACATTACCATGAACACCATGAATGCTGAGCTCTGCATTGTTGTCACCTGGGCATAATGGTGGCAGAGCTTCAGGGGGAGATGCTGAACCTCCTGACATGCCCATTATAAGAAGCGGCACAGCAGAGCTGTGTGTGCAGTCTGCAGTGGTCTATGCACCGTGGTAGACACTCACTAGAGGCTGCTGTATTGTTACTGTACTAGTGCTGATGCTGTGTTGTGGCATCCTCCTCCTGCTGTTCCTTGGTCCTGGGTGCCTGGTCCTGTGCTGCCATCACAAGGAAAGGAAAGGCTGCTAATGCCACCCACAACACAACAGGAAGGCAGAGCACACCTATTGTATGTCTTCTCCTGTCTCGTCACGTCACACTCTCCATATGCCGCATACAAGGAGCCCTGCCATTGGTGTCCTCATGTCACACGCTGATTGGTTGTTGTGTCCTAGCCTCCTATTGGCTGCACAGAGGTGCTCGTGGCTCCTGTGCTGCACAATGACAATGTGCTGGATGTGCCTGCTGGAGACCTGGCTGAGGCTGCAGACACAGAGCGGAAACCTCCCATTACAGTGTTACATACTCTACTATATATAGGCACTGCAATCATCCTATTATTGAGTCAGTAAATGGCTGGGTTATTGAAGCCTAGAATTTCTATAAGAGGGGTAGAGTGAGGGGTAGATCCAGATACCAACAGATACAGTATGTACAGTATGTTATAGCATGTCACACATCTACACCTCTGCTCCACAGGAGTGTCACACGTCAGATACCATCCATGCTGTAGCCTGAAGTGTTTCCTTGTGGTATCTGGTAAAGATCATCAAGAGCTGGTAAACTGGATCAGATGAGCTATATACCCTAGTTCATGGATTTATGAAGCTGACCATACACATTACAATTCGTAAGGAGACATGGACAGTTCTTATGAACCTGCATTGTTTGTTCATGGCTGGTCGACGTCAAAAACAGATCGGCCATGCTGGATATTTTATGCCTGTTATCGACCATAAATACCAGTTTGTGAATAATGCTAGGTTCACATTAGTGTTGGGGTTTCCATTCTTCGGGCCCACTTGGGGACCAGTAAAACGGAAACCCAGTGTGCTTAAAAAGCGGATACCCGTTGAAACCCACGGACCCCATGGACTATAATGGGGTCTACCACGCTTCCACCTGAAAAATGTAAGCAGGACTTTTCTCTCCATATTTTTTCAAGCGGAGTGGGGAATGGAATCCCCAAACGCTCCCCGAGTGCAGATGTGAACCCAACCTTACAGCGCTTTTTTTAACAAAGTTGTCCCCCTGATCGCATAGTTTAGTTGTCAATGTTGATGGTGCAAGCGTTCATACTAACCATCCCATCATCAATCAGACGGCTACAGGACAGCTGTTCGAAATCGGATGTGTATGGTCAGCCTAAACCTAAATTCATACTTGTTTTAGGGCTGGGCAATTAATTCAAAACTAACCAAAACTTGCTGACATTGATTATTTTGCATCCATGCCATCTTGTCTCACACTGTAACTGGCTAAAGGATGTGGCACTAACTAGGTTCACACTAGCGTTCAGTTTTCCATCCTTCGGGTCCGCATGGAGACCAGAAAGACGGAAACTCTGACCACTTAAAAAGCAGTTACATGCAGAAACCCTCGGACCCCGTAGACTATAATGGCATCTGCCTGGTTTCAGTATAAAACCAGCGGAGAGAAAAGTCCTCCTTGCAGAACTTTTCTCTCTACCGATTTAAGCAGAATCTGGGACGGAGACAAGCAAATGCTTTTGTGAAGCTAGCATAGCTGTAAACTATCTAAGATATCCGTATTGATAAATATGGATGATGCTATAAACTCAAATATTGTCAACAAGTGACCAGATATACAGGGTATGATTGTACAGGGCAACCCTCCCTTGTCATAATACTGCACATCTTAATATCTCAGGTATGTAAAATTTTCATCCCTTTTTATCCCTGTTTAGGATGGAGTGACAAAACATGAGCTGCCGATAGGTTTACCACAAATCTTTGAGGATGCCCAAAAACAGTCAAAATACCACATACCTCCTGATGCTTTGCATCATATATGCCTATAAGTTTTGTAAGATCCCTTTTCTCCAGTTTTGTTTTTGGTGCTTATAGGGACGGTCTATTTACCAAGAAGGAATCTGAAAGGCTATCAGTTTTTTAGCCTGAATCATTTAATAGCCAATTCTGCTACAGTTCTTCCAAATCCTTATATACTGGACAGTTTTATGGATGAGAATGGTGTAACATGATTGGTTAACTGTGTCAGTAGTGTCATAAGCAATGTGTGAGTAAACTGTGTGTTAATAAATTATGAGGGATATGTGAAAACAGAAGCCCCACGGATGAAAATCGTTTTTTCACAAGCGTCTTGTTTTTTTTTCTACATTTTATGCAACATCCCAACTTTTTTTGGAATTGGAATTGTATATCCAATAGTAACAGCCTTGACATGCAGGGACTTGGAGTATAGTTCTCCTTGTTATATTCTTCTTTGTATAATGATCACAATACCCCATCATAACAGCCTTCCCAACTTACAGTAAGCGCTGAAGCAATTTTACACATAATAAGTCATGTCACTAACCCCTCCCATGTAACTTCAATTTCACCCCCATCCAGTCCCTCTGTGCTCCCACACAGTATAATGCCTCTTTAGTGACCCTGATAGGGTATAATGCCCCCTTAGTGCCCCCATACAGTATCATGCCCCCTTGTGTCTCACACAGTATAATTTCCCCCTTGTGGCCTTAAAGGGACTCTATCATTGGGGAAACATGTTTTTAACTTAAGCAATGTTGGAATAGCCTTTATAAAGGCTATTCTACTCTTACCTTTACCTTTCTTCTCCTTGCCGCCGTTTGTCCAAAAAAACATTTTATTCTCATATGTAAATTATGCTCATTGAGCACCTCATCGCCGCAACCCACCTCCAGCACTGCTTTTTCACGTCCCCTGCATCATCTTCTGTTCATCTTGCATCTGCTTCTTGCTCCGTCGGCCATTTTACTGTAGTACGCTGGTGTAAGAAACTAAACAAAAATGGCCGCTGGAGCCACTTTGAGTTCAGGCAGAGCCGACTGACCGTGCTTCCTCAGCCATTTTTGTTTAGTTTCTTACACCAGCCTACTTCAGAAAAATGGCCAACGGAGAAAGCAGATGCAAGATGAACAGAAGAAGATGCAGGGGACGTGAAAAAGCAGCGCTGGAGGCGAGTTGCGGCAATGATGCGGAGTGCTTGGAGCACAGGGGGAACGCCCCCAGTGCTCCCTGAGCATAATTTACATATGAGAATAAAATGTTTTTTTGGACAAACGGCGGCGAGGAGAAGAAAAGTAAAGGTAGGAGTAGAATAGCCTTTATAAAGACTATTCCAGCATTGCTTCAGTTAAAAACACGTTTCCCCAATGATAAACTCCCTTTAACGCAATATAATGCCACCATGGTGGCGCTCATACAGAATAATGTCCCCCTTGTGGCCCCACAATATAATAGCCCCTCCTTGTGGCCCCCACATAGTATAATGCTCCTTCATCATGACCCCCACACTATAATCCGCCATATCTTGCCTTCCACACTGTATAGTGCTTCCTCATTATGGGCCCCACACTATAATCCCCCTTGTAGTGACCCCGCCAAAGAGTATAAAGCTCCCTGGTTGTTGACCCACACACTATACTGCCCCATTTTGGCCTCCAGAGTGTATCATCTCCCACATTAAAATGCACAAAAAAAAAAACTACTACTCACCTTGCCCTGGTCTGTCAAAGTCCATTCCAGTCTCTGCTGCGGCCAGCTTGGGAGTGGCAAGGGCAATGTGGTAAAGCTTTCCAAGCTTCCAGAAGCAGAGACAGGTTACTTAGTTACAATGGTATCACACTTTAGAAAGGTGAAAGTGGCGAAGCAGGAAGTGGATGTCTCTCTGCTTCACCGTTATACAATCTGTGTCTGCAGGATGCCTGCGTTGAAGATGGTGCATACCTCCTGACATCCAGGACAGCCGTCACCACCGAAAATTCAGGACTGTCCCACTGAATCTAGGACAGTTGTGAGGTATACAGTCTGGTCATGCTGAGACTGTTAGTTCCCTATTATACCCTTCTCACCATAATGTGCACTGATACATCAAAATTACAACCAGGAGACTGCTTCGGATATGTTGGGTTTGTAGTTCTCTGTTATAATATGGATCACTATTATGATGATCTCCAGCATCTGAGGTGTGTATTTGGCTTTGTTTACTTGTTATTTCGGTTCTACTTTATATATTTTGCCAGGGAGCCAGCATTTCTGAAGATAAAATAGTAAAGCATGTGGCATTTTTGACCAGTTCTATGATGGGGGCTCTAATGCAGATGTAAACAGACCCTTATAAAATTATGCAGCACCCGAGGGGTGTATCAAAAAGTTCTCATAAGGTAGTATCAGAGGTGTGTATAAAGAGGTTCTGCAGCAGAGGAGTGTATAATGAGGTTCTGTAGCAGAAGATGAGATATGTATTTTAAGATTGTGAAGCAGACGAGATGTGTAAAATAGGGCTCAGTGTCATCAGCATTATCAGAGGGAGGTGTGTATTATGAGGTTCTGCAGCAGCTGAGGTGTGTATAATGACTAACTAACTGAATAACATGAAAAGTATGTTCTGTAGCAGCAGTTATGTATTATGATATGCTGCAGCACGAGATGTATGTATTATGAAGCTTTGCAGCATCTTTGCGGGAGCCCCACTCATAAAAATATTGGAATTTCACATTAATTTCATTAGCGTCTCCTGAAGACCTTCCAGAATCTCGACAGAGCAGATAAAATATCCTGCCGAGCTATAAGTCTAGATGTCTAGCAGTAGCTCTATAAACCAGGCTACTTATTGATGCATTTAACACTTTAAGGATGTAGTTTGGGTTTTAAGGCTTGGTGTCTTTATTTATATTTTCCATCTCCGCCTTCCAAAATTAACAACTTCTATCATACAAGGGCTTATTCTTTGTGCAGTGAGTTGTGCTTTCAGTTAGCATCATTTTGAGGTACAAATAATGTTTTCATTGGAGCTTATTAACGTTTTTGGGTGGTGCATGTGAAAAAAACATACAATTCTGACGTTTTTTGTTTTTATGGCGTTCATTCTGCATTAAAAATAACACCGCAAATTTTCGACTGGTCATTCCGATTACAGAGATACTATATTTATATTGGTTTCATTATATTTTAATATTATTACTGTGGGCACCACATCCTAACGTCCGTTTTTTGTTGACGGAGCTATGTGAGAGCTCTTTTTTTAAGTTGTTTTTTTTTTATTGTTGCCATTTTCTGGTCTATACAGCTTTTTGATCTCTTTTTATTAATTGTTTGGGGGTGGCAAATTGACTAAAACACATTAAGTTGCCCATTGCAGTATTTTTTTTTTTATGTTACAGGATAAATAACGTGTTTTTTTGGATAGTGCAGACACACAGCGATACCTGATATGGTTGTTTATTTTTTGTTGACAGTATTTATTTTTGAAATGGAAAAGGGTTTTTTTAAAACATTTTATTTATTTCTTTTGTAGCACATGGTACATAGCCTCCCTACTGTAATAAGGAAAGGCAGCCAGGATGCTGCCATGGCAACCCCTTGGATCTTGCAAGTTCACTGCAGGGGACCTGAGGGGAATTTGACTCCAGCAGCTAGTCTTGGGTCCCAGCTGTACAATTCAGCCGGGACTCAAAAGCCATGTTGCAGGCACAGCTCCTGCTAAGGATGGTGAACTGCAGGAATATCAGTGCAATATGCATTAAAGAAGAGTAGACTGTGAAAGACAATAAGGGTACAGCAATGGAAAAGTTTTTGCTAAACTGCTCCTTTCAATGTTAAAATCATTTTATTATAAAGAGGATAGATAAGGGGAGAAAAAAAAACATGTTTCTCTGCTAAAATATATTGTATATTTTCTTATATTCACTTGTACTATTGATTTGTGCACAAGTTATTGAAACAAAAGTGACCGTTTAAATAAGATGAGATATATACTTGCAGTTGCAATAGACATGTCACTGTACTTTATTGAAGGAGGCATATTTAAGAACAGTTGTGTGTGTGCCTTCTGGTGACACTGCATATTGTAGGTATACTAGACTGTTATATGTCATTGTGAATGCTTTTTCTAGGATTTGGCTGGAAGCCACAGAAGTTACAACTACATTAATTGTCACAGTCTGATTGTGTGACATGTAATTGTAACACTTTTATTATGTATCAGAGTAAACAATGCAGCAGCTCTGCCTCCTTATTTACATCCTAATGCTCATTTATTTTCTGAGGATCTTGACTACAGTAAATTCAATTAATTGTGTTCCATCCATCTGTATGTTAGAATACGTCTCACACATTGGGGTTTATGTACCAATGGTGGCACTTGTATTAGTCTTCAACATATTATTATGAGAACCTAACCTTATGGCTGTATTTAGGAGGCTGGATATAGGATAGATGATACATGCTGATTGGTTGGGGCCCTACAAATTTCTAGAAAAACAATCCGAAGACTTTTGTTCCTTCTTAATGGCCAACTATAGTGTGGAAGAGGGAGTCTGCCACTAGAATATATAACTATTATCATTGACCTATAAGCACAATCAGATAGCCAGGGTTTTCATGAATAAAACTCTTTTCTGCTTCCTGATTATTTCCTCTATTGTTGAGATATTAGTTTTTTTCCATTTAATTGAACCAGTGGTCACAAATGTACAGTGCCGCTCTTCTCGGTGTCTGTGAAGCTGATGGAAACAGCAGGCTATGAGTAAGGATCACTTCCAAAATGTATAAGCTGCTTCTGTTCCTTGAGGCTTTAATAAAAATGGCTGGTTTTACTGGGGCTCCACTGTAACATATGACTTGATCCTTTATTGTAGAAACAGCTCAGTGCAAGTCCATGGCTTTTTCTTTCTGCCCCTCTAGAGACTGAATGAAGCAGAAGGGACAAATGTGAATACCATCCTATTCAGACACCTCCTTTTTCCAATCATGCAGTGAGCAGGAACGAGGGACTTGGGACCCTGTTCTAGAGAGCTATGTGATCCCCACGGACAGACATTTATCACCTACAGGTATTCTTTGTGAGACAGCCCCTTTTACTGACATTCATCTATTGCATTTCACTTTTTATATCTTTCTTTTTACTAATATATTAAAGATAAGATAATCCTTTAATAGTCCCACCATGGGGAAATTCAGTTTGTTACAACAGCAAAGATATGCAATACAAATACAATACAATACAAAAATACAAAACGTTCCAAGGTAGAGGCATTACAGTGACAGGAGGTACAGGTAAAAAAAAAAAAAAAAAAGTAGCAGAGGGGATATCACAATTTAAAGATCTTTCAGTTCTCTGTATGGAGTGATCTCCGCTTAGGTCGGGGAGGAAAGACTTCCAATACTGCTCCTTCTCACACTTAGGGTGAAGTAGTCGGTCACTGACAGTACTGCCCAGCGCTATCATAGTCTCATGCATGGGATGGGAGTTATTCTCCAGCATGGAGCTCACCATGAACAGTATCCTTCTGTCACCCACCACCTGCACTGGGTCCAGGGGACTCCCAAGGACAGTGTTCCAGAGATGGGAGACAGATAAATCTATTCTTTTTTTTTTCTTTAGTGTAAGAGGGTAAATATCTGGTGTTAAAAATGACCTTTCTCTATCTTCACCAATTCCAGTGTTTAGCATCTGTTAATAGGCACCTCTCTGCTGATTCCAGAGCAGTTGGAATTTTCTCTCTAGCCCCCACCATTCCCAAGCAACAAGCACAGTTACTTTTGATGCCTGATGTGCTATTTAAACTCTGTAATGTCAGAAGGACAGCATCAGGCGGGTGGGGGATGGGGGATTCAGAGCTCCAATCAGAGGCAGCCCGTTTCAGAGCTCAGAATCACACCCCTTGTCTGCTCCTGTCTGACACCACCCCCTTCTGACAGTACAGAGTCTAAATAGCATATCATGCACCAAAACTAACAGCATTGATTGCTCAGGAACAGTGGGGGCTAGAGCAAAAACTCCAACTGTGCTGGAATCAGAAGAGCAGCATATATTAAATGATGTAGAGAGCTGAACTTGTTGAATGTGATGAAAGGACTTTTTTTTAAATAGGAGGCTATGAATATGATATGTTGTGTGTAGGTGAGGAAGTATGGTGTACATTGAGGGTAGAAAGTAGATTTGTATGGAGTAGAAGGACCATTATTGTTAAAGGGGTTATCCAGCTTCCAAAAATTATCTGAAAAGACATCCATACATACTCACTGTTCCCTTGTGCAGCCTTTCCTAGGCTTTATTTTACTTGCTGCCCCTTGTATTACTGTTATTTACATGCAGTGAATATGTGAACAAACTACATTTCCCATGAATTTTCTGCCTACTCTCACTCTCTTGTGTTTGCTACCCACAGGAGAGGGGAGTGAGCTTGCAAACGAAACATCACAGTAGCATGTGAACTCAGTGATTTACCTGTGATTTAATTACAGGGGAGAGTGGTTAAGGGAGGGGTACACAGAGAGCATGAACAGGCAGATAACTCATGGGAAATGTAGTTTGTCTACAGATTCACTGCATATAAATAACAGTTATACAAGGAGCATCAAGTAAAATAAAGCCAAACAAAAGCTGCACAAAGGAAAATAATATCATCAAAACTGTCATTTTATAGGGGTAAAATATCTCAATATATTGAGGAGTATGATTACTTCAAAAACTCTTGTAGTGCACAAGGGAACAGTGAGTATGTAGCACTGCTGTTTATGTATTTGCAGGTAATTTTTGGAAGCTAGATAACCCCTTTAATTTCTCACATGGCTAGTATTAGGCGCCTCTGCCAACAAGAGAGTGTTGCAGAAAATGCAGACAGATGGGACCCCGTCACACTGTTATGGTTAATGTCTGTTGCTCTTATCCTATGACAGATGAGAGCGACGGACATTTATAACTGTAGTGTGGACATCCCTTTAGTCCACCCCTATTGATGTTCTAAAACAGTTCCAATGCTGTTTAACTGCCTTTATTAAAAAATAATTAAAAGGAAAATAATATCATCAAAACTGTCATTTTATAGGGGTAAAATATCTCAATATATTGAGGAGCATGATTACTTAAAAAGCTCTTGTAGTGCACAAGGGAACAGTGAGTATGTAGCACTGCTGTTTATTTGCAGGTAATTTTTGGAAGCTAGATAACCCCTTTAATTTCTCACATGGCTAGTATTAGGCACCTCTGCCAACAAGTGAGTGTTGCAGAAAATGCAGACAATGCACTCTTTAAATAACAATGTAGGTTAACTATGGTAGTGGCCTGAACACTAACTCTATATTCCCAGGACAGTGAAAATGGGCCATGTGATAATTTATTTATTTTTAACGGCGGTTATGTGGCCGCATTAATTAAGTTGTAATGGACCGTCAAAATATAGGTCATGCTGTATCTATTTTTGTCTGTTTTCACAGATCCCTCCATACACTGCAGTGAAAGCATGGCTGTTTTGCACCACAGTCCTATGAACCTAGGCTAAGGGTAAGTTCACACTATTATTATTAATTTCCCTTGCTCTCATCCATCATAGGATGATAGCAACAAACGTTAACGGCAATAGAGTGACTGATGCAGACAGATCCCTGGAAGCTTTCTACCATCATGTTTGCTACTTACCTGATGGAAGAAAAAGTCATATATGTAGGACTTTTGTTTTCTATTACAAAAGTAAATATTATATTTTTGTTACATTAGAGTGAATGGGAATGGACACCAAACAGATGGGACCCCGTCACACTGTTATGGTTAATGTCTGTTGCTCTTATCCTATGACAGATGAGCGTGACGGGCATTTACAACTGTAGTGTGGACATCTCTTTAGTCCACCCCTATTGATGTTCTAAAACAGTTCCAATGCTGTTTAACTAACTTTATTAAAAAATAATTAAAAGGAAAATAATATCATCAAAACTGTCATTTTATAGGGGTAAAATATCTCAATATATTGAGGAGTATAATTACTTCAAAAACTCTTGTAGTGCACAGATCTCCATTGACTTATAATAATGTGTTCCATCAGGTTCTGTTGTTGAGCTTAAAACAACACAGAAATATGATTTTACTAAATACTGTAAAATGTATAACCTGCCTAACAAAAAATTGTGACTTCAAAGGAGCAATAATACACTCATGAGAAGGCAAAGTCCTTTAGACTCTACAAAAGTACATACTGTAATTCGCACAGGGATGTCTAGAAAACAGAATGGCAAAAATTCCTAGAAGTTTTAAAATAATATCAAAGCAACATAAATAACAAGCCAATATACCCCTGTAAGTCAGTGTCTGAAAGAACCCCACTTGTACTGCTGCTGCTGCAGTGAGTATTTCAGTATTTTGCAAGTGTTTCCACTTATACAATTGACTTTTCTGTGTTTTCTAATGTACCTCTTAGTATAGTATTTAGCTATCCTTGTCATATACTGTATAACTGAAGTATTAGATTTGTGGGAATTGGGCTGCTCTGTTGGCATAATGGAGGCATCTGGGGCCGGCGCTATATTGTTGGTATCAGCAGGATAGTAGTGTTAGGCTGTGCTTAAATCAGGGATTCTGTCATACTGTACTGTTCTCGGAACCTCCGACATCATGGATGAATATAAGTGTATATTCTGGAACTGCATATCAGTTAGGTCATCAGACAGGTCATCAATATCGATACCTGGCATCCCCACTGATCAGCTGTCACGGCTTTCCAGAGCACCACGTATGGAGCCGGAAACAGACAGCTCCATGCACTGAGCCATACTACCCCAACTTGGGAACTTACAATGTATGGAACTGTCCACTTGTGGTTCTGTACACTGTGCAGCCCACTCTATCCCATTATGCCCGGAGTAGGTATGTTTTAATTGTTTGTAAATGATCTGGGCTGTACCACCAGTAAAGATTTTTCTTGATTACATTGTAAATAAGGGTTAGTGCTCACTTTTTCCTTCTGTTTTGTTTACTGTTGTACATTTTTGGATATTGTTCATATGCACACCTCATATGATTTTGGGGTGATATAACTGGTGGTGCCTGCCTCTTTTTTTTTTTTTTTTGTAGTTAACTGTCAACTCAATTAACGAAGGAATTTAATTGATCATTGATTAAGGAATTATGTTCTGTACATTTTTAATGTATTGGGGTTTTTTTTGGATTTTTTTAATATAAGTTCAGCATTTTTTTTTTTTTACTAATTTGGGCTGTTTTCAACATCCAATACTATACTTGAAAGCTCTAAATTATTTCTCTTATCTTTATAAGTAACTTGTCATCCACTTTTCTCTGCAATCTGGGATCCACCACCTGATGGCAGCAGTAAGTTTTTACCATTAGATCGTTTCCTTTTTAGGTTTATGTTAGGGAGATAAGGAATTGTTTTTCTGAGAACAATAATATGAACTTTATTACTATACCAATTCTAATAAAAAAACAAACAAACAAAAAAAACAGTGTATGGGCATTTCAAGATCATAACCAAGTGCAGCAGATATGAAATCTATTAGAATTTTCACTGATATTCCGTTATAAATGTAAGCTTAGCAATGACCTTCAATTTGCTGAGTACAAATAAGGCATATAAGGGGGAAATATCATGAGGAGAAGGTTTAAAGTTAATTCTGCTGGAGTCTGCATTGCCATAATTTGCGGCAGAATTATTAAACGTTGCATGATGTTTGGCTTAACAGTTCTGTCCTAAGATGTTACTCAACTTTCTGTTTCATCTACCTACAGCAGTGAGATTTTAACAATTTTTGCAACTTTTAAAAGTTCACATTACCACTTTACCATCCACTTTTCAGAAGTGTACTCCGCAACGTAAAAATATGACATGGCACAAATAAACCCAAAAATAAGAAAATCCTATTTTATGACCTTTATTATACAAGAATTCTGGGATGTGGGGCTTAATAAATAAGTGCAGGGACACACGAAGCACATCAGTATGCAAAACAGCCGTCGCTTGAGAGCTGGCACCTCTCTGCATGTGCAAGTTGAATTTTACTACATTGGAATAAAGATGAAAGTTTTTACTACATGTGATGAGTGCTCCTTCTCTTTTTGTCTTACTTTTGTTGCTTAATAAATTATTACATTATAATAGTATCTGTGACATAACCAAATGGTATAAAATCATAGAACCTTCACCTACAGTGATATGTTTAACATTTCCTCACGGAACCTATATACAGAAGAAAATAGTGCAGGACCTATCTAGGCCTAGGGCAGCAGCAGCCACGGAGGCAGGAGATAGACATATGTCATTGGTTCCTTACCAGTGACCGCTGAGGCCACTGACTGGCTGCTTCTATTATACCTACACGAAAAATGGCAGTGTTTCCGTAGGTATAACTGACATCCTGTGATTTGCAAAAACACTTGCATTTTTGAAATCGCAGTATTTCCGCTCCGGATTCTTTTCTGCAATGTGTGGATGGGATTAGCCAGAATCCCATCCACTTTACAGGTAATGTAAAATGCAGCGTTTTTTGCCCCAGAATTTCTTCCGTGGTCAAAATGCTGTGTTTTCACAACATGGGGCCTCAGCCTACAGGGGTTTTCCTAAAATAGCAACTTATCACCTATTCACAGGGACAGATGACTGTTGGGACACCCATCAATAACAATAATGGTAGTTTGATGGCATAGCTGGCATGCTGCTATTCCATTCACACAAACTCTGTGGTGCTGCTGAACATATCTCAGTGTAGTACTCCACTATTTCCAGTACTCCAATATGTTTGGACGGAGTTGCAGCGCAGGGTTCCCAGTAGTCAGACTTCACCAACCAGACACTAATCTCCTATCCTGCGGAAACAGTAAGTGATAAATTGCATCCTACAGTTTGCATTTAGTTTTGAATATTCATTGGTCAGACATCTAGCAGAAGATAAAATAGCCTTTTTTTTAAGTTTAGGGTAAGTCCACACATGGAGTACCAGTTCTATGGCAGTTTTGCCTCAGTTTTGTAAAAACCATAGTAAAATCCGTCATAAAAGCTGTGATGAGTTTTCTCACCTATACTGCAAATTTTATTAGCAGAGTAATTTATATTGTCTAATAATTACATTATTTTTGTGTTTTACAGATGTAGCATTTGTCTATCGAATTTTCTGCATTAATAAAAGCTTGTTTTGCGCTAATTCAGTTTGCGTAGAGAGGCCACCCATTAACCTTGTATAAACACAGCTGTGCTACGAATGTTCATTTGGCAAAGACTACATTTGTACTTGCACAATCTATTATGACAAGTTTTGCATGCTGGACTTTATTTTCCCTTAGAAAAGTAAACAAACAAGATGGAAGCTAGCGTCATGTTATTACATTAGTGTCAATGGGAACGGATACAGAATCAGTCTGTGACCGTTCTCTGTGGTAACGGTGGTGTGAACTCCCCCTAAGGCCACATGTTCTATAAAAGATGCATGAAGTTGTTCACTAGGGTTTATGGCTGAGGCCTCAAGTTGCGGAAAAGCTGATTTTTTTGTTGCAGATATTGCTGTTGTTATTTTTTTGAGCCAAAGCCAGGAGAGGATTTAGCAGAAGAAAGAAGTATAAGTGTTTCCTATATATTTTCCATTCCTTTAGAAGCTACTCCTGGCTCAAAAAAACCAGAGTAACATCTGCAACAAAAAAGCAGCTTTTCTGCAACTTGTGGCCTCTGCCTTAAACCCTAGTTAAACATCTCAGCTTAAACCTAATTTCTTTCTATTTATTCATCAGAATTTATAATATTGCAGACATTCAGTAGTTCAAACTTTTCAGACCAGGGTGCTTTGGTTTGTAGTCTGTATGATCTGCCATTGTCTGCTTTCACTTACAAAACTTCCTGGTGTGCAGAAGCTAGATCAAAGTTCACAGTTTCAGCGTAACAGCTTGACTGCCATTCATCCATGTTTGGGAAGCAAGCGACATTTGCTATAGATTTCACAGCTCCTTTCCAATGTTATTAGAAGACGCCCACACCTAAAGTTCAGTTTTACTAACAGCTCTATATTACATTAGTGCTATTGAACGAGAAGCTCCTGTAGATGCAAGAAGTAATTTCTAACACTGTGAAATCACCTTTATGACACTACACATCTGACAGCCAGAATACCATTACACAGAATGTGTTAAAAACGTGGAAATGTCTTAAGTGATCACCTATTATTCTGCATTGTCATCTGCGAACAGTAAGTGATGCTCAGAGAAAGATGTCAGGTTCTCATTTTATTATTTACCACGGTCTCTACAAACGTAAGGGAAGGCAACACTGTCGTATACATTGAAGTCTGATTTTTCTCATGTTAACCTGTAATTTAATGTTCTCTTGTAAGCTCCCACTGTTAGTCCAAGTGCTGATAATAAAGCCTCTCGTTCACTTTATATGAAAATGTCTCCTGTGGAGATGTGTTTAATATAGTGTATGGAAGTCTGCTGTCCATACAAGTGGTATGTCTCTGCTTCTTTTAGAGCAATGCAAATGCCCCAAGTCCACTGTACAACATTCGCAATAAGGTGCAATGAATTCAAGTAAATGGAGGTCAGACCTTTTCTTGACATGAAGAATCAACTTCCCTCTATACTGAATACAAATGAAGAACGTGATAAATGGAGAAAACTAAAATTACCTTTGAAGTGGTCTTTGGTTCACTGTTATAAATCAGAACTAAATTATAGTGGATCAGTGAACTGTCAGGGTGATTGAAATAAACACATTCATTCTTTAGCTTTACTGATGCAGTTGCTCTCTCTGAAACATAATTTGTCATTTTTTCCAGCTGGAGAAGATTTGCTCAAGGAGGGCGCCTATCACTATGGTGCAGCTGTCTGAAGACTCCGATTTTCACATGGCTAAACTGCATCAGATTAGCTGGAAAATACAAAGGCAAACATCCTCCAAGCTCTTGTGTTCTGTGACTCCAAGGGTTCTCTTGGATTCTGTGAAATTGTACATGGTTATCGTCATAAAGATTTTATAATAACTGAGTATAAATTCTGAAAAAAACTCTTAATACTAATTTAAACAATGACAGTGTTATTATGTAATGAAAGTTATTATAAAAACTCACACTAAGCAAGATAAGGTAAAGCTAAAGCATAAAACAACATAAAACACAACAAAATATCCAGCAGTTATATACATTGAAACCGGTAGTAAATGGCTGCTTCCTTCTTAAAAAAGCATGCGTCCAAGGGTTATGTCTGGTATTCCAGCTTGGCTCCACTGAAGTGATTTGGGCTAAACTGCATTACCACATACAACCTATGGACAAGTGTGTCATTATTTTTGGAAGAATGCAGCCATGTTTTTTAAACCCCCTAAACTGTAATTGTCATTTCAATATATATATATATATATATATATATATATATATATATTATTTATTTATTTTTTATTTGAAAGGGAAGAGATTTTAAACATTTTTACAATTTACTTTATTAGGTTATTTTGTCAACTATTACTAAAAAAGAGCTAATCATTGAGAGCCCAGATTTTTCCCTGACATACAGTACAGACCAAAAGTTTGGACACACCTTCTCATTCCAAGAGTTTTCTGTATTTTCATGACTATAAAAATTGTAGATTCACACTGAAGGCATCAAAACTATGAATTAACACATATGGAATTATATACTTAACTAAAAAGTGTGAAACAACTGAAAATATGTCTTATATTCTAGGTTCTTCAAAGTAGCCAGCTTTTGCTTTGATTACTGCTTTGCACACTCTTGGCATTCTCTTGATGAGCTTCAAGAGGTAGTCACCTGAAATGGTTTTCACTTCACAGGTGTGCCCTGTCAGGTTTAATAAGTGGGATTTCTTGCCTTATAAATGGGGTTGGGACCATCAGTTGTGTTGTTCAGAAGTCAGGTGGATACACAGCTGATAGTCCTACTGAATGGAGTGTTAGAATTTGTATTATGGCAAGAAAAATGCAGCTAAGTAAAGAAAAACGAGTGGCCATCATTACTTTAAGAAATGAAGGTCAGTCAGTCCGAAAAATTGGGAAAACTTTGAAAGTGTCCCCAAGTGCAGTGGCCAAAACCATCAAGCGCTACAAAGAAACTGGCTCACATGAGGACCGCCCCAGGAAAGGAAGACAAAGAGTCACCTCTGCTGCGGAGGATAAGTTCATCCGAGTCACCAGCCTCAGAAATCGCAGGTTAACAGCAGCTCAGATTAGAGACCAGGTCAATGCCACACAGAGTTCTAGCAGCAGACACATCTCTACAACAACTGTTAAGAGGAGACTGTGTGCAGCAGGCCTTCATGGTAAAATAGCTGCTAGGAAACCACTGCTAAGGACAGGCAACAAGCAGAAGAGACTTGTTTGGGCTAAAGAACACAAGGAATGGACATTAGACCTGTGGAAAGCTGTTTTTTGGTCTGATGAGTCCAAATTTGAGATCTTTGGTTCCAACCACCGTGTCTTTGTGCGACGCAGAAAAGGTGAACGAATGAACTCTACATGCCTGGTTCCCACCGTGAAGCATGGAGGAGGAGGTGTGATGGTGTGGGGGTGCTTTGCTGGTGACACTGTTGGGATTTATTCCAAATTGAAGGAATACTGAACCAGTATGGTTGCCACAGCGTCTTGCAGCGGCATGCTATTCCATCCGGTTTGCGTTTAGTTGGACCATCATTTATTTTTCAACAGGACAATGACCCCAAACACACCTCCAGACTGTGTAAGGGCTATTTGACCAAGAAGGAGAGTGATGGGGTGCTACGCCAGATGACCTGGCCTCCACAGTCACCAGACCTGAACCCAATCGAGATGGTTTGGGGTGATCTGGACCGCAGAGTGAAGGCAAAAGGGCCAACAAGTGCTAAGCATCTCTGGGAACTCCTTCAAGACTGTTGGAAGACCATTTCAGGTGACTATCTCTTGAAGCTCATCAAGAGAATGCCAAGAGTGTGCAAAGCAGTAATCAAAGCAAAAGGTGGCTACTTTTAAGAACCTAGAATATAAGACATATTTTCAGTTGTTTCACACTTTTTTGTTAAGTATATAATTCCACATGTGCTAATTCATAGTTTTGATGCCTTCAGTGTGAATCTACAATTTTTATAGTCATGAAAATACAGAAAACTCTTGGAATGAGAAGGTGTGTCCAAACTTTTGGTCTGTACTGTACACGGCATCGCATAACCCTGGGTTAGGGACTATCTTCAGGCTACCAAGGGTTACTGCTTCACAGTGTGATTGAGGCCGGGGCCCCACGTAGTGGAAACACCGCAGCAAAAGCCACAGCGTTTTACAGTCCCTGTAACGTGGAAGGGATTCTGGCTAATCTTATCCACACATTGCAGAATAATATCCACGGGGGACTTGCTGCGATTTCAAAAACTGCATTTTGTAAATCACAACAGAGGAAACCTTTATGTGAAAAGCGCTGCAGGGAAAAACTACAAAGCGTTTCCGCTGTGGTTTTTCCCACAACACTTTTTGGCTATGGCTCGCTATGTGGGACCTTGGCTTTAAAAAGTCAACTTCTAGAAAGCATATATTAATAAACTGCCCACATCCCCGTACCTACTCTTTTCTACAGATTGCAGATACTTCTACATAGGACGTGCACTGCTGATATCCCATTGCAGGAAACCAGCAGTGGATTTTCCTGAACTACTTCACCACAAAAAATTCTCAGAATGACCTGCAGCGTAAGCTGACATGAGGCTTGTGCAAGACATTCTGAACCTCAGTTCAGATTATGCTGCAGAATATTTAAGCAGAGCCTGGATGGGATTTTTAAGCCAAGTGACTTGTCCAGTATAAGAAAACTCACAGAGATTAGTGGATATTCTTGAAATAGAAATGAAATAGTTGCTTTAGTAAAAATACTGTTTGGCAGCTAAAAGAAATGTGACATCGCATTTGGCGTAGTAATATGAGAATGTACAAATCTTTTGTGGTCAGGCAGTTATTAAAGGGGTTTTACAGACTCCAAGCATGTTTTATATAAAAGCTTCCCTAACTTATTTATGTCCCCCTGAAAGCAAATTTCAGCCACTGCATTCCTTGGGGTTATCACTTCAACACTTCCTGGACCCACTGACTACATTTCCCATGTTTCCTTGCACTGGCTCAAAAAGTAAATATCTAATGCCCTCCTTCCCTTTTTGTTTCGCTCCATGTTCTGCTTCCTTCCTCCCCATTCTGTTTTGTTCCAGTTAGCCTCATGTCATGGTGCATCCCTCCTGGAGCACTCTGGTCGCACCCCCTCACCCTCCCCCACCCAAGCAGTGATATGACTGATGTCTGCGCTAGCGGAAATTAAGGCTAGATTAGGGAACTGAGTAAAATTGGTATATCATTGGAAGTGGGAACATTAGTTCCACTCATATGACCACTGCTGCAGACAGGGGAATGGTGCTCCAGAGATAAAAACTCACAAGAGCAAACACACTAAGCATGGAGAAGTTACATTAACATGTAGCCCAGGAAAACCCTTTTAATACAAGAATCACAAAAATAAGTACACATTGTGTAAAGATCTGGAATTCTGCTGACAGACTTGCAAAATAAAATAACTTTTTATCCTTTTTGTGGTGATAGAAATGGAAAAACTTCTTGAGGCATGAAGTCCTACTGAGATGATTACACATCAAAGCAACAAACTGTAATTATCTGTTGCGCAAAATAAATCTGTAAGTGCTTTTATTAAAGGTATTTCATCCTTGTGTGACATGTGAGGATGACAGCACCAAAAATAGACCCCTAGACTCACGCACAATGAAAACAAAATGTGTCATGTTAAAATGACCTTACTACTGTGACTTAACAAGCACTTGAGTGACCTTTGAGGGTAATTATGGCAACAAAAGACCAATATTACTGCCACTCTTTATTGATGTGTTATTTAAAGTTGACATTAGGGTGGAGTCACCAAGGCAGAACACCACCTGCATTTAAATGGACAAGGAAATAGTTTAGTTTTGGACAGTGGTTGCTATCAGTCTCTTTACACATATAAAACTGAATTGCAATTTTCTATGGCAATTCCAGATAAAATAATACTTATGTGATAGCACCTTAAAGAGGCTGTCCAGGTAAAATATTATTTTTTAATTAGGCTGGAGATGGTTAAAATTTTTTTAAAAAAAACATACTCCTGTCCCCGGTGCTCCAGTGTCCTTCCAGCGCAGTCTAGTCCTGCTGCTCGGCTGTGTTTTTGCATTGGAATTCCTTGGTTGTGACATCCTGGGTCCCTTCCACTGGGGCCGCTGATTGGCCCCAGCGGTCACGTGTGGCGGGGACTTCCGCCAGAAGTCAACAACGGGGCTGCAGGAGCAGACCACACTGGGAGGCACCGGAGCACCAGGGACAGGTGATTATATGGTTTTTTTGGGGGTTTTTTTTTTTCACCTCCCCGGCCTAATTAAAAAATAACATTTTAGCCCAGGCATCCCCTTTAAGGAAAAAAATACAGTATATAACCAAAAGTATGTGGATACCCCCTTCCAATTATTACATTCATTTGATTTACTGCACTCATAAACAGGTGCATAAAATCATGTAATCTGTATAGAGAAACATTGATGGTTGTAGTAAGGCAGTAATAATTCTGTTATATACGTGGTTTGGGGGATGGGGTTCTAACTAGGAGTGAACCTAGCCTCTCTGCTGCCTGAGGTGAACTACAGAAAGGCGGCCCCCTCCTTCCCAAAAAAAGATGCCCAACCCAACCCCTTTATTTTGGCCCCCACATGGTACACAACCTCCTTTTTATTGGTCCCCACTCAGTATATGACCTCTACCTGCATATAACCCCATTTTTCCCCCACAGTGTAAGACCCCCTTTTTTGCCCCCCGCCACAGTATATGGCACCTCTTATTTGCCCCCCACAGCCCCACAGTATATGACCCCCTTTTTTTGCCCCTCCCCCCCACAGTATATGACCTCCTTTTTTATGGCTGCAACTTATTGTATTATTGCAATAAGTAGCGGCCAATACTTTTTATTCACCCATACACGCTCCTGTGCAGGCCTGCTCCGCTGCCGCCTCCAGGATACGCTGTAGCTGACTTTGAAGAATACTGGGATGCTGAATGTAGCATCCTTGCGTCCTTCAGCATTGTGACATAAGTACAGCGCTACCTAGAAGCGGCAGCAAAGGGCGCCTGCACAGGAGCGTAGATGGGTGAGTAGAAAGTATCAACTGCTACTTATTGCAATAATACAATACGTAGCGGCCGATTAGAAAAAGAAATGCCACCCCCAGTTATTCCATGAAGCTCCGTCTGAGGCCATCGCCTCAGATCGCCTCACAGAAGGTGCGCCTCTGGTTCTAACATTTGACGGTGTTAAGCCAGCAGTTATGTAAGTGCACGCTGCTTTTATAGTGATGAAATTCCACAATGCGGAGTCTCCACTATTGAGGCTGAAGCCCCATGTTTTGAAAACGCAGCTGCAAAAAAATGCTGCATTTACAGTACCTGCAAAGTGGATGGGATTCTGACAGTACTTTCTATGACAAGCAAGTGTGGCTCACCAAAAAGGAGCATGTATTGTCTGGAAAGGGTGTGGTTTAAAATGCAACATCATGCACTAAAATGTTGCCACTTTTTTGTTGGAAATTAGGCCAACTCATATCCAGTGTAAACTTAGACTAGACAATCCCACAATGTGCTCGATATATCATCCAGCATTAGTAACTGAGTTAAATTTGGTACATTTGTAAACTGAATAGTGGCAATTCTTCTTGCAGTTTTATATTCCAGATCCAATAATACATGGTTTTCTAAAATGTGGGTTGCGACGCCCCTGGGAGGTAATGTAATGAATTTCGGGGGGTCGTGAGCCACTGACTGGTTTGTAAAAGCTTTGTTGTTCTGATATAGCTACTGATAGATATGGCGGGTCACAGGTTTTTATCTTTGGCCAGCTCAGGACACTGGCAATGCACAGAACAAGGGGTTCCAGAAGTCTCGCCTCAAAAAACGCCTGTCAATTCTCCCATTCATTTCAATGGGAGTCCAGAGCAGATTTTTCCCTCTAGTTGATTTTTCTGCTAGAGGGAAAAAAGAAGTGTCATGAGTTATCTTTAGGTAGATTCCACCTTGCACATTGAAATGAATGGGAAGCAGAAAAAGAACCTTAGCGTTTTTTTGAAGCGGTTTTGCCATTCATTTCAATGGGATTTCAATCCTGAAGCATCTTTTTTCCTCTAGCTGAAAGAATCAGCTAAAGAAAAAATCTGCCTGATTGCCATTGAAATGAATGGAAGAGTTGGGAGGCTTTTTTGAGGCAAATTCTGCCTCAAAAATCCACCTGCAAAAAAACTCTATGTGAACTTACTCTATGCAGAACAGAGGCAATATAAAACTGAAAAGCATAATAGAGTCTGAATATAGCTGACTTTTTATTCGATTGGGACTAAGTACGGTAGATGGGGGTCCTGAAGGAAAATCTTGCCTGAAAGTGGAACCACTGCAGTAGTGGATTCAGAATGAATGAGAAATGTAAAGGAGAGAACTACACTTCTTCCTGCTGAATCCACTTTTGGCTTTTGCTCAAAAACCTTTATTAAAACCTGCAGTTGCTTTTTGCCCACCTAAAAAAAACACTGGGGCACATTTATCAACGTGTTTTTACACCTTATTTTGGTGTGAGCTGCACCTTTCTTGTGCCTTTTTCACCATTATGCCGGATTTATGAAGTGTTTGCGCCTTTTGTCTACGTGTGAATTCCTTATCCGCCACTTGTTATTTTGGTGAGAAAAGTAGGCTTGGCTGGCTAGGCAAACGTGTTCGCCGGATTTATTTTTTGCACCTTTTTAAAAAAGGTGCATAAATAGGCGCAAAATCACTCCACTCTGAGAGTCACGTAAAAAACAGTGTAGACTACAGGACACAATTACAGAAGCATAAGACACACACAAAACTATGCAAAGTTAGTAGCAGACTTAACATTTACATCAATTTTATAAATCATATTAAATTACTTGTGTCAAATCCTAAAATGCATTGCCAAGTCAAGTACATACAGGTGCATCTCAATAAATTAGAATATTGTTGAAACGTTCATTCATTTCAGTAATCCAGTAATACAATTCATAATCAGCGTCTTCCATGATTGTGTGTCCTACTGAACCAGACTGAGGGACCATTTAAAGGCTTAGGAAACCTTGGCAGGTGACACACTGAATTTACAATACTGAACTTTTTTCCAATATTCTAATTTTCTTAGATTTTGGCAGGTGACACACTGAATTTACAATACTGAACTTTTTTCCAATATTCTAATTTTCTTAGATTTTGGTTTGCATTACCTGTAATCCATAATCAACATTTACAGAAATAAAACACTTGAAATAGAACGCTCTGTGTGTACAAAATCTAGAAAATATAGGAGGTCACTTTTTTAATTTAATTACTGAAAGAAATAAACGTTTCAAAGATATTCAAATTTATTAAGATGCACCTGTAATTGTATGGCTGCAGGCTGCATGAAGAATGCAGAGCAGAGGTGTAGCTAGTGGGGGGGGGGGGGGTTGGGCAGAGGATGCGGCGACCTGGCGACACTTTTCTTTTAAGAATTTCTTTTTCATTTTGGATTTGGTGGACAAAGTTTGCTCTGATACTGAAAAATCAGAGTAGGAGCTCATTGGATTTGAAGCCATCTTTGCAGATCCAGAGAAGTCTTGTTTCTGCTTCTTTAAATACCATTCTATTCTGTGTCTGCACCTTATTTATTATGTACAGTAGGTGCAAAAAAAAAGGGTGCAAGACACATGGCGAGTACATGTGCATGGAATTTGTCAGCAGCTTGTGCCCAATTAGTAAATCACGCCAGAAATGAAAGAGCGAATAAAAGGCAAAATTTGGTCAAAAAGAGGCGCATTTGATAAATAACTCCCACTGAGTTGTGTGGAAGAAACTCAACACTACTTAAGTATTGGATGTTCTGTTACCCCATGTGTCATACTGCAAGGAGAGCTATTCTAACTGGAATCTGTGCTACCTGTCATATTGCCCTTAAATATATGGAGCTTGGCAAAACTGAATAAGTAAGTTCATTTATATTTCTTAGGCTTCTTTCACACTGCTGTTGTCATGTCCATTGTTCTAAACCCATGAGAGGATGAAAATAATGGACATTAAAACTGACACATTGCCTGATACAAATGGAGCACTGTTGTATACAGTACATCAGCATTCACAGAAAACTGACAAAAGTGGCTTTCTATCACAACAAAGGTGGGAAGCCAGCTTAAGCAGTGTCTTCCTCTCAGTCATAGCAAGAAAACAGTGTTTATTCTATGGCTGTATGAAAAATGGACTACTAGGAAATCTGAGATATTCCCATGAGTTTGGCATGCATGTTCCATTTGGATGATCTGGAGTATATATGTATCACCTGAGGAGGTTGTGGAGTACGCTATGTGTTTTGTATCCAAGCAACATGATACTGTACATAAGGGACTAGCGCATAGACAATTCCAAATGTCAGACACCAGTGTGAATTATAGTTTGGTTAAAACATTTTGTACACAATCTGGCCCATGTTTTCTACTCTATATGTATATGAT
Source organism: Leptodactylus fallax (assembly GCA_947044405.1). NCBI lineage: Eukaryota > Metazoa > Chordata > Amphibia > Anura > Leptodactylidae > Leptodactylus > Leptodactylus fallax. The sequence goes on along the minus strand of CAMRHE010000014.1, from coordinate 167,281 downwards.
TTATATTAAATGGGTTGCATTATACGTACACTAACATTTTTAATTTTGCAGATGAAAGCAATTGTTAGGATTAAGGGTTACTAAGGCCCGGTTCACATCTGCAATCTAGTTTCCGTTAGGGGAGTCCGCTTGGGAACCCCCCCCGAACAGAAACCTATACGCATAAAAAAGCGAAAACCCCCCCCAGATTCATGTTCCCCCACAGTATCATGTCCTCCTGCCCCTCAGGTTGCCCCCAGAGTATCATGTCCCCCCACCCCTCAGGTTGCCCCCACAGTATCATGTCCCCCACTCCTCAGATTGCTCCCACAGTATCATAAACCCAATTGTATATATCAAAGAAAAAAACAAACCTTTCCCTGTTCCCCCGTTCAGTCCTAGTCCCGGAGTCTTTAAGGAGTAACAAGTGCGATGTAAGTGACGTCACTACATCGCGCCTCCTGCTCCCAGGACACCAGGAGCAAAGACAGCGGCCAGGTGGTGAAGCAGGGAGTGGACAGCTCCTTACTTCATCACTGGCTTCAGCTCATCGGTGTCCGGAGTTGGTGCAGCAAACTCAAAGGGGCCTCGGCTACCATAGGGCCCGGTGCAAGTGCACTGTTGACCCTGTGGTTAAAGCGGCCCTGGCCTGGTGATCCCAGCCTTACTTACCAATGCCCGCTCCTGTAGCAGGGATCAGTAAGTAAATAGGGCCTGTTACCTGCTGGAGTAAATACAGCCTATTTAGGAAAAAAAAAAAAAAAAGCAGTCAGCACCCAGCAGCCCAGTGGGCCCCCTCAGGAGCTAGGGACCCGGGCACTTGCCCAAGTACACCGGGTGCTGACGCTGACCCTGCTGACGACCGTGTGCTGCCAGCCGGCTGTGAATTAAAGGCACGGACGGCACATGGGGGACACATGGATGTCTCCCGTGTGCCACCTGTGCACAAGCTGTGCTTCCGCGGCCCCTTTCATTAAATGAATAGGAACCTTGGAAGCAAGGACCGCAAAATAGGACCTGTTCTATATTTTGCGGCCCGGACTGTTAGCCCACACACGTCACCGTGTAATTCATGGTCATGTGTACGGGCCCGTAGAAACGAATGGGTCAGTGTGCTATCCATGAAATACACGGATAGCACACTGATCACGGCCACGGTCGTCTGCAAGGGGCCTAATACTGACAAACGTTTCTCTGTGGTAGCCATTTAGGATGTGGGGGCACCAAAATATTCCTGTACAAGGTGTAGTGAGTATGTATAATTTGTATATAAGTGTATGAATGAAGCAAGGTCAGAAATACAACTAGAAACAAATCTAAAGTATTTATAAACGCAGACAAAAAAAAAAATGGTTTCTCATTAACTGTTGTAGGTACAAGACTGCATGTAGAAATGTTTTATAGTTAAAGGAATTGCTGTATTCAACAAGTCAATAGATATCCTGTTGTGGTGTTCCCACCTTAGTGATTGATTGACCTTTTAGGCTTTTATACTAAAGTTTCTTTTGGTACGATTCATGTTTACATCCTGTCTTTAACCAATATAATCAAGGAAATGGTGGAAATAATTCATTGAAAAAGTATATAGAAAAAAAACTGTGATAGATATGTAAAGCATGTAAAATATAAATGTACCCCTAAAATTGAATAAATAAACACCAATAAATAGATATCCAAGAACTGTGTGTTTCTATTAAGTCTGATGAAACCAAGATTTAATTTTTTGGCCTCAATTGTAAGCATCATGTCTAAGACAGCAGGCACTGCTCAGAACCCACCTAATGCCATTCCTAAGCAGCGTCATGCTGTGGAGCTGAGCTCTCTTCATACGCAGCGGATGCTGACACCAATCTCAGCTGTTAACACTATAGATGCCATGGTCGAACGCAACTGTGGCATCTAAAGTGTGCATCTGTGGCATCTTTACTGGATTGCCGTCCTCCGGAACATCATCAGATGGTGGCGACCGATTGCCATGACATCCGGGAACCTGGAACCTATTGAAGGCTCCCAGGCTTGTCATTACTATGGTTCTATTACACACTGCTGAAGTGAATGGATTTTACTATTCACTGCAATACATTAATATTGCAGTGAATAGTATGAGCGATTAGACCCCCTAGGGTTCAAGGTCCCCAGGGCGTCTGAACATAAAAGTAAAAGTAGAAAAATAAAAGTATTAAAAAACACACAAAAAAACAAAAGTTAAAATCACCCCCCTTTCCCTAGATAACATATAAAAATAAATAAACAAAAGTAAACATAAACACATTAGGTATCCCCGTGCTCAAAAATGCCTGAACTATTTAAATATAAAAATATTTATCCCATACGGTGAATGGCGTAGCGGGGAAAAAAATCAAAATAGGCAAATGGCAATTTTCTTTTAAACACTTTGCCTCCTAAAGAAAATTTAATAAAAAGTGACCAAACCATCAGACCATCCCCCAAATCTATAAAGCCGTCATCTTGTCCTGTATAAAAAGACGTTTTGTCTAGCTCCATACTTGTAAATATGAAAAAGTTACAGGTGTCAGAACATGGCAACAATTTTTTTTTCTATTTTGCAAAGTTTTTCATTTTTTAAAAAGGTATGAAAACATTGCAAATACTATATAAATTTGGTATCACAGTGATCTTACTAACCCACAGAATACAGGTAACATGTCATTTTTACCACATAGTGAATGCTGTAAAAATTAAACCCCTAACAAATTGTCACAAATGTGTTTTTTTTTCAATTCCACCTCATTCCTCATTCTGAATTTTTTCCAGCTTCCCAATACATTGTACAGGATATTTAATGGTGCCATTACAAAGTACAATTTGCCCCGCAAACAATATGCCGGAAAAAAAAATTATGGCTCCTGGAAGGTGGGGAGGAAAAAACAGATACATAAAAACGAAAATTGTCTTGGTCCATAAGGAGTTAAAACAAGACAATGACACTAAGCACAATACCAAGACAACACAGGAGTGGCTTCGGGACAGTTCTGTGAATGTCCTTGATTGGTCAAGCCAGAGCCCTGACGTGAACCCAATCAAACATCTCTGGACCTGAAAATGGCTGTCCACCATTGGTCCTCATCCAACCTGACAGAGCTTGAAAGAATCTGCAGAGAAGAATGGCATTTTAGGTTTTCCTTTTTTAATAAATTAGCAAAGATCTCTAACACTCTGTTTTCATTTTGTCAGTATGAGGAACTGAGTGAAAAATGATGGGGGAAAAATTAAATTTTTAGCACAGGGCTGAAACATAACAAAATGTTAAAAAAGTAAAAGGGTCTGAAGACTTTCTGAATGCATTGTATTCAAGTCAACATTGCAGGATTAAATCCTGTCTTCGGTTTAACTAATAAGGTGTACAGGTTCTCAATATTAGAATCCAAAGGCTTCTGTGTAGAATGATATGATACAGTAAAAATGTTCTTAGCATTGGTATATTATATGTCAGTAATATGTCTACAGATGTACAGTATATCTTGAGTACAAGGTGCAACCTACATATTTAATATGAGTTACATGTCACCACATATACCACAAATGAGGTGTTACAGTTAATGTATTGATACATGGTAACGGTCTTCCCATTAGATGTAGATATAAACTGTTTGGACATTTTTATTACTCCACAACAAGTAAATTGAAAAAAGGGTTTTACGTGATATTTTGGCAGCAGAGAAGAGTCTTTATCCCCGTCTCTTAATTATCCCAGGAGGGATAATTTTGTTGCAGTACTAAACACAGCTATGCCAAAGGCAGGACACTCAGAGTGAATGTCCAGACAGTAATGTCTTGCAAAAGTTGAAGAGGAATTCATAGAGACTGCATTACAGATGTCAGCAATATATACAGTACATGAGTGTCTATTGCCCAGGAAGTAGTGGTAGAATGGGTGGAATGAGCTCTTATAGAAGATGGTGGTGTATAACCTTCAGCTTTATAAGCCTCTAGGATAGCTGTTTTGATCCATCTGGACAAAGAATCTGTAGACGCTTTATAACATTTTTGTACTCCAAAAAACAAAACAAATAGGTTTTCATTTTTAATTTATTTCTGTCAATGTAAATCTGAATGGCCCTTTTTCCTGCAGATGATGAAGTTGTGCTTGTTCCTGTTCTTGAGGCTCAGGACAAAAAACTGGCAAAAAAGATTATTGATATTCGGAAACGTAGGAACTTTAGGAGCGAATCCTAGTAACACTCAAGTAAGACAACATTTGGAAGAATTCTGAAATAAGGACCTATAGAGGCTAAAGCTTCCATTTTACCCAGTCTTTTAGCTGAAGTACTGGCTGCTAAAAATATCATCTTGTAAGACAGCCACTTTAGTTCAACATTTAATAAAGGTTCATATGGCACCATTCCGGACAATAGACAAATCCCATACAGAGACAGGAGATTTAACTTCCAGCCTTAGATTTCTAAGTGCCTTAAAAACCTTGAAACGGATGACCAGAAAACTTCCCATGTCATAGCATTAATAGCTGTAGCATGTACTTTTAACGTGTTACTCTTCAGTCCTTTTTGAAGACCATCTTGTAGAAATTGTAAAATGCTAGGAATGGCAACTGACTGCAACTGAGATACAGACAGGCAGGGAGAAAACTTTGCCCAAATCTTCTCATGTTGTGGAAGCCTTGTGGAAGCAACATTTCAATCACTGAAGAGGACCTTTATTTTCTGATCTTGACCTCTCAAAAACCATGCGAGAGATGGAGTCTGGACAGATCCGGATAGAACAGATCTCCCTGAATTAGCAGGTCAGGAAACTGTGGTAGCGTCCAGTGATCTCTGTTAGCAATCTGAAACAATAGAGGGAACCAGGCCTTGTGGGGCTAAAAAAGGAGCAATTAAAACTACAGAAGGGACTTTTAGAAGAATCTTCTGAAGAACTCATTGGATTATTTGTACTGGAGGGAAGACGTTCAGAAATTTGTGTTTCCAAATGATGGAGAAGGCAACAACTGCAAACAGGACATTGAGTAAACAGAACAGAGAAAGTTTCATGTTGGCCTGGGGTTGCCATGGCATCTAACAGTGGCACCCCCCACCTGTCTGTTAGCAGATGGATGTACATGTGATTCAACTCCAACTTTGTTAGTCTGATTGTCTTTCTTCTGTTCTTTTGTAGGCCAAATAGGAAATGTTGTTCTAAAACCTCTATTTAATGCTCAGCATTGATAGTGCCTTTCAATATGTGTAAGCTGCCTATCCCATAGGCACTAATGCAACCCCATACCATCAGAGATACAGGCACAGATAACAGTCTGGTTGTTCTCTCTTCTCATGAGTCTGCAGGACATCGCATCTGTGGTTTCCATGAAGACTTTCAAATTTTGATTCATTTCACCACAGAACAGTTTTCCATTTTGCCTCAGTCCATTTTAAGTGAACTTTGGCTTAGACAAGACTGCAGTGTTTCTGGATTGTGTTGATACTTGGCTTTTTCTTTGAATAATACAGCTTTAACTTGCATTTATGGATTGCATGGCAAACTGTGTTCACTGACCAATGATTTCTAGAGCCCATACATTGATTTGCATTACTGATTCATGCCTATTTTTAATGCAGTGCGGCCTGAAGACATGTTGATAACAAGCATTCAATACTGACAGTCAGCTTTGTCCCTTGTGCAAGTGGATTTCTCCAAAGTCTGTGAATTTTTGGAAGATATTATATACTGCAGATGATGGGATATTTAAAGTCCTTGCAATTTTACATTGAGTAGCATTTTTCTCAAATAGATTTTATTGGTGTACCTCTTTTTATACACAGTCATTTGACAGTTGAAATTTGACCCTCCGGCTGTTTTTCTCTAATAAGACCTACTTTTCAAGCCATTTGTTAACCCTGTCCCAACTTTTTTGAGATGTGTTGCTGCCATCAATTTCTAAATGAGTTAATTTTTTCAAATGAAATGGAAAATGTCTAACTTGCAACTTCTGATGTGTGTCCTGTGTTCTATTGTGAATAAAATTTGGTTATATGAGATTTCCAAATCATTACATTATTGTTTTCTTTACATTTTACATAGTGTCCCTTCTTTTTTGGAATTGGGATTGTAGTACAACAATATATGTAGTTATGATTCCAAATATAGCCTTATACAACAGGAAATCTTTTTAGGATGAGACTTTACTGTGTCTCATTGTAATAGGAATACATCTCTCTTTTCTTTTTCACAGACTATGTTATATACTGTTTGTAACATATAGTTTTAAGAATTTTGCTCAGATAAACATGAAACATTAAAGTGTGCCTCTTGTTCAAACCTTTCTGCTTTGAAATAGTTTCTTTTTGCACGCATCATGTCACTTATCAGAATGCTCTTGATAGTATGACATGGATGGCAAGATGTCATGTGCATGATAGCATCGCCTGATGTACTTTAGCAATACATGGTACTTACTATGGTATTATCTTCACTAGATCAGGGTCAAATAAAGTCCAAAAAAAACAACAGAATCATGCATTACAGAAAATTTAAGACCCAAAGGACTGGAATTACGGTAAATAGCAAAGTCTGGTATGGTTGCTACTGAGGACCCACACATGAGCCAATGGACAACATAAATTGATTGTGCTCAGAAAAATTTTTTACTCACCATGCCATATAGGCAATAGCTAGCGAAAAGGAGAGATTAGACCCCATTTAAGCACTTGTGATCTATAAATATAAGGTGTTATTAACCCTTTAAGACCTGGGCCAATTTGTATTCTTTCCGTTTTGCACTCGCCACCTTCCAAAATCCATAATTAATCAATTTTTTCCATTTATAGTCATACAGTGCTGGCCAAAAGTATTGGCACCCCTGCAATTCTGTCAGATAATACTCAATTTCTTCCAGAAAATGATTGCAATAACAAATGCTTTGGTAATACTATCTTCATTTATTTTGCTTGCAATGAAAAAACACAAAAGAGAATGAAAAAAAAGTCAAATCATTGATCATTTTACACAAAACTCCAAAAATGGGCCGGACAAAAGTATTGGCACCATCAGCCTAATACTTGGTAGCACAACCTTTAGATAAAATAACTGCGAACAACCGCTTCCGGTAACCATCAATGAGTTTCTCACAATGCTCTGCTGGAATTTTAGACCATTCTTCTTTGGCAAATTTCTCCAGGTCCCTGAGATTTGAAGGGTGCCTTCTCCAAACTGCCATTTTGAGATCTCTCCACAGGTGTTCTATGGGATTCAGGTCTGGACTCATTGCTGGCCACTTTAGAAGTCTCCAGTGCTTTCTCTCAAACCATTTTCTAGTGCTTTTTGAAGTGTGTTTTGGGTCATTGTCCTGCTGGAAGACCCAAGACCTCTGAGGGAGACCCAGCTTTCTCACACTGGGCCCTACATTATGCTGCAAAATTTGTTGGTAGTCTTCAGACTTCATAATGCCATGCACACGGTCAAGCAGTCCAGTGCCAGAGGCAGCAAAGCAACCCCAAAACATCAGGGAACCTCCACCATGTTTGACTGTAGGGACCGTGTTCTTTTCTTTGAAGGCCTCTTTTTTTTTCCTGTAAACTCTATGTTGATGCCTTTTCCCAAAAAGCTCTACTTTTGTCTCATCTGACCAGAGAACATTCTTCCAAAAAGTTTTTGGCTTTCTCAGGTAAGTTTTGGCAAACTCCAGCCTGGCTTTTTTATGTCTCTGGGTCAGAAGTGGGGTCTTCCTGGGTATCCTACCATAGAGTCCCTTTTCATTCAGACGCCGACGGATAGTACGGGTTGACACTGTTGTACCCTCGGACTGCAGGGCAGCTAGAACTTGTTTGGATGTTAGTCGAGGTTCTTTAGCCACCATCTGCACAATCTTTCGTTGAAATCTCTCGTCAATTTTTCTTTTCCGTCCACATCTAGGGAGGTTAGCCACAGTGCCATGGGCTTTAAACTTCTTGATGACACTGCGCACGGTAGACACAGGAACATTCAGGTCTTTGGAGATGGACCTGTAGCCTTGAGATTGCTCATGCTTCCTCACAATTTTGCTTCTCAAGTCCTCAGACACTTCTTTGGTCTTCTTTCTTTTCTCCATGCTCAATGTGGTACACACAAGGACACAGGACAGAGGCTGAGTCAACTTTAATCCATTTCAACTGGCTGCAAGTGTGATTTAGTTATTGCCACCACCTGTTATGTGCCACAGGTAAGTAACAGGTGCTGTTAATTACACAAATTAGAGAAGCATCACATGATTTTTCAAAGGGTGCCAATACTTTTGTCCACCCCCTTTTTTATGTTTGGTGTGGAATTATATCCAATTTGGCTTTTTGACAATTCTTTTTGTGGTTTTCCATTGACGACAAATTAAATGAAGATATTATTACCAAAGCATTTGTGATTGCAATCATTTTCTGGAAGAAATTGAGTATTATCTGACAGAATTGCAGGGGTGCCAATACTTTTGGCCAGCACTGTATGAGGATTTATTTTAAGATGGACAAATTGTAGTTCATAATGTCACCATTTAATATTCTGTACGATGTACTGGGAAGCTGGAAAAAAATTAATTGAATTTGAAAATAAAAAACTTTTTATGGGTTTAATTTTTATGGTGTTTACTGTGAAGTACAAATGACACACTACCTATATTATGTGGATTGTCAGTACAATTACGGCAATACCAAATTTATATATTTTTTATGTTTTAATACCTTTAAAAAAAAATCATGATTTCATTCAGAATTTGTGGGAGACAAAATGGGAAAAGTAGCAATTCAGCAATACTTTCTCAGCATTCACTGTATGGGTAAATACTTTTACATGTTCATACTTCAGAATTCACACACTTTCACGTGCAGGCAGGGCCGGTGTTAGGGGGGGCAAGCTGGGCAATTGCCCAGGGCCCCGACCCAAAAGGGGCCCCCGGAATCCGGAGCCTAATGACTCCAGATCCCGGAGTCAGGCCCGGCCATATCAATAACAGAAGGAGACCCAGCGTCATGTGCCGCAGGGCCCCTTTCCGAGGTGAGTAAAAATAACAAACATTTTTACTCACCTGTCCTTGTCTTCCAACGTCATCTTCCGGCGTCCCGGACATCACCGCTGAGGCCCAATCACAGGATTCAGCGGTGACGTCCACAATGCGTGACGTCAGCCGCAGAGAAGAGGCCGGCGCCAGCCGGCATAGCGGAGCAGCACGAGGAGGCCCAGGAGAGGTAAGGCATGGTAAGTATAACTGTTTGTTATTTTCCCTTACCTCCCCCGGGCCTTCGATAATTATACTCTGGGTTCTGAAGAAACCCCAGAGTATAATATAATAATAGCACTAAGGGAGTCTGTAGGGCCACTGTGGAACATTATACTGGGGAAGAGGCACTCTGGAAAGCATATTATACTGTGTGGGGCCCCTGTGGAGCATTATACTGGGGAGGGGGCCCTCTGGATAGCATATTATACTGTGTGGGGACTCTTTGGAGCATTATAATGTTGGGGGGGGGCTCTGGAGAGCATGTTATATTCTCTGGGGCCACTTTGGAGAATTATAATGGGGGGCCCCTCTGGAGGGCATATTATACTGTTTTGGGCCACTGTGGAGCATTATACCGGGGGAACCTCTCTGGGCAGTATATTATATTGTATGGAGGTCATTCTGGAGCATGTTATACTGTGTGGGGTAACTGTAGAACTTTATTCTGGGGGGCCATCTGCAGAGCATATTATATTGCGTGGTGCCACTGTGGGGCATTATTCGGGGGGAACTAAGGAGCAGTTCTCGGGAGCATATTACACTCTGTGGGGCCATTGTAGAGCATATTATACTGTGGGAGAGCACTGTGGAGCATTATACTGGGGGAACCCCTCTGGGCAGTATATTATACTGTGTGGAGGCCATTGTGGAAAATGTTATACTGTGTTAGGCCACTGTGGAGCATTATACTGGGGGGGGCACTGTGGGATGCATATTATACTGAATGGAGCATATTATATTGTCTGGGGCTGCTGGGGAGCATATTGTACTGTCTGGGGCCACTAAGAGGTAGTATACTGTGTGGAGCCTTATATACCATGTGGGGCCACTGTGGGGGGCTCAGGGGAGCATTTTATACTGTGTGGGTCCACTGTGGAGCATTATATACCATGTAGGGAAACTTTGGAGGGCTCAGGGGAGCATTTTATACAGCGGAGCATTATATACCATGTGGAGCATTATACTGTGGGGGGGGGGCTCAAAATTCCTGCTGGCAGCCCTGTGTGCTATGTCTGCATCACAGCTCCCTCACTATAATCTTGCACATACGTGTAGTGCTCCATGGCCATGTCATTCCCCATACAGTACTGTGCATGAAATGGCCATGGAGTTATTGGAGCCTGCACAGTACTATAGGGGCTGACTATACTGGGAACATACTCAGTAACACCAGTTAGTCAGCACATATGTAAGACTTCAGTGAAGGAGCCGTGGTGTAGGCTATTAGCAGGAAGCTGTTGGGTGGGGCCCAGAACAAGTTCCTCTGGTGGGTCTAAGGCCCTTCAGTCCGACACTGTATAAAGGAGAACTATTATATATAAGGGTGGGTTACTATATATAATTGGGAAACTTAAATATGAGGGGACTATTATAAGGGGGAACTATTATTTATAAGACGGGCTATTATTTATAAGGGGGGAACTATTATACAGTGCTGGCCAAAAGTATTGGCACCCCTGCAATTCTGTCAGATAATACTCAATTTCTTCCAGAAAATGATTGCAATCACAAATGCTTTGGTAATAATATCTTCATTTAATTTGTCGTCAATGGAAAACCACAAAAAGAATTGTCAAAAAGCCAAATTGGATATAATTCCACACCAAACATAAAAAAGGGGGTGGACAAAAGTATTGGCACCCTTTGAAAAATCATGTGATGCTTCTCTAATTTGTGTAATTAACAGCACCTGTTACTTACCTGTGGCACATAACAGGTGGTGGCAATAACTAAATCACACTTGCAGCCAGTTGAAATGGATTAAAGTTGACTCAGCCTCTGTCCTGTGTCCTTGTGTGTACCACATTGAGCATGGAGAAAAGAAAGAAGACCAAAGAAGTGTCTGAGGACTTGAGAAGCAAAATTGTGAGGAAGCATGAGCAATCTCAAGGCTACAAGTCCATCTCCAAAGACCTGAATGTTCCTGTGTCTACCGTGCGCAGTGTCATCAAGAAGTTTAAAGCTCACGGCACTGTGGCTAACCTCCCTAGATGTGGACGGAAAAGAAAAATTGACGAGAGATTTCAACGAAAGATTGTGCGGATGGTGGCTAAAGAACCTCGACTAACATCTAAACAAGTTCTAGCTGCCCTGCAGTCCGAGGGTACAACAGTGTCAACCCGTACTATCCATCGGCGTCTGAATGAAAAGGGACTCTATGGTAGGATACCCAGGAAGACCCCACTTCTGACCCAGAGACACAAAAAAGCCAGGCTGGAGTTTGCCAAAACTTACCTGAGAAAGCCAAAAACTTTTTGGAAGAATGTTCTCTGGTCAGATGAGACAAAAGTAGAGCTTTTTGGGAAAAGGCATCAACATAGAGTTTACAGGAAAAAAAAAGAGGCCTTCAAAGAAAAGAACACGGTCCCTACAGTCAAACATGGTGGAGGTTCCCTGATGTTTTGGGGTTGCTTTGCTGCCTCTGGCACTGGACTGCTTGACCATGTGCATGGCATTATGAAGTCTGAAGACTACCAACAAATTTTGCAGCATAGTGTAGGGCCCAGTGTGAGAAAGCTGGGTCTCCCTCAGAGGTCACGGGTCTTCCAGCAGGACAATGACCCAAAACACACTTCAAAAAGCACTAGAAAATGGTTTGAGAGAAAGCACTGGAGACTTCTAAAGTGGCCAGCAATGAGTCCAGACCTGAATCCCATAGAACACCTGTGGAGAGATCTCAAAATGGCAGTTTGGAGAAGGCACCCTTCAAATCTCAGGGACCTAGAGAAATTTGCCAAAGAAGAATGGTCTAAAATTCCAGCAGAGCATTGTAAGAAACTCATTGATGGTTACCGGAAGCGGTTGTTCGCAGTTATTTTGTCTAAAGGTTGTGCTACCAAGTATTAGGCTGAGGGTGCCAATACTTTTGTCCGGCCCATTTTTGGAGTTTTGTGTAAAATGATCAATGATTTGACTTTTTTTTTCATTCTCTTTTGTGTTTTTTCATTGCAAGCAAAATAAATGAAGATATTATTACCAAAGCATTTGTGATTGCAATCATTTTCTGGAAGAAATTGAGTATTATCTGACAGAATTGCAGGGGTGCCAATACTTTTGGCCAGCACTGTATATAAGACATCCATTATAAGGGGGAGCTATTATTTATAAGAGGGGAACTATTTATAAGGGGGGTATAATTGTTAAGTGGGCTTATTTATAAAGGGGGCTATTATTGATAATGGGGACTATTATTTATAAGGGTAACTTATTTATGAGAGGGCAATTATTAATTAATTAAGGGAGCAGTATTATTTTTACGGGGTGACTGTTACTGATACAGGGCACTATTTATTATTTATAAGGGAGCTATTACTGATAAAGGTGTAATATTTCTATACGCAGGGACTATTATTTATAAGGAGGTGCTATAATAACTGATGACTGGGTGCAAAAATCTATTAGGTGGTACAAAGGTGTTCATTTGAATTGTGTGTGGTAAAATGGGGCTTGTTATTACTTTTTTGTTGCCAGAAAGGAGGCGTTATTATAGGGGTTGCCACTGGAAGATGATGGTGTTGTTTGCATATCAGCATTTGAGGCCCCACTTTTAATTTTGCCCAGGGCCCCACTTTGTCTAAAACCAGCCCCGCGTGCAGGGATACCTAATGTGTTTAATTTTTGATAATTTATATTTATATATTCTTTAGCGCTTATGTATTGCAGTATATTGTAAAAGGGTGTAATAGACCTTCTCTGATGACAGGCCTGGGAGTCTTCGGTATGAACCATTCATACAGCTGTCACCCACTTTGTATGGAGAAGGCTCAGCTCCTGAGCCTTCTCCATACTCCCCAAGCAACATTATGGTATACAAGTATGGCACATGTCATTAAGGGTTAAAAATGGACTGCAGACAAAAGGAACTGTTTCTGAGTTGGGGTATAAGAACTGTATGTGTCAAGTAATCAATCAAGAACCACCAGCGGCAACCTATGGGAATAACTGTATACAAAGAAGTGACATCCACTGTCACCCATACATAATGACTATATCATGATACTTGATTTAACACTGCATTTATATATATGTTATAAGTATACTGTCCTATAGGTATCCAGTAGAGATGAGCGAATTTCTCAAAAGTTCGATTCGAAGTTCCAAAAAAAATTCGCTTTGATCCGAATTACTTTGCGACAAATAAACAGCTATTTCCGGCCTGCAGAATGCCGGGCAGCAAACTGGAGGAAGCCCTTGGATGCCACGGTCATGTCTCTCTCTCTCTCTCTCCAGCACGGACAAGTTTTATTCATGTGGAAGGATCTGCTAACAAGCAAAGACACGCCTACCCAATCACATCACTAGGGAACATTATATGACCACCTGATGTCACAAAGATCCTTACTAAATATTCGTTACCACGAAGCATCAGGAAATCCGGAATCGTGGCAAATCGAATTTCCTGAGATTCGGATCGAATTCCACTTCTGCAGAATCGATTAGCTCATCTCTAGTATCCAGTGATCATTGTCATATGGGGCTGTCAAAGGCTGTTAACTGAGAAGCATATTTTCTCTCTAGAGAACCAATCCCTGATACTATTGGACAAAGTACTGGGGGGAAACCCCCTTTCTGTATCTTTGGCAGTGAGTGAAATATTGCAGTTGTGGGGTTATCAACCAACATATATTCAGCTTGTTTCTTAGAAAGAACACCAACATGGGGTCCTTCCAATACCAAAATATTTAACTCATTGCTAAATGTTGTGGTAGGATCACCCCATAACAAGTATGTGTGAAGCCCTGAAATCATATCATGCTTCACCATAAGATAAAGTTTCTTAGGATAGGACTACAAAGCAATTTTGGCTGTGACCAAAGATCGCCAGGTGGCCTTGCAAGTCTTTCACTCATGTTTTGAGTGCAATAATTGTCGCTCTACTAAACATTGCGATTCTGCCACTCACGTTAGTAAATGGAGTCAGACTGTGACCTCGAGCAAGCCGTGACCAGGACTTCATTGCTTGTCTTTTGTGAAGTAGCAGTAACGGCACTTTATGCGTCGTAATGTGACTCCATTCACTAATATGAGTGACAGAGTAGCAGTATGCCAAGTAGTCCTAGCTTTATCTAGCACTATCACTGCCTTGCCTTTATTAGTCTGTCTTTTAATGATTGTATCCAACTTGCTTAAATGTTCCTGTGCTGCGCATTTCCTTGAATTCTAATTTACATGTCACTTGTCATTGTGGAAGTTGTGGTATAAAGTAATACATTCACCTTCCATCAGCTCCTGAAATGTATCAATTGCAGAGGACTGGACAAGCATTTCTGGAAAGAAGATTAGAGGAAACATTAACTGTATTGTCATTCATAGATTCAACATGTAGACATTGTAAATCAGATAATCTCATCTGGATCAAAACAATGATGAGTCACGTTATAATTCAAGGACACCTACTGTATATCTTCCCATCCTCTCAGTGGAATAATCCGCTCTCAAGGCCTAGGAGGAATTATATCCAGCCTTCACTCGTAACTCATCAGAACTAAAATTACATGTACTCCACTTTTGACTTTGGACAGATGGAAGGAAAAAAATCCCACTCGCTTACTTCTGAACTACTAGTCGAACTTGCTGAATCCCACCTCTATGTATCACCTGCTGTAAACAATAAACTTATACAACTATACTTCATCCATCAGGCATTTCTTACTCTGACTCGCCTCCATCGCATGTGATGAATCCCTACACCACAGTGTCCCAAGTACTCATCCTAGCCAGCTGATTTCTATCACATGATATTAGAGGGTCCTTTATTCAAGAATTTTTGGAAAAATTTTCCATTTTGCAATCACTCCTAGATATGATGGTGCCTTTTACACCTGATGTCTGCCTGTTTGGCCTTCTTCCAGAAATACACTGGCTACATCACCCCTGAGTATGCTCGAGGGAAACCATCGCCTTATCCTGGAAGGATAGACGTCCTCCAAAACTTAAGACCTGAAGAAGCTGGTCAACTCTGCCTTGTCCTACACATAGTTTAAATTCACTGCAAGTGCCCACAGAAGTTCCAGAAGGTTTGGGGATTTTGGCTACATACTACTCGCTCATCTTCAGCCACAGAGGAGCTACTTTGGGCTATGGAGAGCATCTCTCAACCACATTTCAAATAGATCTTCCTAGTAGAATGCCATGACACACTCAACGCCTGTTTGCCTCGCTCTTACCCCAGTGCCCCGGACATATGTCCTGTCTTAGACATTAATAATGACTTGTGACCCTCTCAAGCATTTTCCATATTTATGAGATACTCCTTCTGTCATATTAAGATATGCAATGGGGAAAAAAAAGTATTTAGTCAGTCACCAATTGTGCAAATTCTCCCACTTAAAAAGATGAGAGAGGCCTGTAATTGACATCATAGGTAGACCTCAACTATGAGAGACAAAATGAGAAAATAAATCCAGAAAATCACATTGTCTGATTTTTTTAAGAATTTGTTTGCAAATTATGGTGGAAAATAAGTATTTGGTCACCTACAAACAAGCAAGATTTCTGGCTCTCACAGACCTGTAACTTCTTCTTTAAGAGGCTTCTCTGTCCTCCACTCATTACCTGTAGTAATGGCACCTGTTTGACATTGTTATCAGTATAAAAGACACCTGTCCACAACCTCAAACAGTCACACTCCAAACTCCACTATGGTGAAGACCAAAGAGCTGTGGAAGGACACTAGAAACAAAACTGTAGACCTGCACCAGGCTGGGAAGACTAAATCTGCAATAGGCAAGCAGCTTGGTGTGAAGAAATCAACTGTGGGAGCAATAATTAGAAAATGGAAGACATACAAGACCACTGATAATCTCCCTCAAGGGGCTCCACGCAAGATCTCAATCCGTGGGGTCAAAATGATCACAAGAACGGTGAGCAAAAATCCCAGAACCACACGGGGGGACCTAGTGAATGACCTGCAGAAAGCTGGGACTAACGTAACAAAGGCTACCATCAGTAACACACTACGCCGCCAGGGACTCAGATCCTAAAGTGCCAGACGTGTTCCCCTGCTTAAGCCAGTACATATTCGGGCCCGTCTGAAGTTTGCTAGAGAGCATTAGGATGTTCCAGAAGAGTATTGGGAGAATGTTATATGGTCAGATGAAACCAAAGTAGAAACACAAGTCGTCGTGTTTGGAGGAGAGTGAATGCTGAGTTGAATCCAAAGAACACCATACCTACTGTGAAGCATGGGGGTGGCAACATCATGCTTTGGGGTTGTTTCTCTGCAAAGGGACCAGGACAACTGATCCATGTACATGAAAGAATGAATGGGGCCATGTATCGTGAGATTTTGAGTGCAAACCTCCTTCCATCAGCAAGGCCATTGAAGATGAAACGTGGCTGGGTCTTTCAGCATGACAATGATCCCAAGCACACCGCCAGGGAAACGAAGGAGTGGCTTTGTAAAAAAGCATTTCAAAGTCCTGGAGTGGCCTAGCCAGTCTCCACATCTCAACCCCATAGAAAACCTTTGGAAGGAGTTGAAAGTTCATGTTGCCCAGCGACAGCCCCAAAACATCAGTGCTCTAGAGGAGATCTGCATGGAGGAATGGGCCAACATACCAGCAACAGTGTGTGCCAACCTTGTGAAGACTTACAGAAAATGTGTGACCTCTGTCATTGCCAACAAAGGATATATAACAAAGTATTGAGATGAACTTTTGTTATTGACCAAATACTTATTTTCCACCCTAATTTGCAAATAAATTCTTAAAAAATCAGACAATGTGATTTTCTAGATATGTTTTCTCATTTTGTCTCTCATAGTTGAGGTCTACCTATGATGACAATTACAGGTCTCTCTCATCTTTTTAAGTGGGAGAACTTGCACAATTGGTGGCTGACTAAATACTTTTTTTTCCCCCACTGTATATGTGCATAACACTGAACAGTGTTAAATATGCTACGTCTGTTTCATGCCCCTCATAATTTGTCATGACCAGATAGTAGAGGTTGTCTTCTGTTGCCTTTTATTGCAGTACCACTTTGTCGGATACCTACTTTGTGCACTGTACTCTTGGATATACTTGACTTATTCTGTATATGACCACTATCGATAACTTTTGACCTTGATGAATGTCAATACTCTTTTAATAAACTGAGTTTTGTTTACAAAAACGCATACGTTATAATATTATTCTCGCCCATCTTAGGTTCACTCATATCATCCAGAAAATGTTTTTATTATTGTAATATTTCTTGCAAATTTATTATCTGCAATAACATTAAATAAATCAAAATGTTTTCTGAGAGCAAAAGAAAGTCCATAAAACAACACTGTGGTTAGCTCTTTCTCTTTGTGGTTTGTGTTTGTGAGCAGTTCCCTAGTGCTGCTGCAGAACCCTAGGCGGAGGGGCACAACAAGACAGTGAGCCCTAAAGCTGAACCCCCCACTTGCCCTGTCTCTTGCCTGACTGCCCTAGGTGAGAGCAGACAACTTGGAGCCAGTCCCTATTCTGAATAAGTGACAACACAGAACGCAGACAGGACAAAACAACACAGAAGCAGAGCTAGAAAGCCAAGGGGTCGGTAACAGTCGAGCAATGCAGTACCAAAACGAAATCCAAGAGAGTAGTCACAGGGAAAGCCAAAGGTCAGAAGTCAGAAATACAACAATAGCAGAAAAAGGAGCTAGCAGGGACAAAGTTACAGGACAGAATCAATAGCTAGCGACCATGTGAGCGCTGACGACCTGTTTATAGAAAGTCATGACCTGCCCCAGACTTGATTGGTAGACAGGCTGTCAATCACACAGGCAAGGCTAAGATTAACTATTGAGGAGCAGAAAGAAACAAGGTGCAGGAGATTGGTGTGGCTGAAATTCAATGACATAGTCTAGGACAGTGTTCAGACTGAGCAACAAGAATCTTATGCAAGGAATCAAACTGAACATGTCTCCTGTGCCGCAGCATGCGAGCAGAGAGTGGCGTAGAGACCCGAACAGGCAGAGACGTTACAGTCAACTTTTGTAACTTTTTTATTTCCAAGCTGGTCTAATTTATTATTTTATATTTATACTACACAATAAGTCGTATTAGCATGAGTGACCATTATGATAATACAATGTTTAATGTGCAAACAAAGTCCACTGAATAGATTGCAGTAGGTACCTTGCACATCCTAAGTCCATGTAAAATCATACTTTTGAACATATAATTTTTAAGATGTCAAGTTCCATCATGTTTTAATTTCTTTTACCACTGTTTTTTCCATTTGAGACATGTATCTTTATACTGATTCACAGAATTAAATTAACATGTAACTGCATGGTGAACACTGTAAAATCCCCCAAAATAAACAAAAACAAAAGTTTTGCAGAAATGCTGTTTGTTTTTTTCCTCTCCCCAACAATTTCAATACAATTATATGTTCCCAAAATGATTCCAATAAAATGATATAACTTGTTCCAATAACTACCTTCTTTTTGAGGGGTTAATTACAAAAATATTATGTTGATTACATTTTATTTGTCTCAGCTACAATCATGCTTCTAAGTGAAGTACAAGCCACAGGCACTACAAGTCTCACACTAATAGGATAGTGTTTAAAACACTAAGAATTAATACTGTCTCGACTCAACAATGATTCAATAAGGATTCATTTAAGTCAAGAAGCTGCACTTAACATAACCATTATTAATATTTTTTGTGTTCTACATAAGGGCCAAGCTTCATGTATACAGCAATGCATCCAGCACTGTGTGGACTATTACATACATTGTGCTGTTTCCATGAAGCACTGTATTCTACATGAAAGAATATCTCTGTAGTACAGTATGTGATCCAAAATTCCATAGTCTACAGAAAAAGATCCGATGGTCTTAGAGCAGGTTAAGGGTAGCCAAATAGAGATGCAGAATCATGCCCATATTGACAAATCAATACTCAAATAAAAAATGAAATGAAATTAAACTATTTTGTGGTGGCGTGTCTTACACATAAAGCATTTGAAGATAAAAAGTAAATATGTAGTACCCTTAAAAGATTGGCACACTTTGTACACCTAAAAATAGATACTCATAGTCTGAAATGCATTAACCAGCACTAGATGTCTAACTTTAGTTTTATTTTAGATGAAGAATTGAGAGAAGAGATCCTATCTCTTCCAGTGAGAATGAAATGACTCATTTTATCATATTGTTAATTTAATGGAATGTGGGCCATAAAAGAATTTCATATTTGTCTTTGAACTTCATTTACATAGTTATCTTCCCACTTTGTCAAGCTTAAAAGTGGAGGCATTTTTGTAAAATGTAAAGGCAGATTTATAGCCTTGGAGACATGAAGGTTTAATATATTGTGTCAGAGTTAATTAAAGTAACCTTATCACATCATGGATGTGAGCTTAGTCAGTCAGAAAGGGATTCCTCTATTGCTGCCAGACCAGGGGCTTCCTGAAAATCTTATCTTTCTTGACAGTTCCAGCTAAACATTTAGCATCCTAGAAATATTCAGGGTTAACTATGCATTGTGTGACTGCCCATGGGATTGACTAACAATCTATGCTTCTGGTACTTATTGAAAAATCGCTCTGCTGTTTTATAATGTTTCATTATTTTAAATTAACACTTTTAACCACTTAACATTAATGACAATAATATAAATGATAATGATACGTTGCCATTCTATTCTGATTTTGGAATTTTTTACATTATTTATTTTCAACTTCTGTAACATTTATTAATTTTTTAAAATGTTCTGTACATTAAATTAAATGTAATGATGCAGCTTCTGTCTAATTTGGGCTGGGTTACTGTTTAGGCACAAGAGGCATGTGACTAAGAGCAGTCCTGAAGGAAAGATTCCCTCATCTTAGGCTAAGGCCCCACACATTGTGGTTTTTCCTGCGGTGCTTTTCACAGAAAGTCCTCAGAGGTGTCCTCTGCAGACTTTCTGCTTCCATTATAGCCAGCGTTTCTGTAGGTATAATTGAAATGCTGCAATTTCCAAAACCGCGATGTTTATGCTGTGCGAATGTTTCTGCAATGTGTGGATGGAATTCCCTAGAGAAACGCTGCAGTTTTTGCCGCAGTATTTCTGCTGCAGCCAAACCACAGAGTTTATGCCATGTGGGGCCCCCGGCCTTAGAGTCAAGGCTGGGTGTAGTTGGAGTTGGTGTATTGCTTTTTATTCATTACTTATATCCATGTGATATAATAATAATTACATAATAATAATTTTAGGCTGAAGCTTCACATTGCGAGAATGCAGTGTTTTGGCAAAAAATATGGCATTTTACAGTACCTGCAATGTGAATGGGTTTCTTGCAAATCCCATCCACACATTGCAGAAAAAAATCCGAAGCTGAAAAGCTGTGTTTTTGAAAATTGCAGCATGTCAATTACACCTGTGAAAACGCTGGCGTTTTCCGTATAGATATAATAGGGGCAAAAAGTCCACAAAGGAAAACTCTATAAAAATGCAATGAAAACGCAGCAGAAAATACAGCAATGCGTTTCCGCTGCATATTTTTTCACAGTGTTTTTTGCTGTGTTTTGCTATGTGGGGCTTCAGCCGTAGTCTTTTCATTTTTTCTCTCAACTGGTTTTGCAAACACAATTGGGGACTACCGTATCTGATGTCTTCCCTGGGCATACACCCTGATCAGTGTCGGACTGGGATGTCTAGGGCCCACCAGTGGAATTTTTTCTAGGGGCCCACCAGTGGAATTTTTTCTAGGGGCCCACCAGTGGAATTTTTTCTAGGGGCCCACCATCAGGACCCCTGCAGATCAGCAGTACCGAGATAGGGCGGCTAAAGGTAATAACATGCCGGGAGCCATGCTGCTCACCCACTATACCATGTGCACCACTGCACTACCTAAACCTACTGCTACACCTTGTATGGCAAGTAAGCAGCGTGGCTCCAAGAATTGTTACCTTTACCTGTAGCCGCAATTTCCTGGAAAAGCTGATCTGCAGAGGTCCTGGCTGTTGTATCATCGCAGATGTAATATTGATGGCCTATCCTAAGGACAGGCCATCAATATTAGAAAGATGGATAAATCCTTTAAAGAGGTTGTCCAGGCATTGGAGCGTTGGAGGTGTAAAGTAAAAAATAAGTAAATTAAAAAGCATACTCACCTGTCCCCGGCGCTCCGTTGTCCGCTGTCAGTGTCCATTCAGTCTCGTGCCGGCAACTCCTTGCTGGGAGTCCTGCACCTTATGTGATCGCTAAGACCAATTAGGTACAGGATTTCCAGAAATGAGGCGCCGCCATGAGACCGAACAGACACAGGCAGGGGACATCGGGGTGCTGGGGACAGGGGAGTATGTTTTTTTTTTTTAAATTTTCTTATTTTTACACCTCCCTGGCGACCGACACAGTGGTCGCTCCAGTTTATGGACAACCTATTTTAAGGGGTTGTCTGGGCCAAATATTTCTATGGTCACTTCACTGGTCCCCCCCACATAGTGGCCTCTTCACTTCATTATATTGTGTGGGAGCAGTGATGGGGGCTAACATCCTGTGGGGGGGACATTAAACTGTGTGGGGCATATTAAAGGGGTTGTCCAGGGTTAATCTTTTTTATGGCCTATGCTCAGGATAGGCCATAAATACCTGATCGGTAGGCGGCTGACACACGGCCCCATAAGCTGTTCGGAGCCACTTCCGGAGCCCGTTCCGTACACAACACAGGGCCGGAAGCAGAAAGCTCCATCCGCTGTATAGCAGCCTGGCGCCTTCACTGCAGCTCAGCTCCTACTGACTTCAATAAGTGCTGAGATATAGTGAAGGTGCCCAGCCCCTATACAGTGGACAGAGCTTTCTGCTTCTGGCCCTGTATTGTGTACAGGACGGGCATCAGAAGTGGCTCCATACAGCTGATCGGTCCATGGTCTGCCCCTTACAGATCAGGTATCTGTGGCCTATCCTGAGGATAAACCATAACAAATTATGCCTGGACAACCCCTTTAATATACCCCCCAGGGCCCCCCTAATGCGCCACACTTTAAAGAATTTGTCCAGTATAATTTTTTTTCTTTTTTAATAATTAGTCCGGGGGGAGGTGAATCCCCCCTACTCCCCCCTCCCCCCCCCCAAAAAACGAAAAAAACCACACTAAACATATTCACCTGTCTCCGTTGCTCCGGTGTCCTCCCAGCACGGTCCGGTCCTGCAGCTCCGCTGTCTTCTTTTTGCCGGAAGTCCTCACTGGCTGTGACGTCCCAGGTCCCCTCCCTTAGGCTGCTGATTGGCCTCAGGGGTCATGTGACATCATAGGTAGTCATGTGCAGGGGGAAGAAAATAACAGAACTGCAGGACCGAACCGCGCTGGGAGACACTGGGGACAGGAGAGAAAGTTTGGGGTTTTTTTTGTTTTGTTTTTTCACCTGCCCCAGCGTAATTTTAAAAAAAATGAAGAAGCCACTGTATGGAGTATAAGCTCTACAGTGGCCCCCACCCAGTATTATAAGCTCCACAGTGGCCCCCACCCAGTATTATAAGCTCTACAGTGACCCCCACCCAGTATTATAAGCTCCACAGTGGCCCCCGCCCAGTATTATAAGCTCTACAGTGACCCCCACCCAGTATTATAAGCTCCACAGTGGCCCCCACCCAGTATTATAAGCTCTACAGTGGCCCCCACCCAGTATTATATGCTCTCTACAGGGGCCCCCATCCAGTATTATAAGCTCCACAGTGGCCCCCATCCAGTATTATAAGCTCCACAGTGGCCCCCACCCAGTATTATAAGCTCCACAGTGGCCCCCACCCAGTATTATATGCTCTCTACAGGGGCCCCCATCCAGTATTATAAGCTCCACAGTGGCCCCCATCCAGTATTATAAGCTCCACAGTGGCCCCCATCCAGTATTATATGCGTCCAACAGCCCCCCTCCGCTTCGGTGCTATTATAATAACAAACTCTCATACTCACCTTGCCTTACCTTTCCTTGGCATCCTCACTCCATCCTGCTGTCTTCAGCGTCTTCAGGCCCTTTTCCGATGACGCTGCTGAGGCCTGTGATTGGGCTCAGCGGTCACGTGGGGGCGCACTGACGTCATTACGCGGCCGCGCCCCATGTGACCATGGGCCTAATCACAGGCTTCAGTCACATGACGGAGGAACGCCGGAGAGAACCCTGTGCCCAGGAAAGGTGAGAATATGTGTTTATTATTTTGAGTCACCTCCCCTGGGCTGCCATCTATTGGAAAGGGGCCTGCAATATACCAGGGCCCCTTTCCAGTAACAGTATGTATAGCGGTCGGGGAACCAGGCTTTCCCCGACTGCTATCATAGTGGTCCAGGGCCTGGCCATCTCCAGCTGGCCACGGGTCCCATACCCCGCTGAGCCCGGTCGCGGTCGTTACGCCTCTGGTCAGTGGCCCGATCGGGATGGTCAGGATCCCGATCGGGCCCCCATGACATGAGGACTAATAGTCGGGGATCGGGGCCCACCGGTGGATTCACCGGTTCCCCAGTGAGCCAGTCCGACCCTGACCCTGATGCATGGAGTGCATAATAGGAAACACATTACAAACTGACAACTTACTGGTGCTTTTAATTCTTTTCTCTTTTTTACATTGTTATATCTGTAAGTAAAAGAGTTTTTCTTTCAATACGACTAAATAAGGACACTTTTAATCTTTTAAACTATCTCAACTGCCTAGCTCTAGGGTGATCTGTTGGATATTTATTTCCTATACATAGGGCAGTTATAGACTGATGTATATGCTTCACTAATCTGAACACTGTATTACATATGATTGTACAGAATTTTTCTTTCTTTATTGTTTTTGACTAATTGTACAAACAAGAAGTATACTGTTTGACTCAAATTCTATATATTAATATCTTTGTATTAGATTCTGCAACTAATCACTTGTTTAAATAGCCCTATATGCTGCAAGCCTGTGTTAAAATGATCATAAAAATAGTAAGGATCCGTGTTCTTCTGTCATCTTTAGTATGCATCTCTCACAGGATTAGAATCTGTAGGTAGCTGTTAAGCTTTCAGTGGCTTTTTTCAAGCATCACTTTTATGACATTCCATAAATACAAATCATGAAGGGCCAGCAAATATAACCCCAGTATTAGTCTTTTATACCATTTTTGCTGTATTTATCAACATTTACAGGGGCTTGTCATATTGATGTCTCCAACACAGCGACACAGCTGTGATGGGTTTATTAGTCCTATAATATTGTCTTACCTGTGGTAGCTCGCAACCACTTTCTTAAGCAATAAAGTGGCAGTAAATAAGTTGAACTGCATGCTGTTGTGGGTCATAAGCCCTTTTCACATTATAATTCATTTTATGTGTATAGACATCAACATTACTATGTTACTATATGTTATACAGTATTTTAGTTATATCTCCTTACATGTATATATTTTATACCTACTGACTATCTATTATTGTTTGACTGCCTACATTAAGGACCAAACCAGTTTGAATAAGGACTTATCACAACTAGTCTTTCTATCTCCTTTGTAGCTTACTCCAATAATTAAACAAAACACAGAAGTAATAAAAAAAAATTGGTAGAGATTCATCTATCCCTCTAAACCACAACCCCTGTTCTGCACCTCACTTGCAAAATTGTGTAAATAAGTGCGGAGCAGGGCAGGGGCACCTCTGCATATTCATTATAACTCATGCCAGTTTTTCGTTATAAAAGGAAATTTACGCCTAACTTGCATAGATCTCCATTCTGTCGCAGGGACGTGCAGCTGACTTATGAAGAGACCAGAGTTCGTTCCCTGTGCCAGTCATGGCCTTTATTCAGACTAGTGTTCCATATGCCACTCTTAATAAATCTACCTCAATATAAATCTTTATTGAAATATCATTAAATCCCATGAATATACATATTTCACTAAATAGGACATGAAAGTAAATCCCTGAATATAATCAATTCCTGACTACATCTTTAATAATATAATACACATATAATGGGCTGTCTGCTCCAAATGATAACCTCCTCATATATACAATCACATTTCGGGATCCCAGTATATATACCACAACTCGAATAATTTGCAGACAACAATAATATAGCCTATGATATAACTATAATAGAGAAAACAGATAATTAAATCATCATACATACCGCAAAGGAATTCATGCCCTGAAACACATTTCATCCATGGCATCGGGCCCAAATTCTTTTGTGGTATGTATGATGATTGAATTTCTCTTTTATAGTTATATCACTAGCTCTATTATTGCTGGTTGTAATTTATTGTAGTTGTGATATATATATATATATATAGAGAGAGAGAGAGAGAGAGAGAGAGAGAGAGAGAGAGAGAGAGAGAGAGAGAAAAAATGGCAGCACTCCAAGTAAATTCAATAGCTAGTGACTTTAATCCAAGACATTTTGGTCCTCACAGGAACCTTTCTCAAGCTTGAGGGATGCTGAAATGTGGTTATGTATAAGAGGAGGCAGTCATTTGAAGCAGATAACCCATGTGCATTATATTATTACAGATGTACTCAGGAGATGGTTATATTTGGGTGTTCTCTTTCATGTCCTGTTTGGTGACTTCTGTATATTTATGGGATTTTATGATATTTCAATAAAGTTGTATAATGTGTTATTACTTCTGTGTTCTGTTTAATTATTGGCATATGCCTAAATTAAGGGTTAAAAGCAGAAGCAACTAATACATTCAGAGATACAATATATTTTAGTAATGCTGGCCCTTTTTACATGATGTGCTAGAACTGTTGTATGTAGTTTGTCTTTGTTTTTGAAACTTAGTTTTTTTTAATTTGTTCATAGTTCAACACTTTCTATTGAAAAACCCTTTATTGCATTTTCTGAGAGATCTCACTGAACCAGGTGCAAAATTATCCTAAAAACAAAACATGCCTCATTTTGCATTTGATAGATGAGCTTGTTTGCAAGCTGTAGCCATTCCTGTAGCTTGTAATTAACCTAATGATACCTCTCGAATGCCAGCGAATGCATTAGTAAATAACATGTTTGTCACAATCCACAAAACCTACCAGGCAAAGCTTTCATTATGGGTGTATGGGGATAAATATGTTATTGTGATTATGCTCACAAAATGTATTACTTATTGATTCAGTCTTTGCA
Source organism: Leptodactylus fallax (assembly GCA_947044405.1). NCBI lineage: Eukaryota > Metazoa > Chordata > Amphibia > Anura > Leptodactylidae > Leptodactylus > Leptodactylus fallax. Next base: position 141,058 of record CAMRHE010000014.1, on the reverse strand, counting down.
ATGCTGTCCTGATCCATGATATGATCTAAACGCTCACTGAACTAAATGGACAACAAGATAAACAAATATATCACAACTGCTTTATGATTGAAATTCAGCCTCCAAAAATAAATTCTGTCCATGTTTGCATAAAATATAGTCATTTACTTGTTAGACCTATGTGCCCTGTTGTCCTGATAAATGGTTTACAAATTAATCTTTTTGCTCAGGCATCTTTCTGTGGGTGTAGGTGCCTCAAATAGGCCACAGGTACAGTGGCTGGGAAGGACGTTGACTTGATAGCAATCCACCACTCGACAGATTTATTGCAAAAATTCTAGCAACTGAAAATCAGTTCCTTTCATCTAGGTTCACACTAGCACTAGGTGTCTGCTCTTCTGGTCCGTCAGAATGGAGACTATGACGCAGATGTGAACCTAGCCTTAATGAAATTGCTTTGTGTTTTGCCAGACAGCACATAGATTTCTGCAAGTACTATTCAAAACAATAGGATTTTTTTTGCAACAGGTTTGCTGCATGTAAATATATCCTTGCTTATATATTCTGCTATAAACAATTTATCACCTATCGACTGGATTGCCAGAATGGGGGTCCCTTGCCCTTCCATTCCCAGATCCATAAAAACTGTGGCCAAGAGCAAACTGAATAACATTCATTTAAGCATGGTTTTGCAGTCTTGTGGCTGGTGGGAACAGGGGACATAGGTGATCAGTGGGAACCCTGTGATTAGTTATCACATTGATCCCGGGCGTTAACCCCCTAATGCCTTGTTAAACATGACCAAGGCGTCATTTTTCTGGTGGCACCACTATTTTAGGGTGGATTGCTGTCCCTGAAACAGGATCCCGTGGCAGAGATCTATTGTCATGACAACCAGGAGCCTATTGAAGCCTCCCAGGATTGTCACTGTAGAAGTTGTATTACAGGCTGCTCTAGCCGTTTGTCCGCTGTTTCACCTCCCATAAAAATTTGGATAAAAAGCAATCAAAACAATACACTTTCACCAAAATGGTATAAATAAAAATACACTCCTTAATCATCCCCATACATGAAAAAATAAGAAAGTTACGGGTGTCAGAATATGACATTTTTTATTAAAAAAAAAAAAACTATATAAATTTGGTATCACTGTAATCATACTGACCCACAGAATAGAGGTGTCATGCCATTTCGGCGGCACAGTAAATGCCGTAAAAACAAAGCCCATAAGAAAGTCACTCAAATGCAGTTTTTGGTTAAGGCCCCACGTAGCGAGCCGCAGCTGAAAAATGCTGTGGAAAAGACCACAGTGGAAACGAATCACGTTTTTTTCCGCAGCGTATTTCACAGAAAGTCTGCAGAGTTTCTGCTTCTATTATATTGCAGGTGCTGTAAAACACGGCGTTTTCACAACATTGGTCCCTGGACTTTGTCTAATCTCATTCTGAATTTTTTTCCAGTACAATGTACAGAATATTAAATAGTGCCATTATAAATTACAATTTGTCCCACACACATTAAGCCCTCATAAAGCTCTGTCAACAGAAAAATTAAAAAGTTATGGCATTTAGAAGGAGTAAAAAACGAAAATTTAAAAATGTCTGCTGCTAGAACGGGATATCTACAGTGGGGAAAAAAAGTATTTAGTCAGCCACCAATTGTGCAAGTTCTCCCACTTAAAAAGATGAGAGAGGCCTGTAATTGTCATCATAGGTAGACCTCAACTATGAGAGACAAAATGAGAAAACAAATCCAGAAAATCACATTGTCTGATTTTTAAAGAATTTATTTGCAAACTATGGTGGAAAATAAGTATTTGGTCAATAACAAAAGTTCATCTCAATACTTTGTTATATATCCTTTGTTGGCAATGACAGAGGTCAAATGTTTTCTGTAAGTCTTTACAAGGTTGGCACACACTGTTGCTGGCATGTTGGCCCATTCCTCCCTGCAGATCTCCTCTAGAGCAGTGATGTTTTGGGGCTGTCGCTGGGCAACACGGACTTTCAACTCCCTCCAAAGGTTTTCTATGGCGTTGAGATCTGGAGACAGGCTAGGCCACTCCAGGACCTTGAAATGCTTCTTATGAAGCTACTCCTTCATTGCCCTGGCGGTGTGCTTGGGATCATTGTCATGCTGAAAGACCCAGCCACGTTTCATCTTCAATGCCCTTGCTGATGATGGAAGGAGGTTTGCACTCAAAATCTCTCAATACATGGCCCCATTCATTCTTTCATGTACACGATCAGTCGTCCTGGTCCCTTTGCAGAGAAAAGCCCCAAAGCATGACGTTGCCACCCCCATGCTTCACAGTAGGTATGGTGTTCTTTGGATGCAACTCAGCATTCACTCTCCTCCAAACACGACGAGTTGTGTTTCTACCAAACAGGTCTACTTTGGTTTCATCTGACCATATGACATTCTCCCAATACTCTTCTGGAACATCCAAATGCTCTCTAGCAAACTTCAGACGGGCCTGGATATGTACTGGCTTAAGCAGGGGGACACGTCTGGCACTTTAGGATCTGAGTCCCTGGCGGTGTAGTGTGTTACTGACGGTAGCCTTTGTTACGTTAGTCCCAGCTTTCTGCAGGTCATTCACCAGGTTCCCCCGTGTGGTTCTGGGATTTTTCCTCATCGTTCTTGTGATCATTTTGACCCCACGGGGTGAGATCTTGCGTGGAGCCCCTGATCGAGGGAGATTATCAATGATCTTGTATGTCTTCCATTTTCTAATTATTGCTCCCACAGTTGATTTCTTCACACCAAGCTGCTTGCCTATTGCAGATTCAGTCTTCCCAGCCTGGTGCAGGTCTACAATTTTGTTTCTGGTGTCCTTCCACAGCTCTTTGGTCTTCACCATAGTGGAGTTTGGAGTGTGACTGTGTGAGGTTGTGGACAGGTGACTTTTATACTGATAACAATTTCAAACAGGAGCCATTACTACAGGTAATGAGTGGAGGACAGAGGAGCCTCTTAAAGAAGAAGTTACAGGTCTGTGAGAGCCAGAAATCTTGCTTGTTTGTAGGTGACCAAATACTTATTTTCCAACATAATTTGCAAATATATTCTTAAAAAATCAGACAATGTGATTTTCTAGATATGTTTTCTCATATTGTCTCTCATAGTTGAGGTCTACCTATGATGTCAATTACAGGCCGGCCTCATCTTTTTAAGTGGGAGAACTTGCACAATTGGTGGCTGACTAAATACTTTTTTTCCCCACTGTATAATAAGGAGTATCCCGCCAGAGCTTTGGCCTCAGAGGGCACCACAGAGAAATCCACCAAAGCCTATATAAAATGTTTCCAAGGCATATAATGTAAACAAGCAGTCAGATAGAAGATAAGGAGCAGGAGAACAGCCTAAAAAGTGGTGAAGGACACAGATCTCCTTAATAAGATATATTACAAAGTTTCTAATTTTCACCTGTACTATTCATCTATGAAAAGTTGTTTATCACTGGAGGTACATGCGATCTCTGCAGAGGTTCTCCTGTCATAGGCAGCTGGAGGAAGCAGATGTGAGGCTCCTGCATACATCTGAGTACGTGTGGATTATTGTACATTGTGGTTTAGTCAAAGCTTTGGAGGCAAAGACACAATGTACAATATTCCCCATATGCACACAGATGTATGCAAGCCAGAGCTGTACAAGGATGACTGTACTGTCTTCTTCATGCCAGAAGGTGTCACCCAGGGTAGCTGCTTATCTCTGCATACTCCTTGTTCCAGCTCTGCTTACTAGTAGTGCCTATTAACTTTATTTTTTAACATATTAACCACATTTAACATACTAAAAACAGAAAGTGTGTCCTCCAAGGCTACAGCATACAGTATAGGACAGACTTCACAAAGGTTAATGCTCATTATCCAAGATGAATAAGACACAATGCAGAGATATCGAATAGTCTTGCAATTTCCTTGTTCCTCAACATTTTATAAATGCAGGATTTCTCAGGATATTCACATGGATAGCCCTCTAGACACCTGTATCTATTTAAAGGAGAGGAAACACAGTGCAGACAGTTTGATATCGTTGCGAAAGTGAAATTCTTTATTCCATATAATTACGAGTAAGAGTAAAACATATCATCACTTTCAGTATAAAAACATTTGGCACGTCAGACCTGGAAACTGACCTAAGATTTCATGTAATGCTTTTTACCATAGAGACAGTAAATTGTGCCCTCCTTCACAGTTTAAATAGCCCATATTACATATAATATATGTTTTTGTGTTCAATAATTATTTATTGTTTTTTTTTTTAACAAAGGAAAGTCACTATATATACAGTACAGACCAAAAGTTTGGACACACCTTCTCATTCCAAGAGTTTTCTGTATTTTCATGACTATAAAAATTGTAGATTCACACTGAAGGCATCAAAACTATGAATTAACGCATGTGGTATTATATACTTAACAAAAAAGTGTGAAACAACTGAAAATATGTCTTATATTCTAGGTTCTTCAAAGTAGCCACCTTTTGCTTGGATTACTGCTTTGAACACTCTTGGCATTCTCTTGATGAGCTTCAAGAGGTAGTCACCTGAAATGGTTTTCACTTCACAGGTGTGCCCTGTCAGGTTTAATAAGTGGGATTTCTTGCCTTATAAATGGGGTTGGGACCATCAGTTGTGTTGTTCAGAAGTCAGGTGGATACACAGCTGATAGTCCTACTGAATGGAGTGTTAGAATTTGTATTATGGCAAGAAAAAAAGCAGCTAAGTAAAGAAAAACGAGTGGCCATCATTACTTTAAGAAATGAAGGTCAGTCAGTCCGAAAAATTGGGAAAACTTTGAAAGTGTCCCCAAGTGCAGTGGCCAAAACCATCAAGCGCTACAAAGAAACTGGCTCACATGAGGACCGCCCCAGGAAAGGAAGACCAAGAGTCACCTCTGCTGCGGAGGATAAGTTCATCCGAGTCACCAGCCTCAGAAATCGCAGGTTAACAGCAGCTCAGATTAGAGACCAGGTCAATGCCACACAGAGTTCTAGCAGCAGACACATCTCTACAACAACTGTTAAGAGGAGACTGTGTGCAGCAGGCCTTCATGGTAAAATAGCTGCTAGGAAACCACTGCTAAGGACAGGCAACAAGCAGAAGAGACTTGTTTGGGCTAAAGAACACAAGGAATTGACATTACACCTGTGGAAATCTGTGCTTTGGTCTGATGAGTCCAAATTTGAGATCTTTGGTTCCAACACAGTGTCTTTGTGCAATGCAGAAAAGGTGAACGAATGGACTCTACATGCCTGGTTCCCACCGTGAAGCATGGAGGAGGAGGTGTGATGGTGTGGGGGTGCTTTGCTGATGACACTGTTGGGGATTTATTCAAAATTGAAGGAATACTGAACCAGCATGGTTACCACAGCATCTTGCAGCGGCATGCTATTCCATCCAATTTGCGTTTAGTTGGACCATCATTTACTTTTCAACAGGACAATGACCCCAAACACACCTCCAGACTGTGTAAGGGCTATTTGACCAAGAAGGAGAGTGATGGGGTGCTACGCCAGATGACCTGGCCTCCACAGTCACCAGATCTGAACCCAATCAAGATGGTTAGGGGTGAGCTGGACCGCAGAGTGAAGGCAAAAGGGCCAACAAGTGCTAAGCATCTCTGGGAACTCCTTCAAGACTGTTGGAAGACCATTTCAGGTGACTACCTCTTGAAGCTCATCAAGAGAATGCCAAGAGTGTGCAAAGCAGTAATCAAAGCAAAAGGTGGCTACTTTGAAGAACCTAGAATATAAGACATATTTTCAGTTGTTTCACACTTTTTTGTTAAGTATATAATTCCACATGTGTTAATTCATAGTTTTGATGCCTTCAGTGTGAAGCTACAATTTTTATAGTCATGAAAATACAGAAAACTCTTGGAATGAGAAGGTGTGTCCAAACTTTTGGTCTGTACTGTATATATATATATATATATATATATATATAAATATAAGAGTAAGGATGAAAATCAGAGCCCAAATACGTGATATGTGTTTTATCAATGACCAGTCTACAAAGTACTGTAGTAGTCAGGGTAAAGCAGATGATTTCATGCAAGGAATAAGTTTACGTACCAACAATATACTTGGTTTGTCACATTGAAAGAACAGTCTAAGACCTCCTTATGCTTTTTTTTCTGTTTTGGTCAAACACAAATTTAATTCTGTTTTCGTTCTGATTTGAAACATTTCCTCCGGGCACTCCGGTTTCCTCCCACACTCTAAAGACATACTGATAGGCAGTGGCGTAACTAGGAATGGCTGGGCCCCAAGGCGAACATTTGACATGGGCCCCCCCCCCAAGCCGCCGCCACCAACCCCCCCCCCACACAATCCGCATTCCTGCGCACACTATTATGCCCCATAGTGGCCCCTGCACACGGTATTATGTCCCATAGTGGCCCCTGCACACGGTATTATGCCCCATAGTGGCCCCTGCACACGGTATTATGCCCCATAGTGGCCCCTGCACACAGTAGTTTGCCCCATAGTGGCCCCTGCACACAGTAGTTTGCCCCATAGTGGCCCCTGCACACAGTAGTTTGCCCCATAGTGGCCCCTGCACACAGTAGTTTGCCCCATAGTGGCCCCTGCACACAGTAGTTTGCCCCATAGTGGCGCCTGCACGCAGTAGTTTGCCCCATAATAGCCCCTGCACGCAGTAGTTTGCCCCATAGTAGCCCCTGCACACAGTAGTTTGCCCCATAGTGGCCCCTGCACACAGTAGTTTGCCCCATAGTAGCCCCTGCACACAGTAGTTTGCCCCATAGTGGCCCCTGCACACAGTAGTTTGCCCCATAGTGGCCCCTGCACACAGTAGTTTGCCCCATAGTAGCCCCTGCACACAGTAGTTTGCCCCATAGTGGACCACCCGTGAACGATTATTATACTCTGGGGTCTTTTCAGACCCCAGAGTATAATGATCGGAGACCCAGGGGAGGATAGAAACATAGAAAACACTGCAACTTACCTCTTCCTCGCTCCAGTGCACTCCCGTGCGCTACTTCGGCCATCTTCAATGTCGGATCGGATCTCGCGCGATCCAGGCCGGCGTCGCGACGCATAATGACGTCGGCTGACGTCTGGGACGTCACCAAACAGGCCCGAAGCCTGCGGAGCGGCGGAGAGGTGAGTTACAGTGTTTTTTATGTTCGCTCACCTCCCCTGGGCCCCCGATCGTTATACTCCGGGGTCTCAAAAGACCCCGGAGTATAACGATAGCAGTGATTGTGGGGTTCGCGGTAGCGACTGCCACAGGGCTCCGGGCCGCGTAATGTTCCGGGCACTGTGGCAGTCGCTACCACTGCTACCCCGGTAGTTACGCCCCTGCTGATAGGGAATATATAGATTGTGAGGCCAATATGGGACAGTGACTGACAATGTCTGTAAAGCTCTGCAGAATATGATAGCGCTATATAAATAAGCATAATAAATAAATAAATTGCTTTTATTGATTTGACTGATCAATATCACATTATCTGAATTACTGGTAAAATTAAGTTGTTCATAAATTGATTTCTGTTATATTCATATGTACTGTATACCAGCCATTAATTCCATGAATAAAGTGATGTGCTGAACTCGAACCATTGGGCATGCTGCCCATCAATATGTCTCTCATAAAATGCTGAAATTCACAGTGGTGCATGAATGAAGTTAAATGCCATGATATACTTCCACAGGCAGTGGATTGTGGATCCTCTGTGCTGTCAAACCAGTTTGACTTTGGGTCACCTCTAAGGTAGGTCTAGGTAGACTTCCTGATATTCGCCCTTTAACTCCCATACATGGATATGGACTTCACTGCAGGGAATGTGCCAGGTCATTACCTCCTGAGGTGGTTCCATTGTTTGTGTCAGGGGCCTGGTAAAAATAGAGCAGACAGAATACAAGCACAGGGACGGGACTATCTCTCCTTGAGGAGAGCACCAGTGAAGGTGTGTAGAGTTTTGAATTGCCTTTTGCCCTCTACTAAGCATCTACATATCACAAGGCATTATGGGAAAAGGAGCTGGGAAGCTCATGCGCCCTCTGTTGGAATACAAGAATACAAGCACAAACAGTAAGAACAGAAGGAGTTCAGGAGAGGTACTAAAGGAACAAGCCAGAACATCAGATAACAGAGGCTGGATCTAAAACAGGAATCCAAAGCAGGACATCAGGACAGGTGCAGTGGTTTTCTATAGTTCCTTGACATAAGCAGGTCTGTGCCCAGAGCACCAGATGGATCCCAGGTGCCACCGTTCAGGCATCAATTTTTCTCTGACTTTTCTGTACCATGTTGAAGAGAAACTACAACATAGGGAATGTATTTGTGAACTGCCCTTTAGAGGGGTCCCTTATCAAAAAGCTGATTATAAGGCTAGGGCCACACAGCAACTTTGACCGCAACTCCCATAGCTCCACCAAAAGATCGCCGTGTTACCGCTGTGACTCCTTCATGTTTGTTAGTGACTGGAGTTGTATTGCAACAACGACCATTACAAAAAAAGTCGAGCAGTGTTTGTTTTTTTATTTTTATGCGACAAGAAATTGCGATTGTAGCGCGATCTGGGTCACAGTGCTACTCCATTAACTAACATGAGTGAAGGAGTCTCACAGCGAAACAGCAATCTTTGGATCTTTGGCAAAGTTCACATGAAACACTAGGCTATGTGTCCCCTGGCTGGAATCACCATTAGTTAGCTGTAATCTATTGGGAAACCAGGTAGTAAGTGTACAATTTCCCTGAAGCACAACCAAAGAGATGATATGCAATACATAATATCTATCTAAGGCTAAAGCCCCACATTGCGGAAACGCTGCATTTTTTTGCTGCATTTTTATTGAGCCAGAGACAGGAGTGGCTTGAATTGGAATGGGAAATGTAAAGGAAGCTTTTCCTTTCTGTTAAATCCACTCCTGGCTTTGATTTAAAAAAAAAAAAGACTGCAAAATCTGCAACAACAAAAAAAAAAAACTGCATATCCGCAACGTGGGGCCTTAGCCTAAAACTATGTATCGTCTATATAATGCAGGACAAATCTCCCAAAGAGATACTTTTGTAACTGTTCTCATCTCCTGCCAGCAGATGAGGTGCCTGAAGGAAGCAAGCAATATATGAAAATGGTATCTTTAAACCGGACTACCAGATTTAGATCCTTCATTAACCCTTTCAAGACCGGACCAATTTTAATTTTTTTTTTCTTCCCACCTTTCAAGAGCCATAACTTGCCCAGGGGAGGTGATTAAAAAAAAACCACACAAATATTCACCTCTCATGGGCTTCCGATGCTTCCCAGCATCCTCTTTGGGGTGCTGAGGTCACATGCCCCAGAGGTCACTGCTGGGGCCTGTGATTGTGCCTCAGCAGTTACGTGGGGTGTGCCGGCAAAATGACATCAGCACATCCCACATGACCTCTGAGGCCCAATCACAGGTCACAGTGGTGACCTCTGGGATGCGTTGCCTCCATATCAGGGAGAGGAAGACCGAAGAGGATGCTGGAGAGAGCCGGAGTGAGGATGCCCAGGAGAGGTGAGACAAGGTAAGTATAAGTGTTTGTTACTTTTACTCACTTCCCCTGGACTTCCACTTTTTATACTGGTGTCTGAGGATACCAAAGAGTATAATAATAGCACTGAAATGAACCAGATATCCGAGCCTCAGAAATATTCGTTAAAACTAATTTCGTGTGGTTCACCTGAAGCTGCTCAAGGAGGGCTCTTGGGAGCATTTTATACTGTGTGGGGCCATTGTGGAGCATATTATAGTGTGTGGGGCAACTGTGGAGCATATTATACTGTGTGGGGGGCGACTGTGGAGCATATAGTACTGTGTGGGCCACTGTGGAGTATATTGTACTGTGTGGGCGCCACTGTAGAGCATATTGTACTGTGTGGGGGCCACTGTGGAGCATAGTATACTGTGTGGGGGGCCACTGTGGAGCATAGTATACTGTGTGGGGGCCACTGTGGAGCATAGTATACTGTGTGGGGGCCACTGTGAAGCATATTATACTGTATAGGGGCCACTGGGAAGCCTATTATACTGTGTGGGGCCTCTTCACTATCTATATCACACAGTATCTGTTTTATAGCAGATATGTGATATTATTATAGGCTATAATAACATTGCAAGGTCATTATAAAACAGATCCTATGCAAAGTAAATAGTGAAAATGTAAGGGTGCTTGCAAAAGCACCATGGTTCCTTCAAACAGTTGATCAGCAGGGGCCCTGGGTATTGGATCCCTCAGATCAGCTGTTTCCCAGACAACGCAGCTCCCAGTATTGTTTACATGGTGGGTGCTGTGCTGCTCACTCACCATATTCTTGATAACAGCAGTTGTGGGTACTATAGTTGTATTCCTTTCAAGTATCTGAGATACCGCTGCAGTACTCATAATTATTGCTATAAAGAATATGCTGTAGGGAGGGGGGAAGGGGGCCCCGGTAAAAGTTTGCACCAGGGCCCACAAGACTTTAGTTATGCCACTGCTTGATGGCATAGATATTCCATCTACAGGCCACGTATAAAATAGTGCAGACAAAAATAGAGGTGTTTACCATGGCAAATAATGAGATCCCAATGTAATGAGATTCACAAGTAATGGTTAGACATTGAAAGCAGACATCTAATGTATACAACTTACTGAAATACATTAACCTATAAAGCTTCCTAGAATCTCCTCTTCTTACTGAATAGTCTAGTGACCTGGATGCCATATAAATAGCATAATAGTCTTTATGACTCACATCAGCAGGGGTCATGCATGTAGAACTGAAAGCAGATTAACAAACATGCCTTTAAAGGGACCAGTTTAAAGATGGCAGACAATCTTTGAAGGCCTTTGTAAGTGGAAAGATTTGGAGAATTCCAGCTTTCTAACAACGATACATGGATTCAAACTAACTAGAAATAACCATGAACAAAGAACAGCCCAGTTGCCAATATTTTTCTCAGTTGGTATCAAATGAAATTCATTTGGCAGCTGCGGGAGTTTTTATAGTGCTAATGGAAGTTATTTTCAGTTATCACGTCAGACCATAAGTATACAAAGGTGGTAATTTCTCTTGTAATCTAGCGATCGGTTTATGCGTAGGGGGTATGCTTTAGACTAAGCTTTTATCTTAAGAAATGCTAAAACCATAAACAACAAGAGGATGACAACCTAGATCATTCTGACAGGAGCTAACTTGTGACCTTCAAATCTGCCATGATCTTCGGGAAGAATTTTCTGCCATAATGCAGAATTTAATCTTATGTTAATAAGGAGATTACTTTAAAATTAGACTTACCTTTATAATAGCATTGACATAAATGAGTATACAGTACACTTCTACATGACACAGACATTCAGAGTTGACTATTTAAGCAGGTTATCTTCGATGTACAGTGAGTGAAGAAAGGCATCTGACGTGACAATATGGAGAATGTCTATGCATTGTTTATGCACTTTCAGCATTTTAATGCCCAATGCACACCACTGTTGTGTCGTGTGCAAGTCTGTGTAGAACAGAATGGGCAGCACATGGATGGCATCTAAGTCTTCTATGGATCCTGTCAACCAAATAGACAAATAGAGCTGCAAAATCAATCATAAATAAGACCTGCTCCATATTTTGCAGCTCCATAAAAAAAATCCAGTCGTGGACATGGGGCCATAATAATGAATGTGTCCATATGCTAAACTTTATTATTGGGACTTAGATAGCGCATGACCAAAAGGTGTGGTCTTGTGCATGGGGCTTTACAACTAAAATCCCAATAAATGGTTCTCTCAAAGTGTGTGTTTAACATGGAGCTAAATTTTGACATGGGAAAACAAAACTGACTAATAACAACTTCTACTTTTTGTGAGTTCACATCACGTTTCATAGTGTTAGCTGACCTGTTTACTGCATAGGATAAAACAGAAGCAAATAGATGCCAGAGGACGGTATCTGTATTACATAGAGTTCAATATAAAAATGTCAGACACAAAAGAGTGGTAGACTACACTATTCTATCTAGCATAAAAAGGCAGCAATGAATACATTTTTTAGACATTTGAGTCTATGTAAAATGGATGCCTTTTCATTGGCATCTGTTTGTATCCATTTTAGTGTATTCATTAAAAGAATCTGCTAAGCAGATGATAAACACTTGATGTGAACTTACCCAAAAAGTGAATCTGTTACCACTTCTTGGAGTGTAGTGAGTATTGGTTTATGGCAGTGATGGCGAACCTTTTAGAGACCGAGTGCCCAAACTGCATCCCAAAACCCACTAAATTATCGCAAAGTGCCAACACGACAATTTAGCCTTAAATTAACCAGGATCTGTTTTATATTGACCGTGCAATGTTATTACAGCCTGTAATAATATCACATGTCTGCTATAAAACAGATACTGTGTGATATAAAAAGTGAAGGGCCCCAACACAGTACAATGTGCTACGAAGTGGCCCACAGACAGTATAATGCGCTCCACCGTGGCCCCCAAACAGTATTATATGCTCCAGAATTTCCCCCACTCAGTATTATATGCTCCAGAGGGGCCCCACCCAGTATTATATGCTTCTCAGTGGCCCCCGCACAGTATTATATTCTCCACTTTGGCCCCCCCAAACAGTAGTATATGCTTCACAGTGTCCCCCACACAGTATTAGATGCTTCACAGTGTCCCCCACACAGTATTAGATGCTTCACAGTGTCCCCCACACAGTATTAGATGTTTCAGTGTCCCCCATACAGTATTTGAAGCATCTAAATACTGTATGGGGGACACTGAAGCATCTAATACTCTATGGGGGACACTGAAGCATCTAATACTCTATGGGGGACACTGAAGCATCTAATACTGTATGGAGGGACACTGTGAAGCATCTAATACTGTGTGGGGGACACTGAAGCATCTAATACGGTATGGGGGGACACTGAAGCATCTAATACTGTATGGGGGGACACTGAAGCATCTAATACTGTATGGGGGACACTGTGAAGCATCTAATATTGTGTGGGGGACACTGAAGCATCTAATACTGTATGGGGGGACACTGTGAAGCATCTAATATTGTGTGGGGGACACTGAAGCATCTAATACTGTATGGGGGGACACTGAAGCATCTAATACTGTATGGGGGACACTGAAGCATCTAATATTGTGTGGGGGACACTGAAGCATCTAATACTGTATGGGGGACACTGAAGCATCTAATACTGTGTGGGGGGGGGGACACTGAAGCATCTAATACTGTGTGGGGGACACTAAAGCATCTAATAAGCATCTTAGGTGCTTCAGTGTCCCCCACACAGTATTAGATGCTTCAGTGTCCCCCCCCCCATACAGTATTAGATGCTTCAGTGTCCCCCCCATACAGTATAACATGCTTCAGTGTCCCCCCCACACAGTATTAGATGCTTCAGTGTCCCCCATACAGTAGTTTATTCTCCACAGTAGGCCCCCACACAGTAGTTTACGTTACTTACCTTGTCCCACGAAGAGCGTCCTCCTCCTCCTTCTTCTGTTCACAGGCGCTGATGAATGACGTCATCGCGCCTGCGTCGGGGCGGGAGGTCACACTCTGCAGTCACTGTAGGCCGCGGTTCCGCGGACCGCGGCCTACAGTGACAGCTTTCAGCTGTATGTACGTATGCACATACAGCTGAAAGAAGCGATCGCTCAGTAACCGGGAATCCTATACCGGATTCCCGGTTAGTGAGCGATCATGGCGACGGCGCGCGTGCCAACTGAAAGGGCTCTGCGTGCCCTCTCTGGCACGCGTGCCATAGGTTCGCCATCACAGGTTTATGGTATAGTCCCTTGTGAATGATATTATTCTACCTTTTTATCGTCACATTGTGACATTTTTCAACAGCTTACCATTCAAAGTGAAGTATTGTAAAGCATCAGCATGTGACTGAATAAGTCTAAAGCTGAAGTTGTGGTGGAGTTGTCATACTCAGTGTGGTGTATGAGGTCAGCTAATCGACCAGTCAGCTCCTAAATCCTGAATTCTATGAGAGTTGAACAGGGGCGAAACTCTTGATGAATATTTTTGAAGCAGCCATTTTGTTAAGATACATCGATAAATTCAAGACTGCTGCTGTGCAAGTTATGGCAAGAAAACCACAGTCACAAAGTGCAGAATAGATTGATTATATGATCCTGTAATAATTACAGCATATTACTGTACAAGGTTACAATACCAGTTCAATGCAGGATACAGGCCTAAATGGTATATGATGTTTCTGGCACATGAGCATAATACTCCAAACACAAACATCTCATCTATGAAGTGTCTGGATGCTTAGTATTACAAATGCACAAAGAAACACTTGTATGCTGTGCTAGTCATGTGGTTACAGGTAGTGCTCAATGCTGGCTAACAGCCTATTGGTCAGATGGGCTGTCCAGCATCCCTTTAAGAGCTCCCCAGAAGCACTAGCACCTCTTTTTCCTGTCACAACATAGTCTGGCTACATGCTGAAAAAAAAAAGAAAATAAATATGAGGTATTGATATTCTGGACAAAATATGCAAAATTGCAACCCAAGTCAAGAGTCCTAATTGTCTTGTGAATCCCGACACATTCTGCAGTGAGCTAGTGTTTTAATCTTTTATCAGATAAGAATAGCTTTATCAGTCATATGTTCGAAAAACATAGAATAAAATATATCAGGCTGTAGGCTGAGGCCCCACATTACAGAAACACAGCTTTTTTGTTTTCTGCAGTTTTTTGAGACAAAGACAGGAGTGGATTGAGCAGAAGGGAGAAGTATAATACATTCCTAGATATTTCCTATTCCTTTTGTAGCCACTCTTGGCTTTGGCTCAAAAAAAAAACACAGCAAAATTTGCAGCAACAAAAGCTGTGTTTCCACAATGTGGGGCCTCAGCCTTGGCGGGCTACCTATTTCAGTCAATCCCTCTGTAATCCTATTAGAGCTGTGGGGGATTGTCGTTGTATTACTTTTCAGTTACCTGTGCAATAAAAACCAATTGCAAGCAGCCACAGAAATGAGGACTTTGCAATCAGTGTGTCACAAAAGGACATGAAATCTAGAACTTGTCCACAACAGACAACCTTTTAATAATGACAGTAATATAGAAACATCAATATTAGCCTGTTAGCACTTGCCGACCATCAAATAACTTAAAATGTCTGGTGGGTGTGCATAAAACTCTGCAAGCACAGAAATGTACTTACAAAGTCTGAGGCTGAACAAGGATTGTACAGCTGCAGGAGAGCTGTCTGTAACATCTGTACTCCCCATACAGAAAGGAGAGAAGGTATATTACCTCTGCCTTCCTCATTTCTGTATATGCAGTGCTTGCTAGTGAAGTTTATTCTTCATTTTATGTCAGTTTTCTGGTATAAAAAAGTCAAATTTTTTGTGCAAGCCTGTTTTTTTTACAAAAATTTGAAACTTATGACCAATTTACACTCTTCAAGCCATTTTCCTGAAAAGTGGGAGTTTGGAGGAGGGGCTTAGCAGGAGGGGTGTAGCCTAGCAGGCCTTACTATAGTTTACACAAAAAAATGTCTGTATTCCCCCTGTAATTTAGGCTAATATGTCAGACCCAGTTACAGGGAATATCAGCAGAAAAAAAAAAGTTGAAATTACTACTAAAGGTATTCTGACCTTATGTGGGGACACAATGTGTAAAATAACAATAAATAAATACAAGTCAAATAAAAAAAAATAAAAGAATTATTTATCTTGGGTATGTTTTATTCGGAAATGAGGGTGGCCCACTGCATGCTCACATTTGTCAAAATTGTGCCTATATAGTGGTAAAAAGTAAGACAACCAATAGGTGGTGTAAATTTATACAGAAGAATCTAAAGATGTACCAAATTTATCATCCAGAATTAAACAATTTAATACATTTGCTACACATTTAGACTGGCTAGTCTAAGGTTACAGCATCTAAATATTAGATAGGATTATCAAATCTGTCCCAGTGGTTCATTCTGATGGTATATGTAATGTCACCAGAAGAGGGGAGGCTGTTAATGGGACCATCACAGTAATAACGTGATATTGCAAAAATGCTTCATTTAGCAAGTCTAAACTATTTCTGTACTAATCTCCTAAATCCCATTTTCCACTAAGCTACATCCCCTTGTTGAGAAGAGAGAAAAAAATGCCTTATGCTAAAGCCCCACGTTGTGGAAAAGCAGATTTTTTTGTTGCAGATTTTGCTGCATTTTTTTGAGCCAAAGCCAGGAGGGGATTGAGCAAAAGGTAGAAGTATAAGAACTTCCTATATATTTCCCATTTCTTTTGTAGCCATTCTTGGCTTTGGCTCAAAAAACTGCAACAAAATCTGCAACAAAAAAAGCTGCGTTTCCGCAACGTGGGGCCTTAGCCTAAAATACATAATAAAGCGTGTAGACCACTTTTGTGCTACAAAATTAGCCAATATTCTGGTGTATTTAACTTAGTGAATTTTTTTTTTCTCCTTTTGAAGTGACTATTAAACATGAACCTGTTTTATGCAAATACAACTTTTATGACAATTTATATTTTACATTTTGTGGACCTTTAAGGGACAAAAATCAGCAATTTGACATAAAATAGAGATAAGCCATAAGTAAAAATCCAATTCTCATTTAAATTCCCTTTTTTCACAGTTATGTGAATCGCCAGTTCTTTCTGGAAACACTTCTGATGGTTGCAAAACACATTTTTGAAGAATTGTGTTTTCAGTGTTTGCCAAGTCCTGGCATACTCTTTAGAGATTGTCACACTCATTTATTATTTAAAAGAAATAAAATGCCAAGTGACATATACGTAAACTTTTCAGTATTGTCATTTTAAAAGCACCCAAACAAGAAGAAAAAAAAGCATTGTTTGTATTTGAATAATTTATTGGTAACCCAAGCATAGCTTCATAAGAAATACAATATTAATTCATATTTACTTACATGTATAAAGGACTACATTCACTTCCACCCACAACAAAATGACAGATTTCCGTCTTGGTGGATACATACTTTTAAATCCTGACAAAACACAGCCTGAGATACAAATTCTGATAGATTAAGATCATTTGTTATAATACAACAGAGAAATTCTGGTTCGTGAGTGCAAAAAGTTAAAACACTGGGGGTCTTTACCAACGCCCAGAGCATGTGCTTAAGTGATGAAAAGACTGATGATTCTTTTATGCATTGGCATCAATACACAGGCAGGCTATCTCATTGCTTTCATTTTCAGGAAGGGCTGGCACAGTAAGAGGCAATGGATATCTAGCAAGTACAAGCCTTACAAATGGCAATTGCAGATGACAATCTTCTAGGCAAGAATTGTAGATGACAATCTAATAATTAAAAGCATTATCTCATAAAGGCAAACCCTATGCACTGTACATATGTCCCATTAGGATATGTGGGCATCATAGAGGGAGTCCTATGTTCATGGCACCCCTTTATTAGCCAGACTAAAACTGTAGTAAAAAAGTAACAGCAGCACCCATTCTAGTGGCCTCAGCGTTGGCCATACAATATATTGTTATCCATTCATTTAAATAGGTGGTACTGTACATAATGCTACTATCCCCTGTAATGACTTCTGCATGGACAAATCTCCTGGAAATATAAGCCAGAGCTTTTCCTAGAGAAATGGTTACCTTGGTGAAACAACCCTGCAAATGGAGTTTTTGAGAGAGTTCAGTGGCTAAACATGAAATATGTTTACAATCTTAAAGGGACACAAAACCTTGGGAAAAAGAAAAGCAAAACCATGCAACATATAGTTCATCTATAGGTCTGTCTGCAGGATTAACTGTTAAACTGCTGGTGTAAGTGCAGTGACCAGATGGAAGGTAACGCTGCAGTTGGGATTGCGGGGTGCAAACAGCGCAGACTTGTCACGGTCTCTGGGCACGAGGGCGCAGCGCTGGTGCTGTCCCACGTTACCACCACTGGTACCGGTGATGAGGGGGCTGCACAAATGTTGGTGGTGATTGTTCCCCCGGGGCGCTTCCCCTATACTGTGCCGACTGGTGGTGTTTGGGGCGCCCTGATGTTGTCGGTGCAGAGTCAGACACAGAAACGGTTGTAAAGTTGAACTTTTACCTCCATGGGTGTGGAGGCACAAATGCTTAAACAGTTTCTTCAATACAAAACAACGGGGTACGCCTGGTGACACAGCAAAGTCCTGGGGTGCAGGGTAGACTTGATGAAAGGTGTTCCAAGCCCCTTATACTTCAGTGTTACAGCTCTGAGGTGCATCTGGGCCCCTATTTGGCTCATAGGAGGATGCCCACCATGATACTAGTACATAATATTCCCCACTCACGTTATGTGGTCCTGATAGCTCAGAGTTTCGGGGTACAATAGTCAGGGTGGCAGGATATTCCACAGGTCTGGCCTTGGCCCCTGGATCCTGTGATACTGGCTATGGAGCACGTGTTCCAGAATGTTCTCTTCACAGTCTCAGGCTGACAAGATAATGATGCTTGACTTCCTTCAGGGCGATGGCTAGGCAGACAGGGGACAGGATCTTCTGAATAGCTGGAGTATGTCAGCTCTCCAACCTTCCTGGGCCTGTCTAGGACTTGAGATTCCTGCACTAAACTCACTGCTTTCTTCACAGGACATCACACTTATCTCCTCACCTCCTCCTCCTAACACTCCACACTTCTAACTCCTCACACGCAGGACCTTCCTGCAGGGGTGTTACCATGGGGACCCAGTGATCATCGAACTCCTCCCCTTTTCCCAGGCGATGTCCTCCCATTGGACATTTGGTTACTATTCAATCCTATGGGAGGTGTAATGCATGTGTGAAGCTCACTAGGTGGCGCTGTGTTGTGTGAGACTCAGGACGCCCTGCTATGTCACACAGGCTATGAAGCAACAGGAAATAATACAATGCACAGAGATCACCCTCAGCCCAGCCATAGCCAGCTCTGGGATGCCACATAAGCAGCTATGCAGAAAACTTGCATATAGACAGTAGACAGTCAATGCCTCCTGCCATCTTTGACTACTGACCAGCCAGGAATATGAGCATGACCAAACAGGAAGTTTAGGAGGGGGCTGTGCTATGCTCCCGTTAACTATAAAGGAAGCAGAGCAGCTCGAGGGCATTGCATCAGATGGAGGTAAGTATTACATTTTTATTGTTTTCATTTACTTTGTGCAAGGCACCCAGGCTTCCCAGGTCCTTGAGACAGAAAACAAGCTAGCTGTGACATAACTTGGAAACACAGAATGAAGTTATGTAGGCAAATTTTGTTTCAGCAGTATCTGTTATAATACTAACAGTTTTGTTACCCAGCTTTCCTAGGACCCTTAAAGGCATATCTGTCCAATTAAGGAACCAGAGCAGGTATACATAGTATTCAGCAGTGCCTATTAAAGCATTACCTGCCATGTTAGTCAGTTTTTCTGGGACCCCGAAGGCCAAATGTGGCATGATATGACATTTATAGAACAGGGAGGGAGATTTATTTAGGTACATTTTGCCTCAGCAATCTCTATTACAGCTTGACATGTCATGTTACCCAGCTTTCCAGGGACCTTAAAAGGCACATCTGGCAAGTTATAGACAATCCGAAGTAGGGGGTTTATGAAGCTATTTCTAGCATTCAGCAGTCACTATTACACCATTGCCTTGTATGTTATCCAGCTTTTCTGGGACCCTGAAAGTCAAATCTGGTAAGGTATGGCATGAGTTTGAAGCAAGGAGTGGTAACTATTTAGGGATTTTTAGTATTCAGCAGTCACTATTACAATATTACCTGGTATGTTACCCAGCTTTCCATGGACACTGAAAGGAAAATCTGGCAAGGTATGGCAAAATATGGAGCAGGGAGGAGGATAGACTTATGTAGATTTAGTACCATTATGTCTATTACAGTCCCATGCTATTTTACCCAGCTTTATAAGAACCCTGAAAGGAAAATCTGACAAATTATTATGCGATTAAGTAGGGAGATTTATTTAGGTAAATTTACTATTCAGCAGAGCCTGTTACCCTTCTTTCTTAGGAGCCAGAAAGGCATATCTGCCTGTAGCTTTGCTACATACAATATGGAGGATTTGCAGCAACATAGGGAAACTTACCCAGCTGTCCCAGGCTCTTGGATAGCAAAGCAGGCTAGTTATTCTATAACAGGGGTCTGCAACCCCGGCATGCATGCCAAGAGTGGCACGTGAGGCTTATTTACCTGGCACGGGCAGCGGAGTCCTCACCCAGCAGTTTCGATCGAACCAAACACGGCCAAAACGAAACTGCTGCTATTATACTGTGGGGTCTCTTCACACCCAAGGGTATAATAAGCGGAGGGCCAAGAGAGATGACAAACATGAAAAAAAAATGTTAACTCACCTTTTCCTGCGCTCCGCAGCCGCTCTGTGCTCTTCGGGCGCTTCTATCTGACGTAAAAGACAACTGACAGGGCCTCATGGGTCACGTCCAGCGTCATTACGCATAATGATGCGACGTGACCCCTGAGACTCAATCAGCGGTCGCTGACTACAGGCAGAAGTGCCCGAAGAGCACGCTGCGGAGCGCAGGAATGGTAACATTGTTTTTTATGTTTGTCATCTCTCTTGGCCCTCCGCTTATTATACTCTGGGGTCTGAAGAGACCCCACAGTATAATTATAGCTAGCGAGTGGAGACAACTGGAATATTATAAAAGTTAGAATATTATACTGTGTGCAGGGGCCACTATGGGACATAATACTGTGTGCAGGGGCCGCTATGGGACATAATACAATGTGCAGGATCCACTATGGGACATAATACCGTGTGCAGGGGCCATTATGGGACATAATACTGTGTGCAGGGGCCGCTATGGGACATAATACCGTGTGCAGTGGTCGCTATGGGACATAATACCGTGTGTAGGAGCTGTTATGGGCCATTACTGTGTGCAGGGGCCATTATGGGACATAATACCGTGTGCAGGGGCCGTTATGGGACATAATACCATGTGCAGGGGCCGCTATGGGACATAATACCGTGTGTAGGGGCCGTTATGGGACATAATACCGTGTGCAGGGGTCATCAGACTTACAACTGTAGACCGGCACTCCGAGTACCTCAACTTTGATTTTTTAATCGAAAAACAAAACGCCAAACAAAAAAGGTGGACTACCCCTGTTCTATAACATGAAAGTTGTGAATTCATCACTTCATAATTCGGCAGATCTGGTATTCTGCAGTCTAGGAAATCTGGGTAACAACTTGGACGGGGCTGTGGTCACCATTTCAGATACTTGTTTACTCAGTTTGGTATTCAGAATATCTTACCCAGCTTTCTAACACTCTTGAAAGGCAAAACAACCTACTTTTGCAGGGATATAGGCAAGGGATGAATTATCAAAACACAACTACACAGAATTGCCATTCAGCAGTTTAGGGTGGTTGGGTGACTTTCCCTGTGGAGCTGTAATGAGTTGTACTGTTGTCACTGTGAGTTAGTGAGGCACAGCAGGCTGGTGAACACTTTGTACAATCCTGCTGCCGCTTATACTACTACTGCTGGTACTATTGTTACTACTGCTGGTAAGGCATCTGTTACTGCATCTATTTCATATTACCAGTTAACTTGGGTAATTTCTTCCAAAATGGTCACATTCACTGTATAGACAAAAATTGTACAGCCTCGACCCAGCCTTCTCCTGCTAAACTTACCGGCTCACGTGCAGTATTAGAGTGTGAGCGGGAGGCAGAAGAAGACATGGCTGCTGCGCTAGAGAAGAATACCACTGCTTTTCTATTTTATTTTTCATGTTCTGTAATTGTGATATGGAAAAGAAGAAAACCAAAAGAAATAAGATGATGTAAGATGTCATATAGTTTAATTATTTATTCTTTTTGCTGTATTTTGACTTTGGGATTAGTGCTCCTTTAACAATACGCCCTGCAAAAAGGGCTTTGAATACAGCTTAAAGAGGACCTTTCATGTCCTCATGCACATGCGGTTTTATATACCGCTAGAAAGCAGACAGTGCTCTGAATTCAGCGCACTGTCGGCTTTCCCATTATGTGCCCCGTGACTGGAGATATCGGTGCCATTAGTTTCGGCACCGATCTCTGCCCACTGTCAGAAGGGCGTTCTTGACAGTCTAGCTGGGTTGTGAGGAACGCCCTCCCTGACAGTACTTGTCCATAGCCCTGTATTGTCAGAGGGGGCATTCCTTACCGCCCAGCGATGACGCTGAGCTGTGAGGAATGCCCCCCAGTACAAGTCTATAGACGAGTACAGTCAGGGGGGTTTCCTTACAGCCAAGC
This sequence comes from Leptodactylus fallax, assembly GCA_947044405.1. NCBI lineage: Eukaryota > Metazoa > Chordata > Amphibia > Anura > Leptodactylidae > Leptodactylus > Leptodactylus fallax. Next base: position 118,853 of record CAMRHE010000014.1, on the reverse strand, counting down.
TAGACTTTCAGGAATGCCCTTCTGAGATGGGCAGATATTGGTGCCGAAACCAACGGCACCGATATCTCTGGCCTGGGCACATAACGGGAAAGCTGACCTTGCGCTGAATTCAGCGCACTGCCTGCTTTCTAGCGGTATATAAAACCGAAGGTGCATGAGGACATGAAAGGTCCTCTTTAAATAAAAACCAACATCTCTCTAGACACATTTTGTTGCACCACATCTACTCGTTGTATATGACCCCCAGTGTGTACAGAACACAATGATGCATAACTTTGTGTTATTTGTCATTACAAACCTGATCAACACAAGACAGCCCATATGAGGCAAGCAAAGTACTGCTGAGCCCAAAGGCAAATAACACAATGAAGGCATAAATTAGAACATTTGTTTTACATTACAGTCTGATGCACAAACAACAGTAAAAACACTGGAAATTACAAAAAAACACAGAAAAAGAAACTGACAAAGTAAATACAGAAGCAAATGCAATTCATTTACTTTTCACAGTTATTCAAGTTCCTTACAGGTTTTATCTTATTAATGAAAATCACTATATATTTACACCGTTTAAAGCTTAAACATCTTTTCATTGCTATCTACAGTACATAGTGAAAAATAAAGACTAATCTTAAATAGGTCTTATATAAAAAAGGACTTCATGGAAAAGAATTCTTCATAGTAAGTTTTTGGTGAGTGTGGTTCATGTTAGTATTCATTCCAACCTCTGCTGGTTTAAAAGACTATGCAAAATCATAATAACTGTCAAAGTGTTTTATGCTTCATTTTCTGATATCTTAAATGAATATTTGTAAAATAGAAATAAATAATTTTTCATAATTTTTGTTAGACTGTACTAATAATTTTTATTCTATTAAAACACAACTTCACTTTAGTAGCAAACACATCTAAACTGCAAATATTAAAAAGGATTTTTTTATGTAATACAAGAAATATTTTATTCGGCGCTGATATACTTATTTTTGTATGTTGCTGATGGTGTACCTTGCCTATTAGAATACACAATCACTCCTGTCCTGAGGGGAGCAGCTCTATTAATAGGGTAGAACAGATATGAGGAATTCAAAGTGGAATATCCGTTCTAACTGAGAAAATAGCTTGCAGTCAGATTAACTATGGAACTCGCCAAGCCCAAGCTAAATTGCCTTGTTTTTTTTTTTATTACTAAAAATACTATTGGTATGGAATTGGTGCAGTGTAGTTTCTTCTTCCATAAATCCTTATAGCTATAAGAAATTAAAGAGGATCATTTAAAGGGGATATGTATGTTTTAGTAACTCATTGTATTCCCTATATTATAACAATTCTAGAGCATATTTTCTCTATGTTGTACAGTTTTTCTGTTATTTCTACCATAAATATATGAATAAATTGACAGCTGGGTGTTATCAGTTGGGGGTGATCATCAGCACCATCTGGTCCTGTCCAATCAGTCCTGCCCTTTGACAAAATAAATGGTAATATCCAATTGTCAATTTATTCATAAAATTCTAGGAACAACAACACAAGATAGAGTTATGAAAAAAGATGCTTCAGAATTGCTATTTCATATGTTATACAAGTATTTACTAAAACGGCAAATCAAGAGTGGTGACAGGTCCTATATGTACACATAGTAAGCAGATAACAAGAGAGCCCCACTGCCAGGATGTGAACAATTGGCTGTAAATTGTATAGGATTTGCAGCTGTAATCTATGTAGGACCTGTGACCGTTTCTGTTCCCTCCCTGCAGCACTAGCACCCGAGAAATAAGGCATTACAGTGTGCCAATGAAGTTAGTAGGCTGTCTATGTATGGATACGCTAAGTCCTCCAGAGAAGGACATGCTCTGACTAATATGCAAGGGTCCTGAATGGAAAACACCCCTTCCCCCTATATTAAATTACAATCTCTAATTTGGTATTTGAAAATGGGTTTTCTAGTCAAGCACTTTCACACATTTGTTATTATCTGGTTGTTATTAGCTAGTATTTTTGTTATTCAGTTACACAACCCTTTCAACCCTGCTGGTTTATAATACAGGCTAATGTTTTCTTTAATATAAAGCAATTCCACATATTTCAGTTTACTTTTTAAAGAGGATTTTTAAAACCTTGTTTCAATTTTATAATCTGAAGGGAACATTCCACTAGCATAAACAATTTTTTTTGTACTAGACAGAGATATCATTATAGCATTTCACCCAAAATACAGTAAAACCTGCAAATATAGATGCTTTTTCATGATAAATATGCATCACACACACAGATACTGTACACCAGAGTAAAATATGTTTCACAGTGCAGTGTATAATAGCAATATAGGTTTAATATACTGTAGCTTCTACAGCTAAAAATTATATCTGGGCATCAGTGCTCCTTAAGCCATCTAGGTCTATTTTAGGAGACCCGCCCCCACATTGAGACTTGCAAATCAATACATTTGTACCCATAAACCTTCTCCAACAGCACATTTACCTGTAGCATATAGCATGTGGTCTGAGTCCAGCAGACTTCCCTGATATTGCTTGCCCTATGGTTAGTTCTTATATATAGTTGCCATTCATCAATGCTCAGAGGCATACAAAACTTGCTTGAAAATGTTTCTATTATTTCCTTCCTGTTTCCTAGACTGCAAACTGGGTAATGCACAGCTTTTGATAACTTACTCATGTTCACGTATTTCAGATAAATAGACATTGGGCAGAACATAATAAGGAGGATCCCAAATATTTGTGACCTCAAATTATAATAAAAATAACAATCTGCACACATTTTCCAGTATATTTAAATTCTATAAATAATACAATAGAATAGTATTTCACTGATTCTTAGTTCATCTTTGATTGTTGGTTTACTTGTATTATTTCAAAACTACTATAAAGATTTTATTTTTAATTAAATTCATTTCTTAGAAGGAGTTGAAAGAGATTCATAAATAAGAATAAGAAATAGTTTAAAGAAGTTAGCAGCTGTGCTCTACTTTAACCAACAGAAGAGAGCCTATAGAAGATGATCCTGGTAACACTTTATTTTTTTTTTTTTTTTTTTTTTTACAGCCGTTAAGGGGGTTTGTCAAAATTAGATATTAATGGCCTACCCTTATGATAAGTCATCAATATCTAGTTGTAATGAACCATCACCCACAGTGATCAGTTGTTTTCAGCACATTGTATGCAGCCAGAAGCAGACGGCTCCATGTACTGTACAGCTCCCATTCAAGAAAGTATCTACCCTTGGAGAACCCTAATAATAATAATTATTATTACTATGTACTATAGTAATAACTATATTATTACTATGATACACCACTGTAAATAGAATACGTTTACCTAATTTGTGGTATGTCAGTGAGACATGTTAAACATATTGTTAATGAAGATTGTGGGATTGGAACACAAAACATAGATCCAGAGATCTCAATTTTAAAAGCCAAAAAGAGCTTGGTGGGTCTTCCATTCTAGAAATTGGTAGAGTTTCCACGTAATGACTTTTTCATAACCTGTGCTTGGCATGTCTTTGAAATATCCACTTTGACCACAGACAATTGTTTTATCATTAGCTAAAAGACACTCTATACAGTCTGGGTAAAATGTCTATGGAAACCATTACCAATGCATTCTTTATTCATCTTATGAGATGAAAGAAACAAGTCAGCTGCATTACTGTATTTTTCACCTTCACTGCTAACTCAGATATAATTCCAATTGTAATGTTCTATCAATCCACAGACCATGAAACCCAGAAAAGGAATGTTTAAGATTTGCAACACAGTATTAACTATGCAAAAGGTTTTCTGTGCTGTTTCACAGTAGTCTGGGCCCCACTATGCATTATCCTTACATATCAAGTAGGTCATCACCACTTTCATCACTCTCCACAGTAAGTTGCCTTGTCCACCATTTCTTGACTTCTGAGCCACAAGATACAGCATCAGACATGGCATTCATCTTGCCCATTGCCGATATCATAGTCGAACGACCTCCAATGCGCAGGTTAACAGAAGATACAGAGTGACTTATAGGTTTTGGTGCTGTAGAACACAAAACATGAAACAATTTCTAAGCTACTAACCACATGACATATAGTGAAACTGGTCAATTTACAGATACCTCAAAGGCAAAATTAAAAGGGTTGCCCGGTGCATGGTTCCCCCCAGCGCAGTCTGGTCCTGCTGCTCCGCTGTTTTCTTCCAGCGATAGTCCCTGCCACATGTGACGTCATATCCTGTGACATCCCGTGTCCTTTCCTTAGGCCAATCAGCGTTCTAAGGAACTGGACACAGGACATCACAATTGGCGAGGACTTCCGGCAAAAGAAGACAGTAGAGCAGCAGGACCAGACCGCTCTGGGAGGGCACCGGAGCATCTGGGGACAGGTGAGTATGTTATTTTTTTCCACTTTCCCTGGAAAGAAATTATTTTATCCTGGACAACCTCTTTAAGTTGTTACTAAGTAAATGTTGAAACCTGTGCAGAGTCATGGTTCCAGATATTTATTGTAGTAAACTGTAAGCAACAATTATCTGAAAATTGCCAGAGCACTTAGTTTTGCCTACCTGCTGGTAGATGCCACTGGCCAACTCTTCTTGAACGCATTACACCTTCTATAGAATCTTGATGATCTCTCATGAGATCAGAAAAGGTGGGGCTTAGAAGCTTGGGTTGACCACTTGTCTATAAAGAAAATGCAAAAATATTTTTCTATTTGATTTCTGCATCAAATATCAATACATTTTAATTTCGAATAGCTAAATTATGTAAATAGCTTAAAACATTTTAAACCATACTTATCATTAAAAGGAAAATCACAAGCACACGTAAGGCATCTCTAAATGTGTATTTGATGTAATGCAGCCCCTCATGCTGGGTGTAATCTGTATATTTGGGGTATTTTCCTCCCCTTTCAGCAGGATGTCTTTTTTTCATGTGCTTTGAACAATGAGCTACAGCTGCCCTTCCCCTGCTGTTCCATGTCCTCTTTCACAGGATCCAGACTCACACACTCTACAGAGTCTCCTCCTCCCTGTCTTCTATTTACTATTTAGGCAGACTTTTGAGGACCAACATTAGGAAGTTTATGAAAATTAACAGAGAACATACAGGCAGGCTATAACGGACAAGGGATCGTGGATCCACTGTGCCACCTAACCGGTTTGACTTTGAGCTAATCCTAAGGGTGTTGTCTAAGTGGTCCCCTGGTTTTCACCCTTTAACCCCTGTACAGGGATCTGGTCTGCCAGTACCAAGCACCAGAGGGTCAGAAAAAAGCATAGTCAAGTTCGGTCCGAAGGTCAGGGGCAGGCAGCGGAGAAGCAAAGTCATGTGAAGCCAAAAGTCATACATGGGAGAAAAGAAGATCATGAATGGTTACAAAAGTGGAGTCCAGAATCAAGCTGAAGTCACAAAACTGAAGATCAAACAGGAATAAACATGAAACCCTTGCAGGAACTGGAATCCAAGGATCTTTGTTCCTCAGGCACAGTTCACAGGGCTGTGCAGGCTTAAATATACATGACCTGCTCGGGATTGGCTGGGCAGAGCTCACAGCTAACCCCTTCCTGCCAGAGGCATTTTTTCGATTTTTTGTTTTTAACTCCATGCCTTCCAAACCCCATAACTTTTTTATTTTTCCGTTCACAGAGCCATATGAGGAGTTAATGTATGAAGGACAAATTGTTCTTCATAACGGTACCATTTATTATTCTGTACATTGTCTTAGGAATCTGGGAAAAAATTCAGAATGACGTCACCTGTATTCGATGTTTCTTTACAATTCCGTGGATACCAAATTTATATAATTTTATTTTAACCTCTTAACAAAAATCCAAAACTCCCGTAACTTTTTTATATTTTCATGTACGGGGACTCACAGGGTGTCTTTTTTGCAGGGCCAGGTATACTTTTTAGCTACACCATTTTGGGGAATGTCTATTGCTTTGATCACTTTTTATTCAAATTTTTATCAGAGGCGAAACAGCGAAAAAACAACGTTTTGGCACTTTTGATTTATATTTTCCCACTACAGCATTCACTGTAGACTAGGTGTTTTTTGAAACAGGGATACCTAATTAGTATGTGTTTCACAGTAATTTTCTACTTTTACATGTATTCTAGGGAAAGTGGGGTGATTTGAATTTTTAATTTTTTTAATTATTTTTTTTTAAAAATATAATGCAATGCATTATAAAATGCTGGCATTTGTATGACGGTCTGCATAAAGCAGCCTGGTATACAAATGAATGCCTGACAAGTCTGGGAGCTTTCAAAAGTGGCACCTTGTTCAGCTTTGACTGAAGCGGCGGGGGCCTTATCGCCCGCGATCAGTGCGGACACTGATCGTAGGCATTAGCGCTGGGTCTTTGCTGTATAATACTTCTGAGCGGCCGCCATATTTAAATACCCAACATCCGCCACACTATTATTATTAAACAGTCAGGTTACTGAGAGGGAGGACGTACCTGCCCTGTTGGCTGGTCCAGGTGCATTAGCAGCAGGAAGATGGCTAGATGAAAAATCACTGACTTAGAAATCGAGGTAACCTGGGACGGTGCTTACTGGGAGTAGTAGTACGGCGGCAATTGTAGACCGCCATTGTTACACAGGCAGAAATGTGCAGAGGATGTCACTTTCTTCTAATTAGGCCTATTACAAAGTTTATTTAATAATACTGATTTAAGCAGAACAAATTATAGCAATAGATACACTTTAAAAAATGAAGATCAACAAGTCATCTTTCTTGAAAAGGGTTTGGGATTTAAAACAAGTTGGTCAGGATAAAGGTTACTATAAGGAATATAACTGTTCATGCTGCTGCTTCTCCACCCAGCTCCAGTCACTCTGTTAGGTGCACCGCTGCTGGGGGAACTGGTGGATGTGTATAATTGTTAAACAACCATCTTTTTAAGCTTACCAGCCAAACCCTGGCTGGGTCTGGTCACCCATTCAGAGGCTTGGGATGCAGAGCCAATCAGGGCTCTAGCTCAGCATCCAATCAACGGCAGAGACAGGGCATTTCACACCCTGAATCTTCGCTTGTGATTACTGTATGTGTCCTGGCTTCCTGAATGTTCTCATTCATTATGTCTCATCCAGTTTACTACTGTGATTTGGCAATTCTATTGGCTTGTGTTCTGGCTAACCCCTCGCCTTCTGATTTGGCTGTACATGAACTCTGCTGGAATCTACCTTGGCTTTCTCTACTGGCAATTCTTTTGTTTGTATTTGCACTCTCCTGGTTTTTACTTTAGCTAGTTAATTACTCTGTATCTGCTTTTGGTCCTCTGGATTGGTCATCTGTGCACAAGTTTGTGCCTGTTGTCTGGCACATAACTCCGCAGAAGCCAATGCTGCCTTGTGGTAGGCTCTGGTGAAAAGCTAGGGGTAGTCTAAGTCTTTGCTAACTGAAGTGATGTCTTATTGTAGATAGCATTTTTGAACTTCGGGGCTCTGGTTCTGATTAGTGACCTACTTAGTAAATATTTGGTGCTGCTTAGAGCGTACCTAAACTTTCAACCAACTTTGGATTTTCTGCCAGCATTTGTGCCATCAATACATTTTGTAATATACTATATTAATAGATTTTGGCTCCTTTCTGTGAAATCTTCACTGAAATTCACTTTCTGTTTCCTGTTTGTGTATTAGCATTAGAAATCCTCACTGCTTCTGACAGGTGTAACGGGGAGTAGGTGTGTAATACAGAGAAGCTAAGGCTGATGGGTGGAGTCTTTTATATAATGGACTTCGCAATAGAGTTATTCACATTTCTTCTTGCGCAAGTTATCTGTTCCAATGCAGTCCCCCTCTCCATGCACTGTATTGTGGCCACGAGCAACACTTGTTGCTGGTGAACTGACTCTATTATTATTTTTTTAAATCTTTTTAGCTGCACAATAACCTGTATTTTGAATCCAGTGCCCATGGATCTTCTATAGTTTGTTAATTTGGCTTTTCTCAGCTATTTGCTGTTATTTTAAAGTTACTTCAGGCAGAATTACATATAAAGAAATCAGCAGTAGTAGTAGTAATGGATGAGGAAGGGTTAATAAGAACATATTGTACATACAGCACATATTGTATGGAACAGCAGATAATCTATAATTTTTCTATGTACAGTATAAGAAGAGATTTCTTTGTTTAGAGAGTTGCAAAGCGTAATGGGAAATAAGGAATAGGAAGTGTGGAGCAATAAACTACTAGAATACTTTTCTGTATTGTACATACCCCTTACCTTCAAGAGAAATGTAAAATGTGTTACTGATATAATGGGGCTATCAGAAGAAGAATTGATAGGAAACCACTAATGAAGGCATACAGTATACAGTCAGAGAACAGATTATCCAGAAAGAACCTGCAGATCTTTCAACTTTTAATGAAAATTTAGGTACTTAAGAGTAACAAATGGTGAAATGCCTGTAAAGAAGTATAAGAAGTTCCATGTGACCCCACAAAGAAGGCGGAAGCAGTGAGAAGATTGCGATAGTTAGATTGGTATGATCTGGTATAATCTGGTATAGGGTTTGTTATGTGGGCTATGTGCAAAATGGAACTGGTTACATGTCTGCTGGTGCCAGGTGGTCTGAGTGGGACATAAGGGTTAATATAGTATGTTATATGGTTTAAGTATGCTGGGTGCAAAATGGAGCTGGTTAAATATCTGATGGCACTATGTGGTCTGAGTGGGACATAAGGGTTAGTATAGTATGGTATAGGTTTTGTTAAGTATGCTAGGTGTAAAATTAAGTTGGTTACATGGCTCTTGGTACTGGGACTATGAGTGAAGATACGGGAACAATAAGAGGCAGTACTTCAGATGGTACCTAAGTGTCAAGCTAATTGGATGAAGGGACTAGGGGTGGAGTAGTACCAGGTTATTTAAGATAGGGCAGATAAGGCACAGTAGAAAAATGCTATTTCTATATCAAAGGGTGAAAAAAAACCATCCACCTAGCCCTTAATATACATTTTTTGTAATGTTGTGTTTTTTAAGGTGGGATTGTGGGACTTCACACACATGGAGGAAGTATGTATAGGCCATGGTGAGATAACCATGAGCTTCACAGCATGGTTTCTTGTCTGTGGAGGGACACAAGTTACATGTCTGGTTGCTGATTCAAACAGACTTGGGCAAACACAAAGGTTGGTCAGAATTGCCAGCGGTTGCTTGGGGACAGTCAGTGGAGGTCTATTGGTGGACATGGGTGCTGCAATCAGTCGGGTTCACCCAAATGTACTGTATGGTGTTGTTAATAAAGAATGGCTAACGTCACAAAAATTTGCCACAATACTGTGTGGTGTGGTTATTTATTCTGGATGAATGAGGGTTTAACATGTGCACTCCTTAAGTGTTTCCATATACAAGTGAATGATGGATGAACCCACAGAATTTGTTAGGTCCAGTAGACACATAAAGTCATAATGTGTATGGGGTTGTCCTGATGGAAGATGCTGGAGGAAAGGATTGGGCATGATGGATTTCAACATACCCAATCCTTTGTGAGGAATAGCAGTCAGCAGAACTTTTATTCTACGTTACATGACAACCTTTAGACTAAAGATAAAAGAGGCAGACCTTTTTCTCAGAAAACTAAGTTGTAAAAAGTCTATTCTATTAGACTGTTTAAGGAGCTTGCAGTGACCCTTGCAGGCTGAAAATAAGACAATGTAAGCAAATATATATATATATTTCTAAGTTTGGCATTCCTTTAATAGCAAGTTTGATCATTTTTTAATGAATTACCTCTGGTTGGGCATTATCTTGGTTATTGAGGCTCATGTCATCACTTGGCTGTGTGGTCTCAATACTAGGAGGGTTTCCAAACCTCTCTCTTTCTTGCTGTTGGCTCTCTCGTAGACTGTGGATAATGCTGCAGGATTGCTGCTGTTTCTAAGGAATTTAATGTCACATATAATGCATTTTCACCATCTTCTATAGAAAGAACTTTTAAAACACATAGATATCAAGGTGTTTAGCAATATTATTTGGCCAATCCATCTGGGCAGGGCAGAGTAATAAATTTATGATACACAAACTGCCGGCCATCAAAGGAAATCACAATGAAGTTTAATCAATCCTAGTGTGTTGAGGGTGACCTGTGGGGTCCCCTGGCTTCTAAACCCAGTTGCAGCTGTGATCACTGCAACCCCTATAATTACGGCAAAGCAACTACTGTATTGTGTGGCTTTCTATGCTAATGGACTGTGACACATTTGTTGAAGCACAGTGGTTTGTTACTGCTATAGGGGCATTGTGGCTGCTACTTTTATGAAGACAACAATTTTATGGGTTTCTGTGTGCCACCTGTGCCTCCATGTAACCATTCACTTGATCTAGTGAGCCTGGGCTACAGAACAAATAGGACCTTCCTACGTTTTGCCCCAGGCTCACTGCCGCATACATGGGTCCGTGATAATACATGGGCTTGTGTATGTGGCCATACAAATGAATGGGTCATTGTGCTAGGCGTTAAAAAACATGGCTAGCACACTGACAAAACAAATAGTGCATAGACCCTTATAGGGAGACTCTGATATGGTAGATCTTTGGCAATGATAAAAATGAAATAACATAAACCATATAAGGATTTAGCATTACTCACTGCCCGGATACGTTTAAGACACTTCTTTAGCCACATGCGAATAGTTTGCTTAGCCACTTCTTCCTCTATCGTGTACTCAAGTTGTTCCCGTGCTAGGAGTTCCTCAAGCTGAAGGCTTTTTCTGATATCCACAGATCTGTATGACAGCATGCTGTAGGAAAAATGTCACGTTCATCCCCTATGGTCTGTTTGAGGTCTTATTTGTTACCTATTTAAGCTTTCCCTCCTGCTCTTATCTCATTTTATACGCAGTTATATGCACACCTATTTGGGCGTATATTAGGGCACTTTTGCATACACATTGGAGAATTATAGCTTTTGTTATATATTATACATTATTGACCTCTTATGGCCATTTCAGATGCTATGGATTTCCCTGATGTCTCCCCCTTTCATTTTTGTTTTCATTTAAGTAATAAAGATGTATTTTATTTGTAAGACTTTTTCTCTGAGTTTTTGGTTTTGGCTTTACATGTTTTGTTTACAGCCTGTTTTGATTTTGACCATTACTAGCCCGTTTGTTAGTAACGTACTAAGATTTACAGACTAGTCACAGTAAAATTAACAGTAAAATTAACATGATATAAGGAAACACCTAAAATCTTGATTTATTCTATCCCATATACAGTGGGTACGGAAAGTATTCAGACCCCTTTAAATTTTTCACTCTTTGTTTCATTGCAGCCATTTGCTAAAAGCAAAAAAGTTCATTTTATTTCTCATTAATATACACTCAGCACCCCATCTTGACAGAAAAAAAAACAGAAATGTAGATATTTTTGCAAATTTATTAAAAAAGAAAAACTGAAATATCACATGATCATAAGTATTCAGACCCTTTGCTCAGTATTGAGTAGAAGCACCCTTTTCAGCTAGTACAGCCATGAGTCTTCTTGGGAATGATGCAACAAGTTTTTCACATCTGAATTTGGGGATCCTCTGCCATTCTTCCTTGCAGATCCTCTCCAGTTCCCTTCAGGTTGGATGGTGAATGTTGGTGGACAGCCATTTTCAGGTCTCTCCAGAGATGCTCAATTGGGTTGAGGTCAGGGCTCTGGCTGGGCCAGTCAAGAATGGTCACAGAGTTGTTCTGAAGCCACTCCTTTGTTATTTTAGCTGTGTGCTTAGGGTCATTGTCTTGTTGGAAGGTGAACCTTCGGCCCAGTCTGAGGTCCAGAGCACTCTGGAAGAGATTTTCTTCCAGGATATCTCTGTATTTGGCCGCATTTATCTTTCCTTCAATTGCAACCAGTCGTCCTGTCCCTGCAGCTGAAAAAGACCTCCATAGCATGATGCTGCCACCACCATGTTTCACTGTTGGGATTGTATTGGGCAGGTGATGAGCAGTACCTGGTTTTCTCCACACATACTGCTTAGAATTAACAAAAAGTTCAACCTTCGTCTTATCAGACCAGAGAATCTTATTTCTCATAGCCTGGGAGTCCTTCATGTGTTTTTTGGCAAACTCTATGCAGGCTTTCATATTTCTTGCACTGAGGAAAGGCTTCCTTCTCGCCACTCTACCATAAAGCCCCGACTGGTGGAGGGCTGCAGTGATAGTTGACTTTGTGGAACTTTCTCCCATCTCCCTACTGCATCTCTGGAGCTCATCTACAGTGATCTAGTGATCTTTGGGTTCTTCTTTACCTCTCTTACCTAGGCTCTTCTCCCACGATTGCTCAGTTTGGCTGGACGGCCAGGTCTAGGAAGAGTTTTGGTCGTTCCAGACTTCTTCCATTTAAAGAGGACCTTTCACCAGTGGTGAACCTAGCCTCTTTGCTGCCTGAGGCGGACTATAGAAAGACGCCCCCCCCCCCCCAAAAAAAAAAAAAAAAAAGAGTTTCCATGCTACTAGTTTAACACACTGTTATCGTCGCACAATATACACAATACACAAAGTTATAAAACAGTTTTTAAGAATTCTTCTTTCCGTATTACTTCAGTATTAGATCAACAACACGGCATTAACAATGAAAGTAACTTCCCACATCTTCTGCTTGGTGGATGGACGAGCCCACGTGGCCCCCATTCTCTATAATAGGAGCGCCGCAGATAGCTGAGTACTGGACTTCGGGTATCTTTGGCACTCCCATTAAAGTGAATGAGAGCCACGTGGGTTCGTCCATCCACCAAGTGACACACGTATATATATGGCTGTGGTCAGGCTGGATTCCCACCTAGTGGGGGGAAAAACCCAATTCTCAGGCTCAGTGGGGGTCTCAGCAGACAGACCCCCATCAATCAGGTATTTATCCTCTATCATTTAGGTGAATACAGGGCAGTAACATTTTGTGACTTACAGGTGACGTCTCTGACTAATCCTTCACATTTCCCTTCTCTTCCCTTTGGACCGCCATGACCACTTCTTCCAGCTGTGACTTGTCTCTGTAAAGGTTGCAACACAGACATCTTTGGCTCCTCACTTTTCCAAGCATCCGACCCACATTGTCCTCACCTACACAAAGCCCCCATCCTGCTGCTACCCCCAATTATATAATATATGATATAACCCCCCATAATGAATAATACCCCCAAGTGCATCTTTATATTAATAATGTCCGTGTGTACCCTGTATAAATAGTGCCCCTTATTAATAATACCCCAGGTGTTAACTAATTAAAAGGTTTTCCAGGTCATTAATAAACTAATCAGTGGGGTTCAAAAACCCAGGACCTCCACTGACCAGCTGTTTGAATGGTACCTGTGTAAGCGCCATGACCGCTTCTCTGTTTACATAGTGTAATTCATCTCATAGCGGCCATGTAATGTAACTGCAGCCTCGTCCTGTACATGTCTACAGTATGTGACAAGGCTACAATTACATCACACAGTCACTATAAACAGACAGCGTATAGTATAAACAGGTGCCATAGCCCATGTTTATAGCACCCCATTTACACACACTATAATGTTCCGCAGCGGCCCCTGCACACTGTATTATGCCTCTCAGCGGCCCCTGCACACGGTATTATGCTCCATAGTGGCCCCTGCTCACGGTATTATGCCCCGCATTGGCCACTGCACACGGTATTATGTTCCACAGCAACTCCTGCACACAGTTTTATGCCCCATATTGGCCCCTGCACACGGTATTATGCTCCATATTGGCCCCTGCACACGGTATTATGCTCCACAGTGGCCCCAGCACACGGTATTATGCTCCATAGTGGCCCCTGCACTGGTATTATGCTCTATAGTGGCCCTTGCACTGGTATTATGCTCCATAGTGGCCCCTGCACTGGTATTATCCTCCATAGTGGCCCTTGCACTGGTATTATGCTCCATAGTGGCCCCTGCACTTGTATTATGCTCCATAGTGACCCCTGCACCCGGTATTATGCTCTATAGTGGCCCCTGCACAGGGTATTATGCTCTACAGTGGTCCCTGCACAGGGTATTATGCCCCATAGTGGCCCCTGCACACAGTATTCTGCTCCATAGTAACCCACCCATGAACTATTATTATACTCTGGGGTCTTTTCAGACCCCAGAGTATAATGATTGGAGACCCAGGGGAGAATACAAACATAAAAACCAGAGTTACTTACCTATCCTGGACACCGGTGCACTGCTTGCAGCTTTCGGCCCTGTTTAATTGTGCACACACGTCACGTGATCAGGCCGGCAACGCGACCTGATGACGTCACAGGAGGCCCCAAGCCTGCTCGGAGTTACATCGGATCGCAGGAGGTGAGTAACACTGGTTTTTATGTTCCCTCACCAACCCTAGGCCTCCGATTATTATACTCCGGGGTCTGAATAGACCCCGGAGTATAATAATAGTAGTATTTGCGGCCCGCGGCCTCACTTACCGATCCCCGCGGCCGCTCACAGCGGCATCCACTTCCCTTTCTGCGGCCCATAGCAGAAGGGGAAGCGGGAGCGGCCACGAGCAGACGCGGGGTAGGTAAATAAATAGGCCCTGACCTGCTGGGGATACTCCAACAGGTTACGGCCTATTTATATATATAAAAAAAAGCTATACTCACCTGCGATGCCTTGATGCAGCCGCCGCCGCCTCCTCTTCTTGTCCGCGACGTCTGTGTCTCAGCGTGATGACGTCATTGTATCGCCGCCTGCGCTGAGATGCGACGTCTTGTAAACCAGCCTAGGACAGGCCCCGCTCAGCTCTGTTTTTTTTTTTTTTTTTTGGAGGGCCTGTCCTGGGCTGGTTTACATTAAATAGTAAAAATGCCGCCCCCCGGACAGTGCCGCCTGAGGCGGCTGCCTCACTTCGCCTCATTAGCGGTGCACCCCTGCCTTTCACTTCCTCATGTATATGCGGTTTTACATACCACTAGAAAGCCAACAGCGCGCTGAATTCAGCGCACTGACGGCTTTCCCGTTATGTGCCCCAGGGCTGGAGATATTCGGGGTCTTAGTTTCACGGTTCACCATCAGAAGGGCGTTCCTGACAGTCTAGCTGCGCTGTGAGGAACGCCCTCCCTGACAGTATTCCTCCATAGCACTGTACTGGGAAGGGGGGGGGGGCGTTCCAAACAGCTCAGCATCATCACTGGGCAGTAAGGAACGACCCCTCTTACTGTACTCGTCCCATAGCCCTGTACTGTCAGAGGGGGCATTCCTTACCGCCCAGCGATGACGCTGAGCTGTGAGGAACGCCCCCCCGTACAGTGCTATGGAGGAATACTGTCAGGGAGGGCGTTCCTCACAGCGCAGCTAGACTGTCAGGAACGCCCTTCTGACGGTGAACCGTGAAACTAAGACCCCGGATATCTCCAGCCCCGGGGCACATAACAGGAAAGCACGTTGTCAGCTTTCTAGCGGTATGTAAAACCGCATGTACATGAGGACGTGAAAGGTCCTCTATAAGGATTATGGAGGCCACTGTGCTCTTAGGAACCTTGAGTGCTGCAGAAATTCTTTTGTAACCCTAGCCAAATCTGCGCCTTGCCACAATTCTGTCTCTGAGCTCCTTGGGCAGTTACTTTGACCTCATGATTCTCATTTGCTGTGACATGCACTGTGAGCTGTAAGGTCTTATATAGACAGATGTGTGCCTTTCCTAATCAAGTCCAATCAGTATAATTAAACACAGCTGGACTCCAATGAAGGAGTAGAACCATCTCAAGGAGGATCAGAAGGAAAGGGACAGCATGTGAGTTAAATATGAATGTCACAGCAAAGGGTCTGAATACTTATGACCATGTGATATTTCAGTTTTTCTTTTTTAATAAATTTGCAAAAATATCTACATTTCTGTTTTTTTTCTGTCAAGATGGGGTGCTGAGTGTACATTAATGAGAAATAAAATGAACTTTTTTGCGTTTAACAAAAGGCTGCAATGAAAGAAAGAGTGAAAAATTTAAAGGGGTCTGAATACTTTCCGTACCCACTGTATATATATAATATTCAAAGAATATCTAAATATGAGAATATATTATAAATGTGTGTTGTGTGTGTATGAGACTGGTTGAGCGGGGAGTGAATTATAAACTATGCCTCCAGTTTATATATCTATGGTAATTTTTGTCATTTTATAAATTCAATGCTACATTTTTTGCGCCTTTAAAAAAAAACAAAAAAAAAACATATCAGAATACACCTGTGTGTCAGGTTTTCATGCATTTCTAGATTATGTAGGTTCATAGTAGAAAAGAGTGTCTATGTCGTTTTGTAATTTATCTTGCCTCATTTGGCACATGTGTCCACATATAGGTTGTCATATTCCTATAAACCCAAAGTGGAATTTTAACCACCTCCACCAAGTCCAGCTATTTGTATCATTTAATAGGTTGCTCCACTGATTCTGGCACTGTTGGATATTTTTTTTGTAGTCCCACCATTCCTGAGCAATAAGTATGGTATCCGACCGCTTGCAAATCATTTAAAAAAAAAATGGTTTGGTACAAAAAGGGTTCTAAACGGTTACACAGCGGATACCCAAATCTGTCTTTTTAGATGGATAGTCAATGGGTGTCCATCAAAAAAGTGGACTGTTTGGTGTCGGCTTGTGTCTGTTTTTGACGAAATCCGTTTTTTGGGTTTTTTTCCCCTTTCTTCATTCTGAGCATGCACAGAGCGAAAAAACGGATTGCAAAATGGACACAAACAGATTACTATCCGTTTCTAATCCGCCTTCCATAGACCTCAATGTTAAAAAAAACGGTTTTGATGCGGTCCGTCATGTATCCTTATTTTTTGGATGGAGACAAAGTGTTGCAAGTCCGACTTTAGTCTCCATCCAAAAGAGCGGATACACAGCGGAAATATTTAAAAATCCACACCTGCGGATTGTTTTAAAAACTCATTGAAATCAATGTTTTTTTTTAACAAACTATTTAAAAAACTGGTTACATGCGGAGAGCACAACGCAAGTGTGAATGCCCCTTAGACTGTCTACTGTCAGGTGGGCAATGTCAAGCAAGAGCAGGAAAGGGGGTGTGATTCTGAGCTGTGCCACTATGCACCTCCGATTGGATCTTTCAATTACACTCTCTTTTTTGCTCCTGCTTGACACTGCCCACCTGACAGCAGAGAGCCTAAGTAACATGTCAGACTAAAAGACTAACAGCCCTTATTGCTCAGGAACGGTGAGAGCTAGAGAAAAAACTCCAACGGCACTGGAATCAGTGGAGCAGCCCCTATTAGCAGATCCTAAGAACTAGAGTTGGTGGAGGAGGTCATAGGTCCTTTTTAAAGTGTAAGGTTTCTGCTTATTTATTTTATACTGAGAAGCATAACACATGAAAATAAGAAACCTATTACATAATGTACATAAAATATTTTTGAATGCATCATTTATAGGAATCTTATGTCTAGAAAATGTACTTCTCTGCTAAGGAAATTCACGTCATATAAACTAATATAAAACAAATATATAAAGTACATAGAGGGCTTAACCAATTATAGCCAAAATGGAGCCAATAGTCCAAGTTCAAATAGCCAAAAAGACTCCGGGCACCCACAGGAAGAGACAAAATCATGAAACCAAAAACCAGGACACTCTATAGGTCTATAGGATATTTTATTGAATGAATAAATAAATATATAACAAATATATATATATATATATATATATATATTTGTGACAACTTGGGGAATTAAACTCAAATGGTGGCTTTTCCTGGTCCCAACAGCGGTGGTTCGTGGGACTGGGCGCCAGTGAGACAGCGTTCAGACGGTGCCAATTTAAAACAAAGTGGTTTTACTACAGCTTAAGGGCAACATAACAAAACCAAACAAAACCTAGGCCGCCGTTAGGGCCCTAACTCACTTATAGAGCCCCTCACTAGCCTGACTCTTGCTCAGCTCTAGCAACGAGTCTCTGTGGGACCCAGCCCTTCTGGCACAGACCCTCTCTGTCTGTCCTAGCTGGTCCACTACTTCCTGCTTTCTGCAGGATGCTCCAGCCCCTCTGGAGTTACGTGCCACCCACTCAAAGGTGTGGCTGAAGGCCTTTTCAGGGCTGGGCCTGGGTCACTTAACAGCGCCCTCTGGCTCACATACCTACAATATATATAAAATATATATATAAATACTGCACCTGAGCACATCATGAAAGGTAACATCACCACCACTGTGCAATCGCTCCATTTCATAGCACATGTGCTTAAACAAAAGCTTGTCTTTGTCCAAGTCTACCTCTAGCCGGCCACGAAGCAACCTCAGGAGAAACTTCACTCGAAATGTTGGAATAACACCCTGGTATTAAAATACAAAGTAATGAAACATGAGGTAACAATTAAAGTATTTTTCTATATATATATAAAAAACAATCTTAGGATAAAGCCCCATGTAGTGAGCCACAGCCAAAAAGCGTGATGCGTTTCCGCTGTCTTTTCTACATCGCTTTTCACAGAAAGTCTGAAGAATTTTCCTCTGCAGACTTTCTGTTCCTATTATACCTATGCAGAAAACACCAGCGTTTCCATAGGTATAACTGACATGCTGAGATTTACAAAAACGCAACGGTTTTTGAAATCGCAGCATTTCTGCTGCAGATTGTTCTCTGCAATGTGAGGATGGGATTAGCCAGAATCCCATCCACTTTGCAGGTACTGTAAAACATAGCATTTTTTTTTTTTTGCTGCGGTGTTTCCACCGCGGCCAAAATGCTGTGTTTTCGCAATGTGGGGACCCGGCCTTAAAGGGAATCTGTTGGTGTGACATCAGTTACAAACTAAATACATTGTACATTGAATTGGCAGTTCACACAGATTCCAATGGTTTCATCCTTTGTATAGCGATTCAAAATTCCAATTCAGCTTTTTATAAATATGCAAATGATTCCCCAAGGCATTCCTTCAGACTCAATTGCCATGAATCTCATCCAGGCATCCACCCCTCCAGCCAATAAAAATTCCTCACAAACCCTTACTATAAACATGCACACTTGGCTCTGTCAAGTGTACACAGTATGTTCTCAATAGAGAGAGGGTGGTAAGTTGCTGCCAGACAACTACCTTGAGAATAAACCAATGTTCGTCTACTGTGTACGGTCACTTTAACAATTTATAAAAGTTTTTAAGCCTTTACAGCTCTTTTCTAACCATTTACAACCATTTATGTAACATAGGGCACTAATTTTTTTGTTCAGTTTTTGCCAATATATGAGAAAATAAACAGTGTATTTATTTTATGTGATGGTTACAGAAACCAGTTTTAAAATATTACCTCTCTTTTATCATCAACCATATTCCATATTATTTGATAATGGCGGAGGTCATTGGGACTTAGTAATTGGTCCTCTTCAGTAGAGTAGAAAAGAGAAAAGTTCTCTACAATTATGGCTGAAATTAGAGAAAGAATATTCACATACTGGTTTATTCACGATTTACAATAATATTTACAAAACAAAATATGGTACATTATATGGTTAAAAGTAAAAGTAATTCAGTGTTAATATCACAACTGCTCCCTTTACTAACAATAATATAGGTTACTGGGAATTTTAGAGTAATGCATGATCTGCTGACAAAGAGCTCATCCAAGGTTTTGCACAAATGTATGTACGTATTATATATTATATATTTAACATAGTTTCCTGCTCATTTTTAACTATTACAAACCATTGATACTTACCAACTAAAAGGTTTAACATGATATAGGCAATGATGACATAAAAAGAGCAGAAGTACATGAGTGCTCCAGCGTAATTGCCACAATCTGTTTCCCAGTATCTACTACTATCAGGTGTGCAAAAAGGAGGTTGTACCTGGAATTGCAAAATCAGTAAAATCTATTAGTCACAGTAATGGTCTTTCACATAAAGTGGAATACATATATGGCATTGGTGGGAGGCAATACCCGCAGATTCCGTACATGTGTGTAATGGTGACGGTGCCACTAGCAGTATGGTGGCTGTTATTAACAGCTACAGTCTTGCATTAAAGGCCAGGATCGAAGAAAAAAATAAATCATAGTTGAAGTTTATGGATTTGCACAGGCAGCATGGAGCTTAAAATTGAACTAAAATAAATAAAAATATTACAATTTTACTATAAAAATAATGCTGTAAAAGAAAAAAAAAAACATTATTTACTAAACAAAAGTCAATAAACACTAATAATGTACATATATTTTGTATTCCCAAATTCGTAATGACCAATATAGAAGTCTTGCTCCCTATGTTTGTAAATGGCAAATAGGATCAAAAATGGCAACAAAAGCCAAAAAAACATAAATTACACAAAAAACACCACTAAAATAATGTGTGGTAATCCAACTAAAATGTAGTAATTGTGTGAAAACAATGTACAAAATACTAAACTATATTACTGAGCTACATCATGATGTACACACGTGGACAAAATTGTTGGTACCCCTCGTTTAATGAAAGAAAAACCCACAATGGTCACAGAAATAACTTGAATCTGACAAAAGTAATAATATATAAAAATTCTATGAAAATGAACAAATGAAAGTCAGACATTGCTTTTCAACCATGCTTCAACAGAATTTTTAAAAAAAGAAAACTCATGAAACAGGCCTGGACAGAAATGATGGTACCCTTAACTTAATATTTTGTTTCTCAACCTTTTGAGGCAATCACTGCAATCAAACGATTCCTGTAATTGTCAATGAGACATCTGCACCTCTCAACAGGTATTTTGGCCCACTCCTCATGAACAAATTCTCCAGTTGTCTCGGGTTTGAAGGGTGCCTTTTCCAGACGGCATGGTTCAGCTCCTTCCAAAGATGCTCAATAGGATTTAGGTCAGGGCTCATAGAAGGCCACTTCAGAATAGTCCAATGTTTTCCTCTTAGCCTTTCTTGGGTGTTTTTAGCTGTGTGTTTTGGGTCATTCTCCTGTGGCAAGACCCATGACCTGCGACTGAGACCAAGCTTTCTGACATTGGGACGCACATTTCTATCTAGAATCCCTTGATAGTCTTGAGATTTCATTGTACCCTACACAGATTCAAGACACCCTGTGCCAGATGCAGCAAAGCAGCCCCAGAACATAACAGAGCCTCCTCCATGATTCACAGTAGGGACAGTGTTCTTTTCAAGATATGCTTCATTTTTGTATCTGTGAACATAGAGCTGATGTGCCTTGCCAAAAATGTTGATTTTTGTCTCATCTGTCCATAGGACATTCTCGCAGAAGCTTTGTGGCTTGTCAACATGTAGTTTGGCAAATTCCAGTCTGGCTTTTTTATTATTTCTTTTCAACAATGGTGTCCTCCTTGGTCGTCTCCCATGAAGTCCACTTTGGCTCAAACAATGACGGATGGTGCGATCTGACACTGATGTTCCTTGAGCTTGAAGTTCACCTTTAACCTCTTCAGAAGTTTTTCTGGGCTCTTTTGTTACCATTCGTATTATCCTTCTCTTTGATTTGTCATCAATTTTCTTCCTGCGGCCACATCCAGGGAGGTTGGCTACAGTCCCATGGATCTTAAATTTCTGAATAATATGTGTAACTGTAGTCACAGGAACATCAAACTGCTTGGAGATGGTCTTATAACCTTTACCTTTAACATGCTTGTCTATAATTTTCTTTCTAAGCTCCTGAGACAATTTTCTTTCCTTTGCTTTCTCTGGTCCATGTTGAGTGTGGTACTCACCATGTCACCAAACAGCACAGTGAGTATCTGTAGCCCTATATGCAGGCCCACTGACTGATTACAAGATTGTAGACACCTGTGATGCTAATTAGTGGACACACCTTGATTTAACATGTCCCTTTGGTCACATTATTTTCAGGGGTACCATCATTTCTGTCCAGGCCTGTTTTATGAGCTTTCTTTTTTAAAAATTCTGTTGAATCATGGTTGAAAAGCAATGTCTGACTTTCATTTGTTCATTTTCCTAGAATTTTTATATATTATTACTTTTGTCAGATTCAAGTTAATTCTGTGACCATTGTGGGTTTTTCTTTCATTAAACGAGGGGTACCAACAATTTTGTCCACGTGTGTAAGTCAATATTGGCTGCTTATTGGAGATTTAATTGAATTCCATAAAACACGATAACATACATTAGAATTGTATTTCTCCTCAGTAGCTGTTTACTCACCATACAGTCATGCATTATTTTATTCCAGTCTTCCCCAGTTACTATCCTAAAGAGGACAGTTATAGCTTTTCCGGCTGTAGAGAAGTTTGCATGTCTGCAAAAAGAAAAAACTAAACTAATTTAAAACAGTACAGGCAGGGCTGATTCTAGCTTAACTACCACTTGACTACCACTGCGCACTGAAGCCATCTGACTGAGGTATGTCCATGAACCCCCAGCGCATGCACAGTGATTGACAGAACTCGGGAGCATACACCCAGCTTCAGTGCTCAGCTTAAAGGTGTTGTCCAGAAAAGTGAACAAACTTCGGAGGGGTCCGGGACAGGTGTAATATAAAAAAAAAACAAAAAACAATTGCCTGTCCCCAGCACTCCGGTGTCTGCTGTTGCAGCCCATTTGGTCATGTGCTGTGCCTAGATCCCCAGAAGCCCTGTGCCCCACCTGACCATTGAGGTCAATTAGCAGCCTCTGCGGTCACTGGAGAGGGACTGGTTATGTATGTGAGTGACATCACTGGTCCCTCTCCACGGCCTCCAACTGTTGCGGCCGTGAATTGGCATCAGTGACCACATGGGGGCAAGGTTTCCAGGAACCGAGGCACGGTGCATGACCAGATGTGTTGAGGTGGCAGACATCAGAGTGCCAGGGACAGGTGAGTTTTTTTGTTGTTTTTTTTTATGTTACACCTGCCCCAGCCCCTCTGGAGTTTGTCCAATTCCTGGAAAACTTCTTTAAGAATAATATTTCATCTTGCACACAGTATATTGTCACATAGTAGCCCCTTCACACAGTATAATGTCCCATAGTATATTTTATAGGAAACACTTTCACTTACACCGCACCTTAAAAATTCTTACAAGTGACTGGGCCAAATCTAGCAGAATTGTGTGGTGTGGTACATTTGGATGGCACAGTAGCAGGACATTGTTAAAGGTTTTCTCCAGCCCCAAATCGAATTTTCACTCTATCCATGTGATCTGTTGGATTCTAACACCCGGACCCTACACAGATCAGCTGTTCTAGCAGCTTCCAGGTGCCAGGCACTGATTGCAGACATTGCTGCCTTAGATTGTGAAGTGAGGAGCCCCAGGCAGATCTGCTCTAGCTCAGGACCACCCACCTGACAATAGAAAGCCTAATTTGCATATTGGGTGCTGATACTAACAGAAATGACTGCTCAGGAATGGAGGGGCTAGAAAAAACGTTCATTTATGAATCAATGTAGTGGCACCCATTGAAAGATGCAAAGAGTTGAAGTTGATAGAGGTGATGAAATGTCCTCTGTAAGTTGAACTGACAAATATAGTTTAGAAAAACTATTTACTCACAAAATAGCAGCTTCTCAACTCAAAAAGTCCTTAGAATGCTGTATTTTAAAAGGTGACTTGTCAGATATGTTAGAGCAGTGGTGGTGTGATATTTTTTGGACTGCTTAGCATACAGGACATTGCACAATTCAATCTTCTGTGATAATACATTTTACTTGCCTATTAATGTTTTCACCATATTTCACTGTTCCAAAGAGAACAACTCCAGCAAAAGCATAGCAAAGAAGCAGCAAGAACATTCCTACAATAATGAAGAAACTCTTGTACATACTGACAACAACAGTCAGCAACAGCATCTTTAACGTTACCTAAAAGAAAAACATACAAGAACAAGTTAAAGAAAATCTTTCATCGCATTATATATTATCATCAAGTATTTATTGAGGCACTGATCTTGTAGCATTTCTCAACCAATACTGACCAAGCCCATATGGTATGATGGGCCCAGCTCATGGGCCATACACGAATCTTGTCAGAGCCTGGCCCCTGATTTATATAGGGGATGGCTTGAAATGCTCACTAACTGGTTTACAAAAGATAAAGTATACTGCAGAACTTTTGGTGTGAAAGGCTGATGGGAAATTATGGCAGGATAAAGGCTTTAGATACAACTATTTCTACTCGGGGAGATCAGTTACAAATATCTGTTGAAAGCCAAAAGCAAAATGCTGTCTTTAACTCCTTGACGCTAGGTTCACACCTGCGTCTGGTATCCGTCCGCTTCCAAACCGTTTTAAGAGAAAAACGCTTTGGTACAAAAAGGATTCCAAACGGTTACATAGCAGATACCCAAATCCGTTTTTTTAGATGGATTAGTCAATGGGTGTCCGTTCAACAAAACTGACTGTTTGTGTCAGTTTGTGTCCGTTTGTAATCCGTTTGTGTCAGTTTTTGACCATTCCGTTTCCCCCCCCCCCTTCTTCATTCTGAGCATGCGCAGAGGGAAAAACGGATTGGAAACTGATTGCTATCTGTTTGTAATCCGCTTTCCATAGAGCTCAATGTTAAAAAAAACGCACACCTGTGGATGGTTTTTACAACCCATTGAAATCAATGGGTTTTAAAACAAACCGTTTGAAGTCAGCTTTTGAGGATTTTGAGACGGTTTCAAAAACTGATTTTGTGCGGAGAGCCAAACGCAGATGTGAACCCAGCCTTATACATTCAATCAGACCTCACCAAATACAATTAGGTTAAGACTGAGATTGAAGCCTTTGTAATTTACATGCAACTGAAATAAATTACTCATGGAATAAATGTATTTTATATCTAATATTAAACAACCAAAAACACAATTAAACAGAAAATAGTATGTCTGTAAATTGACAAGCTAAGTGGCATGATGACAAGTGACCATGAAAAAGCCATTTTATCCTCTACTTGTAGATAAAAGTAAATTGAGGGTAGTTATTTTTCTCTCAGCATGTCTATTTAAGAGAAACATGATTTGAAGAAAGTCCACAGCTTATTTAAGAGATTTGTTCCCAAACTATAGCAAGAAAATCTTCGCACTTATAAAGATAAAACATGGCTTTGAAGTGAAGTTTAGTCAAAGAAATACAGAAAAATAAAATGACAATGCTACGTACAAACATAAATTACTAGGGAAAGGCTCTTTTTGTAGATAAAAATAATTTAGATGTTTTCTAGGCATGTTGAGAAATCTTGTACAGTATATTTAGCAGACGGAGTAGATGTCAAGTTGTTACCAGTCCACTAACCAAAGGCTTACAAAGAGGCAGGTATACTTGTTTCTTGGCATCACATCTCCCCATGTCACGATAATTGCTCTATATAAATGGAGCTAAACTAGTGCTGACTAACATGCTGTATCGTTGCCTGGTGCCGGCTTATTGCTTGTCATCGAGCTGTGTAATTAGGTCTTAGTGGTAAAGCTGCAGACTCACGGACTACAGCTGGCGCACTATGCTCTGGATCTAAACAGACTTGTGGGTGGGTGGTCAATTGTAGGATCACTGTATAGACAGTGTAAATGTGAACAGATCCAATAAAAGTTGAAGTTGTTTATTGGTCTTTGCTAGTCATCTTCCTCAATTGGAACCCCTGAGAATTGTAGTGCAGACGAGCTCCTTAATAATGGATCCTCTGCTGAACTGAACTAAATTACCCTGAGGGCCAATGCAATGTCTGTGCAGAATGCCTTCTTCTACACTCATGAACACATCCATTACAGCTAGTGTATCTGCAGGCAGCAGGTGTGTACAACTGTGAGAGGTAAAATACAGAAGGACGAGTTCAAATACAGTGCTGAGAAGCAGATTAAAAGGAAACCTGAAGATGAATAAGAGGCAGAATACAGCGAAATACAGTTCAGAATACAATTATCATTGTTTATTATGTTACACAGACTTATTTTTGCAATGGGACTAAGCTCAGTAGTGGGAGGTTCCAAGCAAAAGTCTCAGCCAAAAGTGGGTCCCGTCTTCAGAGTTTGGGAACCACTTACCTAAGCAGATGTGGTCATAGATGTGGGCCTCACTGTGAAGGTCCCTCAAAAGCTCCTACATACAGGAGAGCCTAGAAAACTGGCTGCCCAAGCACCTTTCTGCCACTATATACACACAGCTCTACACATTTTTGACTTGTGCATCAGTACATATATAACTATGCATCACAATGCCATGCAACGCAAGAAAAAAGGGTGCTAAATAATATTATCAATGCAACAACACCAGTTTTCTGGTATAATTGAGTTGAAAAGAATGGTGATTCTCTCACCAATGGCACTTGAACCATGGACTGAATTCCTGTATTGGCATGTGCTATATTGGGGAATACCATCTATGCTTCACAGTTTTTTTTCACCCTGGCACAGAGTCCTGTAGTAACTCTAGGACAGCTGTTTTGTTATGAACTTACATGCTATCAATCTATGTGACCAACAACTGCCATTTTCTACCTTTTTGACCTTTTTTGGGATAGAAATCAAACATAGATAAAACAGAGGGTCAAGACTGCAGTGTCAGGATGCCCTTTTCAGGGTGCCAGTCCAGATATAGAGAGCAAGTGATATAGGAGATAACTTGCCCACCACCAGTAGCCTTTTAAACACTTTTCGGTACCACTATTATTTTGTTGCTGCGATTAATCACATTTTTAATGATAATTTCTAATAAAAATGTATGTTTTACTACACCAGGACTTTTTTCAGTGAGAATGATGTTTTATATCACAATGCTAAACTAAATCTACATGTATATCCCTTGATAGTAACTGACATAGTAAATAATGCAAACAAATCCATAAAATATATGATTTATTGAATTCATTAAAAAGCCAAAAATTAATTCCATAAAACCACCTAATATCAATAAATATGACAGGAAGGAAGGAGGATCTCAGCTGACGACCAAACAATCGTAATTACACAAATTCATAAGAATGGGGAACTTCTTAGATAATAAATATACAAATCTATAAGATTTAATTCATATACAAAATAAAAACAACAATAAACACCAAACATCCCCCTAATGCAAGACCTTTATATGTACCAATCAGTCCCAAAAGCAACACCTAGCTGTATACAAACAATCCACAACAATCTCACATAGGCAGCTGTGATCTCCAAGCTTCAGGCTTCCTCTGGGAGCTGAAGGAAGAAGGTGGCAAACAGTTCTATAAAGCAAAAGCAGCAGCTGATGCATATAAGGCTGAGCCCCACTTTGTGGGAACACAGCTTTTTATGTTGCAGATTTTGCTGCAGTTTTTTGAGCCAAAGCCAAGAGTAGCTACAAAAGGAATGGGAAATATATAGGAAGTACTTATACTGCTGCCTTCTGCTCAATCCACTTCTGGCTTTGGCTCAAAAAACCGCAGCAAAATCTGCAACAAAAGAAGCTGCGTTTCCGCAACATGGGGCCTCAGCCTAAGGCTACGGCCCCACATGGTGTCCCGCAGCAAGAAAGTGCTGCGGGAAAAACTGTGGTAGCAACGCATCGCAGTTCTTCCCGCATCGCTTTTGACAGAAAGTTCGCAGAGTTTTCCTCTGTGGACTTTCTGCTTCAATGATACCTATAGGGAAACCACCGCTTTTTCCGTATGTATAATTGACATGCTGCAATTTCGAAAAACACAACGGTTTTGGAAATCGCCACATGTCTGCAGCGCGTATTTTAATGCAAAGTGGGGATGGGATTCGCTAGAATCCCATATCCACTTTGCTGTGACTAAAATGGCATGGTTTTTCCATTGGGCCCCGGCCTAAAAGTTGATTATCACTGTACCGCTCAGGCCTGGGTCCAAAAATCACATGACCACAACATCATCTTCCTGACATACACGTTAACGTATGAATGGAGGGGAACAGCTCATAATGGGCATACGCCAGAGGCGTAGATAGCCGGGGGGACAGAGGGGGCGGCTGCCCCGGGCCTACTGACTCTCTGGGGCCCACCCTGAGGCCGCCATTAATACATCCTTTATTTCTAACTAGATTGGTGTCTGCAGACACCAATGTAGTTAAAAGGCTTCCTGCAACTTAACAGTATTGTAAACCGCAAGCCAAAACAGGCCTGCGGTTTACAAGACGCTCAGACCACAGACGGATGTTCTGCTTCTCAGCACGGGCGGCGCTATGATGTCATAACATCGCGCCGCCTGCGCTCAGACACAGAAGTCCTGTGCGTGGAATTCATCAGGATCACAGGTAGGTGAGTAAGACTTTTTTTTTTGTGGGTATATTAATAGCATAGCTCCCGGTGGGGGAGTCCCGATTTTACACAGGTGTCCAGTGGTCCCAGATAGCTTACAGTTTGTCTTGCTATGTCCCTGAAGCGTTTTGCTGTTAACAAACTTTATTAGGGTAGTGTAAAGGCTAAATGGTAGATGCTAAATCCTAGTGGGTAATGGACCTTTGATGACGTCATGACCATGTGATCAGACTCTTGTGTGGGCAGAGCTATTCTGGATACTGCGGGGCAGTGTGATGTTGCACAAAAAGCTGGGAACAGAGAGTGATCGAAGAGACAGACAGTATCTGTGAGGAAGAGGGGGGAACTGGGGCAGATATAGAGGCCAGTTATAACTGAAGGTAGATGAAGAGGGCAATTAAACTGCTTGCAGATAAAGGGTGACATTAAGCTGGTGGTAGATGGAGGGGGCAATTAAACTGGGGGCAGATGAAGGGGGTAAATTAAATTGATGGCAGATAAAGGGGGACATTAAACTGGGGGCTGATGAAAGGGGCATTAAGCCGGAGACAGATGAAGGGGGACATTAAGATGGTGGCAGATAAAGGGGGACATTAAGATGGGGGCAGATGAAGGGGGGATATTGAACTGGGGGGCAGATGGAGGGTGACATTAAACAGGGAGCAACTGGAGGAGGACATTAAACCATGGGGGGGTAGCTGGAGGGGAACATGTCTGCCTCTAGTTTCCCCCAGTTTAATGTCCTGGGGGGCAACTACCCCCATAGTTTAATGTCACCCTCCAGCTGCCCCAGTTTAATGTCCCCCTCTAGTTTCCGCCAGTTTAAACTGAGGCACAAGGAAAGGGACTTAATACTGTGGGGAAATTGGAGGAGAACATTATAATGTGGTAGCATATAATGTTAGGGTTACTGTAGTAGCATTATACTATGTGGGGGCACATGGAAAAATAGATGAGAATGGGCGGAGTCAATGTAGAAGTGGGTGGAGCTAATATTATGACCCTCTTTCTGTCCTTTGAAAGTTGGGAAGTATGTAATAGTATAAGGGGTGGTTAGGAGGGGGAAATATAACTTACTATAAAGGGAGGATTCATTAAGGGGTATTATGACTATGGAGGGGTCATTTATATAAGGGTTATTTGGGGGCATTATGAATACAAGGAGGAGGTTATTTATATAAGGGGCCATTAGGGGGCAT
Organism: Leptodactylus fallax; assembly: GCA_947044405.1. Classification (NCBI taxonomy): domain Eukaryota; kingdom Metazoa; phylum Chordata; class Amphibia; order Anura; family Leptodactylidae; genus Leptodactylus; species Leptodactylus fallax. The sequence continues at coordinate 89,572 of CAMRHE010000014.1, read as the reverse complement.
CATTTATATTAGGAGGCATTATGAACATAAGGGGGTGGTCATTGATATAAGGGGTCATTAGAGGTGCAGTATTTATGTCAGGGGGAATCAGGGGCATAATATGAGGGAGCAATTAATTTAATTAAGGTGGCACTTGGGCTTTATTAAGACTGAGGCCCCACATAACGGGCCGCAGCAAAAAAGCACTGCAGGAAAAACCGCGACGTTAACATTGTGGTTTTTCCTGCAGCGCTTTTCACGCTGTCTGTTTATAGTGACCGTGTGATATAATTACAGCCTTTTCACATAGACATGTACAGGACAAGGCTGTAGTTACATTACATGGCCTCTATGAGATGAATGACTCTATGTAAACAGAGAATGGATCATGGCACTTACACAGGTACGACGATTCATTCAAACAGCTGTTCCTGGGTGTCCCAGGTATTGGAACCCAATAATTTTTTTTTTTTTTTCCTTTTTAATTAGGAAACACCTGGGGCATTATTAATAAGGGACACTATTTACAGGGGGTGCACAGGGAAGTTATTAGTTTGAAGATGCACTTGGGGGTATTAATCTTTATGGGGGGTTATATCATATATTTTATAATTGGGGAAGCAGCAGGATGGGGGCTTTGTGTAGGTGAGGATAATGTGGGTCGGGTGCCTGGAAAAGTGAGGAGCCAAAGATGTCTGTGTTGCAAACTTTACAGAGACTGGAAGAAATGGTCATGGCCGTCCAGATGAAAGAGATGGGGAATGTGAAGGATTAGTCAGAGACATCACCTGTATGTCACAAAATGTTACTGCCCTGTATTCACCTAAACCGTCTGCAGAGCCCTGTGTAGAGCCGCTATATACCACTATACGCTCACCGTATACTCATAGTATCGGTATACGAACATGCCAAGTTGGGGGCCCACTTGGACATGTTCGCCCCCCCGTGCTGAACCCCTAGCTTGCCTCCGGCTCGCAAATAGGTTATGTTGGCCGCCTAATTAAGCGGGGAAACATAAGAGGAATAAATGACAATGAGACAAACAAACAAAACACATAAAGATAATATAAGAAGATAGTGTTAAGTTAGTCAGAAATATATAACAGTGAGTCAAAAAATTATCTGCACAGCGGATACATTAAAACTTCTGTTGGCAGCACTGTTTTATCAGCTCTTTCCAACAAGCTCGCTGTGTCTCCAGTCTCTGCTATGACGTGTTACGTCAGTTTATTTGTGACTGCAGTGTGAGAAAAAATGGCTGCCCCATGTGTCATTTGAATGAAAGAAGAGCAGTGTGCAGTGATTCATTTTTTGTGGTCTGAAGGTGTATCTGGTTGTGATATTTATTGAAGACTTTGTGCATTGTATGGAAAAGGTGTTTTGATGGGAAGAAGGGTGTATGGATGGATAGAGAAGTTGTATAAGTGTCAGCTGTGAAGAAGGAACTGAATGCACATCCATGACTGATGACAACATTGAGCATGCACGTGAACCGATTCTGTTGGATAGACAATCCACATTCTAGCGAATCCCATGCCCACTTTGCTGCGGGATGCCACATGGGGCCTTAGCCTTAATGAGGGAATACAAAATGATGTATTTGAAACTGTTTAAAAAAAAAAATTCTACAGCCAGAGTGCGGAAAATTTTTGACTCACCCTAGTACATATTAACCATTAAGCATATTGTATTTGGGAATTTGCATTTAGCGTTTAGTAAAGTAAGTAGGCTAATTATTTGTTTTGTTTTTTTTAATTACCTTTCTTTTCTACTGATTATGTGCTGTGCCACATTTTTATATTTGGTGACCATCAGTAGTGTCCGTAGCTATTGTCCGTTACAAGATTTTAGCATCGGACACTAGCTGAACCGTCAGAAATCCGTTAAAATTTCCATTCATTTCAATGAGTTTTTATATTGTGTCCGTTAGTGTCCGTTTGTGTCCGTTTACACCAAATCCATCAGAAGTCCGTTTTTTTTTTCACGGACAAAAAATCCTACATGCAGGACATTTTGTCCGTTTGAAAAAAACAGATTCTTGACAGACAGCAAGTGTCCGTTATTTTTTTAACATTGAAGTCTATGGGTAACGGACTTATAACGGACAGTAACGGATAGCCATCAGTTACTGTCCGTTATTTTATGTCCGTTTTTTTCCTGCGCATGCTCAGAAAGGAGAAGCAAACAAAAAAAAAAAAAACGGACAGTGTTAAAAAACGGACACTAACTGATGCTAACGGACACTAACTGATGCTAATGTGTCCGTTTTTTTTAACTGAACCATTAATTGGATCAGTTAAAAAGAAGTAACACGTTAAGATCAGTTAGTGTCCGTTATGATAGGTGTCCGTTTTTTGTTTTTTTAACAGACACCTTCATAACGGACTCCAACGGTAGTGTGAACCCTAGCTTAGTATCTATTTGCATTAGGTATAATAAGTAAACAGTGTCTGGAGATTGTCTTTTTATGAAATTTGAAAAGTTTTTGCTTTATGGAGAAGACTAGTGCTGAATTTTCTGGTCGTTGACATTTGTGGTTTGCTTCATGACCTGAGTGCACTCTTAAATGTGCTCTTCCGAGCAGGAGCAATTTGTTCAGTTTGATTGTTATGTTTATGAGTCTATCTGAGCTTTGCTGGCTAGATCTGTAGAATACACAACATATAAAAAAAAATAAAATGCAATATTTTCTGACAAATTTCTAAAAACAAAAATACTTACATGCTTTCCACAAATAGAGAAAAACCTAAAGACGATTATACAGGCACCCATCATATATGTATATTCATTCTGTAAAAGAAAAGTACACATTTACAAAATTGCTTTCTTAAAGGAACACAGCTCTTGTAACTGGCTTCACATACAGAATAGAGGTTGTATGAATGACTGTATAAAAGTATCTTAACCCCTCCCCACCACAGATATTTTTCGATTTTTGTTTTCGACTCCTCATCTTCCATTACCCCATAACTTTGTAATTTTTTCTTTCACAGAGCCATATATGGGCTTAATGTTTGTGGGACAAATTGTGCTTTGTAATTTTACCATTTAATATTCTATGTGATATTACTGGGAAGCTGGAAGAAAATTCTGAATGGGGTGGAATTGTAGAAAAACTGCATTTGAGCGACTTGTCTTACGGGCTTTGCTTTAACGGCGTTCACTGTGCAGCTAAAATGACATGTCACTTGTATTTTATGGGTTTGGTACAATTCCGGGGATACCAAATTTATATAGTTTTTTTTATGTTTTAACCCCTTAAAAAATCCAGAACTTTGCAAAAAAAAAAAAAAATTCTTGGAGTCGCAATATTCTGACACACATAACTTTTTTATATTTCTGTGTACTAGGATGCATAAGGCATTTTTTTATTTTTTTTGAGGGGCCAGGTGTACTTATTAGTTACACCATTTTGGGGAATGTCTTATGTTTTGATTGCTTTTTATTCAAATTTTTATGGGAAGCGAAATGGTGAAAAACAGCGGTTTGTCGCTTTTGATTTTTATTCCCACCGTGGCATTCACCATATGGGAAACATATTTTTATATGTTTGTAGACTGTGCGTTTTCAGACATGGGGATGTATAATCTGTTTATATTTGTTTTTCTTTATTTATTTTTATTTCAAAAACTTTTAAAAACTTTTAAAAACTATTTTATTAGTCGCCCTAGGGTACTTTTACCTGCAATGCTTTGATTGCATATTGCAGTCTATGGAAGATTCGCTACATAACTATTGAGGCTGGTCATAGGCCAGCTTCAATAGCTAAAATGCAATGACAGGCCTGGTAGCCTCCATTAGGCTCCCAGCTGTCAAGGAAATAGGACAGCCCTCGGGGAAAAAATTTGACTTGGGGGGGGGGGGCATTCTGACCAGTAATGCTTGCGATCAGAGTGAACTCTGATCATGGACATTAGCTCGGGGTTTCTGCTGTACTATACAGAGGAGACCCGGTCGCCATGGCGGCTGCCATCTTTAAAGACCCGGTATCCGCCATAATAGTGCAGCAGATATTGAGAAGGGGTTATAGGATAAATAATCATTAAAGGGATTGTCCAGTTTAAGCAAATACATGTTATTGTTTGTATAAAGTTCTACAATTTTTCAATATACTTTTTATATCAATTCCTTACGGAATTGGTCATGTGATATATAGTCAATTGTCATGTGATGGACACAGAGGTGCACAGCTTGTTACCTTGCAAATGTCTACTGTTCTGTGACTATAACGACCTGTGTGTTCATTACATGACCATGGACTGTATATCACATGACCATGGACTGATTTTTAAGCAGAATGAGTGACTGCTAGCAGAGATCTAGAAAGTCATGAGGAATTGATAAGAAAATATATTGGAAAATTATATAACTTTTCATTTTTTTTATTTGCTAAACCTGGACAACCCCTTTAATTAGAGCTCATCATTACTAGGTGAATGTACACATTAAAATGCTACCTGCCTCTTTTCATGACATTTGACATTCAAGAGTTTTTGTAAACTAACAATATACTTCATACCCAAAATAAGGACATTAACTATTTCATATGGAAAAGTACATTCAACATCTAAGAAATCTTGGTTACATTTTTAAGTCTTAAACTATGAAACTTACTCTGGTTGTTTCTTAAGCCACTTCCTTTTCTCATACACAACAGAAAAAGTGCCTAAAACACATACTAAATGTGGTGCATAGCATGTACAACATTTATTCTGCTACAAATTTAGCCAGAATTCTGGCATATTCAGCTTGGTAAATCTTCCCTAGTGTTTTATATTAAGATATTTATCTATTGTCTTTAGCTGTATATATTGACTGCTACACTTCCGGGAAACTTGTATTTAACGGGGTTATTCAGCCTTGTAATGTTTATGACCCATCCTTAGCTATCTGCTTTTGGCACCATCCACTGTGTAGTGAACAGTTGATTGGTGGGAGTGTCAGACTCCCAATGATCTAATATTAAAGGGGTTATCTAGTGTTGGAAAATATGACTGCTTTCCTCTTCTCAGGAAGTGATGTCACGTCTATTGGTCACATGAGAATACTGCAGCTCAGTCTCATTCAAATGAGACCAATGGACATGATATCACTTCCTGAAAAGAAGAAAGCAGTCATGTTTTCCAATCCTGGATAATGTTTTTAATGATCTATAATAATGATAGGTCATCAGTATCAAAAGGCTGAGCCACCCCTTTAATAGTAGTTTGTTAAACTGAATATACAGACTTTTGATACTTTCATACTATGTTCTTTAACCCCTTCACAACATCCACCGTAATAGTAGATTGGATGTTGGGTATTGAAATCTGACAGTCGCTCAGAAGCTGAGTGGCCGCCATAGCCGCCGGGTATCTGCTGTATTATACTGAGGCATTAAGTCCCCTGGCACCTCGGTCAAAGCTGACCAAGGCACCATTTTAAGGCAGCCATTTTGGGTAGGATCGCCAGCAACCAGAACAAAATCCAGGGCCGGCATTCCATTGCCATGACAGCCGGGAGCCTATTGAAGGCTCCCAGGCTAGTCTGGCATTCATTTGTATGACAGGCTGTTTTATGCAACCGGTCATACAAATGAAGGTATTTTGTAATGCAATAAATTTTATTAGTGATCAGACCCCATGGGGTTCAAGACCTCAAGGGGTTCTAATAAATAAAGCATAACATTTTTTTTTTTTAATTTTAAAAATTCAAATCACCCCGATTTCCCTACAATACATATAAAAGTAGAAAATTATGTGAAACACATACATATTAGGTATCCCTGTGTCTGAAAATGCCTGGTCTCCAAACTTATAAAAATATTTATCTCGTACAGTGAACGACGTAGCGGGAAAAAAAAAATCAAAAGTGCCAAACCACAGTTTTTTTTGCTGTTTCGCCTCTGATAACAATTTGAATAAAAAGTGATCAAAGCAATAGACATTCCCCAAAATGGTATAACTAAAAAGTACACCTGGACCTGCAAAAAAGACACCATATGCATATAAAAAAGTTAGTTACAGAATATGGCGACTTTAAATAATTTTTTTTTTTTTGCCAAGTTTTGTATTTTTGTTAAGAGGTTAAAATGTACATAAAACTATATAAATTTGATATCCCGGAATCATACCAAAACATAGAATACAGGTGGCATGTCATTTTGGCTGCACAGTGAACGCCATAAAAACGAAGCCTGTAAGAAAGTCGCACAAATGGACTTTTTCTCCAATTTCACCCCATTCTGAATAGTTTTCAAGCTTCCCAGTACATCATACATACAAACATTAAGCTCTGTGAACAGAAAAATTAAAAAGTTATGGCGTTTGGAAGGCGGGGAGTCAAAAACGAAAATTGAAAAATGCCACCAGTGGGAAAGAGTTAAATAATAATAATTATAATACATTTTATTTATATAGCGCCAACATATTCCGCAGCACTGTACAGTACAATTTGTAGGTTTATAGTACAGACAAAAAAGATACATTACAAAGAAATAGTCAATTGACACAATGGGACTGAGGGCTCTGCTCGCAAGAGCTGACAATCTATGAGGTAGAGGGGGTGACACAAGAGGTAGCAGGGGCGGCAATAGACGTAGCATTGCTTAAACAATGGTCAGACAATTTTGTAATAGAGACTATTTTCATTACACATATATAAAGCTGTATGAGCCGTCACCAGTCGTGTCCTTTAACGTGCAGATGTTGCCTGGACATATAAAGTTAGTCTGATACGGCATCATATCCTGTGAGGTAATCTGGGAGCGTGAACAGACGAAGGTACGTTTTAGGGATTCAAACTACGGAAGGGTTTACATTAGGAGTTTTGATAGGCCTGTCTGAAAAGATATGCCTTTAGTTTGCTAAGGCAGTCTATCATTGTTTTTTTTCCGATTTTTAACTAATTCCATCACTATATAGCCTTTAGAAAGTCTTTCTCGTCAGCGTTAATGAAATCTCAGCATACAGCGCATGCATAAGATTTCATTCACACTGATGAGAAAGGCTGCTGATGACAGCAGTGAAGAGGAAGAGGAGGTGTCCACAGTCGAAAAAGGGGCGGTGAAGAACGGCGGTTGGTGATGACGCGGGTGTGCACGGAGCACAGGGATAATGCTCCCTGTGCTCTGAGAAGATTGAATTACATATACCAAAAAACATATTTTTGGCGAAACGGCGGAATCGATTTCTTCACCACAGGTATGCCTAGAATAGGCTTTTTCCCCACACAATGGTGCTCCTGTGCAACCACTGTGCAAGGAAAATATGTGGAGGAGCTGCAGCCCCTAAAGGGTTCTCCTGGAATTGGCCACAAAATAAAAACTTGTCAGGGTACCTGCTCTGATATACTGTATATCTGCATCCTCTTAAGTAAGATGTGGGAGCTTTTTTGCCTCTAATGGTATTATCAGTGTAAAACTACTCCCTGGATGGGAGCTCCTTGCTGCTGGAGGGGGCAGAGTTGGAGGCAGGGCCAGGTGGAATCAGAAGCAGGAATATATCAGGGCAGGTTAACTGCCATTATATTTTGGCCAATTTTATGGTCTGTCTTCCTCCTTAGGATTGTCTCCTCCTTAGGCCCGGTATACATCTGTATTCGGGCCATTCTGATCCCCTCTCTGCATGATAAAATGCGGAGAGAAAAGTCCAGCAAGCAGTACTTTTCTCTTTGCATTTTTCGTGCGGAAACCGAACGGAAACCACACAGACCCCATTATAGTCTATTGGGTCTGCCGGTTTCCTAAGGTAATCTCTTTTTTATGCGGATTAGGATTACATTCGGGGGGTCCCCAAGCAGACTCCCCAAATGGAAACCCATGCGCAGATGTGAACCGGGCCTTAGGGACCCAAAATAGTTAAGAAATAATGCCATAGTGGTGAAACCCCTTTAATTCTGAAATGTATACAAGATTTACTACTGAATACCCAAAAGTATACTGAAGTGAACAAAAGCTACAGACACACTTTCTAGAGTACAGCTATTATTAAAGTTCTGGAGTCAAAGAGACTCATTGTAAATGTTCCTAGGAGCACTAATAATTATAGTAAAGAAATGAAAGCAAAAAAAAAAACAAAAGGCATCTTACTAGTAAGGCAAAGTGAAGTATAACCCAAATAACCCCAAGAGACGTCACCAGCAAGTCATAGCGATTCCTTCTACTTTGCCAAAATCCAGCTGGTGACATGGCTGTTATCTTCATTGTTACCTTTACAAGAGAAATCAGTTCATTAATAAAAAAAGAGAGGTATATTTCCAACATTTCAACTGACAATGGAAAAATATCAGCTAGGCACAAAATTTAATTTATATTTACAGTACAAACATATATTATAAAAAGTATTACTAACCTATTGCAAAGTCTATTATTTATTAATAAAGAGCAATCAGCTTCAAAGTATAGTTACAAGAGACAGTATGGTTGAAACAGGCATGTGTGGATTTGACCATAATGCAACCAACACAATTGCACAGGTTGCCATATGGCATAATTTTTCTTTTTAATTGGTTGCTACCTATTGTATTATCAGGCAACTGATGATATTGAACCCACCCATCCCTGTAACATGCAGCGTCCCTTGGGGGCCTGGACAGGAGTGGTCATGGGTGAATAAAATAGCTACTACCTGTTGGAATAATTGAATAGCTAGCTGCCTAACATGTCACTGTGTGGGAGCCAAAAAAGGGAGCAATATGTTTGGGGGACAAAAAAAAAGAGGCAATATACTGTGTGGGGATCATAAAAAGGGGACACTATTATGTGTGGGGGCCAAAGAAGAAGGCAATATTATATGTGGGAAACAAGAAAGGGACAATATACTGTGTGGGAGCCAGCAAAGGGAGTAATATACTGAGGAGGCAAGTAAGGTGTTATACTGTGTATGGGCCAATAAAGAGGATTTTTTTTTATCTGCAAGTGGGTGATGGTGTTGGCAAAGAGGTTGCATGGCCTCAAATTTTGATTAGTGTGGCCTCCAGACATAATTTTGTTTGGGGTTGCCAAAATGACATATCCGCCTCTGGGCAAAGGATGGTTACACTTAAATAATTTTATTGCTAAATACTGGTAGCCATTTCTGAAAAATCTGCACAAATTTTCATCCACTGCACAGAAAATACACCTGTATATGTAATGCCAGGCTGTTACTATCTGCACAAAGACAAAGTACATTACCTCCAAAACAAAAATGAAGGTGAAAACTACAGACATTGTTGCAAGAGGCACAGTCACTGGATCAGCCTTATCCCACTGGAAAATAAAAGAAAATCATGTTTCATTCTGTTCAGAACTACAGACATTTAATACATAAACATCATAAGGAATATGTAATTATATCTTCAAATCACAGAATTAAATAAACTGTAAAGAAAAAGCAGAGCAAGGTAAATCTGGAGGAAAATAACCATAACCAGCTAATATAATATAATATAATATGGCAGTATTAATTATACTTGAAATGAGATGGCCATTATATCCTGTCCGCTATAGCAATTGTCACAGATATGTAAAGAAAATAAGTCAGATCACAAAAACATCTTCTTATGTCACTGGGAGACACAGGATCTAACCAGTAACACTTAGAAAATATATATATTATTGGTGGAGGGCTGACAGGCATTCCCGCACTGATCAGCTCCGCAGGGCCACTTTAAACTCCTGTACTATATAAAACATGGAACTGGAAGCATATAGTTCTGTTCCCTGTGTAGTCACCAGGTGCAGTTCAGGTTCTGGCCCTGTGTTGTGTATACAAGGGTGTAAGAAGCATCCCTGAACAACTGAATGGTACCGGGGGCGTTTGTCATCCCCCCACTTTTCATGTATTTATGGCCAATAGCCAGCCTAGACTATGAGGAAAAAAAAATATTCTGGACAACCCTTTTAAATGTAATAAAATGCGCCCAAATTGTGCCAACATTTTGTAAAATCCTAGCTCAAAGTAAGCCAACTAATAGGTGGTAGAAATTTAAACTACACAGTGTAAAGTTGCAGCAGATTTATCATCCTGCATCAGTCACTGTGATAAAGCTGGGACATTTTCAGACTTCTAGACTTTCAATCTAAGTTTACACTAACAATTACTAAATCTGGGCTAATTTGTCAACCGTAACTTACTTTCCTTTGTTAGTAAGAATAGTAGGTCATTGGGACAGGCTATAACGTACAAGACAACATAATGAGTTAGATATTCAATTTGCTGTATATAAGCAGCGGTTTACATACAGAAGGGGTAATGTCTTTCATTAGGGAGAGACTGGTACAAGGACTTATTAGACCATGCATGCTCTGCTAAGAATTCTAGGTAAGGAATACAAATAAGACCTCACTGGAGAAAAAGAGAAATTTATGCCCTTAGGTTTCTTTGAAAACCAGGTACCATGTATTAATCTATAGGGACCTACATTCTAATAGTTGCACTAGGAACAAATTCCTCTTTTTTCACCTATGAGATCTTATTTGCATTACATACTATTGCTAAGAGGCAAATCATTACAGTTCAGTTACATCACACAATCAAGTCTTTATTTGCATGTGAACATCTTAGAAGAATAAGAAGAAGACTTCCTATATAACATACCTTTACAGACAGCAGAACAGACTGTGCTAGGACAAGTACTGCTATAGTCCTCTTGAAAAATGGATGTTGTGTTATATCATACATACGTGCTCTGAAGCCATCATTATCTAGGAAATTAATGTCAATGAAATAAGACAGGTGAATGTATTTTACCAATAAATGTACAATAAATACAGAAAAAAAAATTTACATGTTCCTAACATGGATGTAACAAGGATGTCCAGGAAATCAGCAACACATATATCTTGTAATGTTTTTCTAGCTTAAAGCTTACCTCCAATTATAAAACAACTTTTCATAAGTGAATAGCATATATGAATATAAGAAACTTTGTAATAAATCTTATTAAGGAAATCTGTTTCCTCCTCCACTTGTTAGGCTGTTCTCCTCCTCATCTTCACTCTGTTTGTTTATAGAGCCTGTCTCCCTATGCACTTCACATACAGAACTCTATGGAGAGGGAGGAGGAGACTGGTAACTGATGCGTTGCCTCATTCTGTGCTGTGTACAGTTTTACCAGCAGTGTCAGAGCAGGTCCCTCACTAACAGAATAGCAGAGTGCAGCACCTGTAGCTATCAGTGTACCTTTTCTAGCAGACTTCTCCACTCCCATTCCACTTTCCATAGACTAATATGTAAAAAGTAACACATATTTCTTAAATAAGATATATTGCAAAGTTTCTAATATTCACCTTTACTATTAATATATGAAAAGATGTTTTATAATTGAAGGTATTATTTAACCCCTTCCTGCCATTTTTTGTTTTTTTCCATTTTCATTTTTCCTTCCCAGTTGGAGCCATAACTTTTTTTATTTTTTTCATCAACAGGCTTATTTTTTACAGGACATTTGTATTTTTTAATTACTCCAAACTGTCATTAGCATATCAGGAAAAAGTTAATATCTCAGCAACAGAGGCACCGATCAGAAAGCAGAAAAAAAGTGTTTCTTCACATGATCCCCAGCTATCAGTAAGGACTGTTCTGGTGACTCCCTTTTAAGACTACTTTATCTCTAGTTTAAACGTTGAAAGAAATGGCACATGGGAGCTCTGTCAATTATACTTTGCAAATACTCTAGATCAGTAATGCTGATCTAGAAAAACAAAAGGAATGGTACTTACACTAGAACAGTCATATGGACATGCTTTATATGAAATACATCAGTTGCTTACAAAAATTATTACAGAAATCTAACTAATATCTTATGAAAATATTCGTATTTCATCTTCATCTCTAGTAAAGTGTATCTACATTTTAAGTCTATAAAATAACCATCTCCTGCCTAGAACACACCATGGAATTTAGCTATTCATTGAATTTTGTAATGTAATATATAAGAATACAGTGCTTGCCAGGCACTCGTATGATAATTAGCCTACAAGTACATTATGGAGCATGCATTAGTCAATGTAATCAAATTTGACCGTTTTTGTTAAAGCTTTCAAAGAACTGTAAGCTTTCCACCAGAATATTGTGAATTTAAATTACCATCAATTACTAGGATTATTCTGCACATATTATAAAAATGAGCAACTGCAAGTGTTAAACAGCAGTCGTACTTGTGGAGCCATGGGAGGTAGCCAGTCAATGTGCTTTCTTTCACGCCTCTCAAACTACTTATTAGCATGCTCTTTGCCTCTCTTCAAGCTGACACATACATATTACCCAAAAGTATACCCCCAACCAATTCATTCAGATCCTTCCCTAAACATTATGGAAGACAAAACTAGTGTAGCAACCAGTTCTGTTCACAGAACACAATGTGAACTGCAGCTCTATTAGGCAAAGAATAATATATAGAAATTGCTAGCACAGTAGTAGCAATACCACAAGTCAGACATTTACCATTGATTTCCTGCTAATTGTGTTTACATTTCTCTCTGTATTTTTTAAGTTGCTTTGACAAAAATAAGAGGATGGACAGCATGCAAAACAAATGAGCTGCAAACAATTAGAAGAAAGAATACCTGGACGAGGAGGGAGATGGAGTGGTTGAGCTATCTTCAGTCTGCTTTTAAGGTCTTCCCATCTCCTTTGATCAACAGTTAGCAAAGCAGTTCCCTGGGTTTAGAAATATATGACAATCATATAAGCCAAATATCAAAAGGAAGAGAACACCAAAGCCAGGAGAATTCTATTATTTATGAATTACAAAACTGACAAAAATGGAGCAAAGCACAAAAACATAAAATCCATATTTTACTTAGTAATAAACCAAAAAAGTAAAAAGCATAAATTCATAGGGTGCGACAATTAATACACAACGATGTAAGACACTATGGATACACAATATTTCTGTTTGGGGACACCACACACAAAAGGGGGGGGGGCAAAGTAATTGGGACTAAGAAGCATAAATTCATATATAAACAAAGAGGAGTGTATATAAAGCGTTACAAAATTAATATGTATAAATAATGAAAGTAAATAAATAATGCATACATAACTGTATATCCATCTGCTAAGTTCATAAAAATGTAGCTGCCCAAGATAATAACTTCTATGGTAGATAGTAGTATACAATACATATAAGATCAATCCTGCACAGGTAGTAAATAGTGCACAAACAGTAATTGCACATGTCCATAAGTACCAAATGCTGCATTAGTCAAATATTGCAGATACCCATAGATGTATAGCCCCAAGGACTCCTAGTCTGACACCACACACCCAAAGCATGTTTTTTGGCTGCACCTTCGTCCAGGGTGTATGGTGCGAGACCAGGAGACCTTGGGGCTATACATCTGTGGGTATCTGCAATATTTGACTCATGCAGCAGCAGATAAAACTATGCAATGAGAGCTTCATGACAGCTGTCTGCATGGTTGGTTGAGTTTGGTGTGCAAGTGGTGAAGATGTGTGGATGCACAGAAGCTCTGGATTCTAGATAAAGAAAAAGTTTTTGATCCCGGCACCTTCACGTAGCCATGACTTTTTGGAGGTTCTCCAAATGTTATGGACATGGAGTGGAGTGTTCTTCTGGTGAGGGTGAGCTGATGTAAAACTGCTGCTTTTCCCAGTGCCCATTAACTGTGAGGTTAGGGGTAAAGGTAAAATTGTAAATAAAAACTTACAAATAAAAACTGGGATTATATGTGGCTTAATGGAAGAAACCATATGTGCAAATAATTATAGTTGATAGTATTTTATTGTATTGGTTCCACTTGGGCACACAAAAATTGGATTAAAGGCAACATGTTTTGACCCCGAACTGGCGTTTTCTTCAGACCAACTGTATCTGGGGGGAACAATGGGTTCCAAAGCTCTTTTAATAAACAGTAAAAACATATACTAGTGCCAACAAAAAAGGGAGGGGGAGATGTCTATTTCATGAAATATAAGTATAAGTACATATAGAAGCAATCACAGCGGGGTTAAATAGGGGGATAAAAATACATGATTATAATAAGTCAATACGTATAAAAAATACCATAATATATTGTATGTAATATGCATAATAAATGTAATGTATGTAATGTATGTAATGTACATAATATAATGGGTATAGGTAATAATAACATTTTATGGTATTGGGGACTTAAATATTGGGATCTGAAGAAATTGACCCACAGAAAAAAGAAAATACTGGCTTAAGGTAAAAATGTAATACTTGGACGAGGAACCAATTCCTCCTAAAGTTATAGAGAACATCCAGGCTAATTCTAAGGCATAAACAAAACACATATAAAATGGGGTATAGTTCATATACAAATAAATATATACAGTTAGGTCCATATATATTTGGACACTGACACACATTTGGTTTTTTTACCTGTTTATTGAAACATATTCAAGTTATAGTTATACAATGGACACAGACATTAAGTCCAGACTTTCAGTTTTCATTTGAGGGTATCCACATTAAAATTGGATGAAGGGTTTAGGAGTTTCAGCTCCTTAACATGTGCCAACCGGTTTTTAAAGGGACCAAAAGTAATTCGACAATTGACTCAAAGGCTGTTTCATGGGCAGATGTGGGCAATTCTTTTATGTCATTCTCAGTTAAGCAGATAAAAGGCCTGGAGTTGATTTGAGGTGTGGTGCTTGTATTGGGAAGATTTTGCTGTGAAAAAAAAATGCAGCCAAAGGAGCTCTCCATGCAGGTGAAACAAGCCATCCTTAAGCTGCAAAAATAGAAAAACCCATCCGAGAAATTGCTACAATATTAGGAGTGGCAAAATCTATAGTTTGGTAGATCCTGAGAAAGAAAGAAAGCACTGGTGAACTCATCAAAGCAACAAGACCTGGACGCCCACGGAAAACAACCGTGGTGGATGATCGCAGAATAATTTCCATGGTGAAGAGAAACCCCTTCAAAAAAGCCAACAAGCGAACTACACTCTCCGGGATGTAGGCATATCAATATCCAAATCTACCATAAAGAGAAGACTGCATGAAAGTAAATACAGAGGGTTCCCTGCACAGTGCAAGCCACTCATAAGCCTCAAGAATAAGAAGGCTAGATTGGACTTTGCTAAAACATATCTAAAAAAGCCAGCACAGTTCTGGAAGAACATTCTTTGGACAGATGAAACCAAGATCAACCTCTACCAGAATGATGGAAAGAAAAAAGTATGGTGAAGGCGTGGAACAGCTCATGATCCAAAGCATACCACATCATCTGTAACACACGGCGGAGGCAGTGTGATAGCTTGGGCATGCATGACACAGACACAAGACAGAAGCAGCCGGATGAATTCTGAGGTATTCAGAGACATACTGTGTGCTCAAATCCAGCCAAATGCAGCCAAACTGATTGGTTGGCGTTTCATAATACAGATGGACAATGATCCAAAACATAAAGCCAAAGTAACCCAGGAGTCTATTAAAGCAAAGAAATGGAATATTCTTGAATGGCCAAGTCAGTCACCTGATCTCAACCCAATTGAGCATGCATTTCACTTGTTAAAGACTAAACTTCAGACAGAAAGGCCCATAAAAAAACAGCAACTGAAAACTGCTGCAGTAAAGGCCTGGCAGAGCATTAAAAAGGAGGGAACACAGCGATGTCTGGTGATGTCCATGAGTTCAAGACTTCAGGCAGTCATTGCCAATAAAGGGTTTTCAACCAAGTATCAGAAATTATCATTTTATTTACAATAATTTAATTTCTCCAATTACTTTTGAGCCCCTGAAATGAAGGGATTGCGTGTAATAAATGCTTTATAGTTCCTCACATTTTTATGCAATAATTTTGTTCAACCCCCTGAATTAAAGCTGAAAGTCTGAACTTCAACTGCATCTGAATTGTTTTCTTCAGAATTCATTGTGGTAAAGTACAGAACCAAAATTGGAAAAATGTTGTTTCTGTCCAAATATTTATGGACCTAACTGTATATCTGTCACAATCAAAGAAAAAAACTCAACATGATAACAACAACGTATGTAAAATTAAGCATACCTATGCAAAAATGTGTGGAAAAAATGAATACAATGAAAGTAAAATATGGAATAGAATGGAAACAAATAAGTTTGTTTAATGAATTGATTGAAAAGAGGGATGAGCAAGTGACTTGTAAGTGAGAGGTTGTCTATAGTAGTGTAAGGGGAATGATGGTTAGATAGGTAAATATGAAATATAAACGGAGAATAGCTATTTGTACATGATGAATGATAATGGGTATATGTACATTCATAATCCCAGTTTTTTTTGTAAGTTTTTATTTGCGATCTCAACCTCAGTAAATAATTTTGGGATTAATTAGAAGAGAGATTGTGAGCCAGGGCTTTTCATCTAACATCTGTGTCTGAACTCACATGTGCTCTTTTTGCATTCTTTTTGCTCCAGAGTCAAGATCTTTTTATTTTTCATGTCTTTTATAGGCTGACATAGGTAAACATTTTTCTTATTTTTCTACTATCTATTCTAAAATGATTGATTGATTCAGTCAATAATATTTTACATTTCCTAATTTATGACACCTTAGAATCAGGCCCCATTTTAACTTCAGGCTGTATTCACATGTGTAGCTTTCTTTTCAGAGTGTTTATGGTAGTATCAAACTAAATAAATAAATAACATTATAAGATTCCAGTATTCAATATATCCATATAAGGAGTATCTCTAGTAGTGATAAATACAAGTTGTCTACAAAATATCAGTATCCAATCACAAAAGCAATAAGCTGAGGTTAAGTATTTTGAGGTATGCAAACTCGCACTTTCTCTAAAAAAAATGGATTCATAAATGCCTAAGAACACTGGTGAATTTTCCATTTCAATGCAATCACTCATGTTCATGTTTGAGGTTTTATGAGCAGAATTACAAATTAAATGAACATATTTACAGTATACAAAACTGCATCACAAACTAAGGCTGGGTTCACACCAGCGTTGGCTCTCTGTACAGAGATTTCGTTCCCCTCTCCGCATGAAAAATGCGGAGAGAAATGTGCTGCAAGCACTGGAGACTCAAGCACTTTCAGTTTAAGACAGCAGACACCTGATAGAGTCTATTATAGTCAATATGGTTTGTCTTTACAAACATGTCCGCTGTTTTAGTGGTCCATGTGTCCGTTGTTCTGGTCCTCTGACGGACCACAACAACAGACACCCAGGTGCAGATGTGGACATCATAGCGTCTGAATGGTTTTCATTATAATATAACAAGAAATCAAAAACATTGTAGCTTTATATAGACATTTGTGAAACATTTCAACAAAAAACTCTGGACAACTTTTTTTAATTATAATTTTTAGAAATAGTAAAATAGCTCATATAACATATCAGGACAATTATTTCTTTCACTCTGGTCCATCGCTTGCAACTTTCCAAACTATTCTGTACAAGATACATTCTTACCATAGGAAATATAAGGACCTTACTTTACTGAGCCGTACAGCTTAAGTTGTCTAACCCCCAAACCCCTCCACCTCAACATCACCTCCTGCTCTACAGCTATTACATGAAGCTGTGCCACACCAACTCCCTGCTCAGCTCTTTCCCTATGCTCACTGCACATAATACTAGTAATACTGAAAGATCTCTGCTGCCTTTCCAATTATTCCTCCTGCTTACTGGTCAAACTACAGCAGGAAGCAGCTCTCACTATTCACAGTATTACGGTGGTGAAAATGTGTGAACTGTTCAAAATTTTCTATATTTCAGAATAAATTTAACCTAAATCGACATCAAATTATCACACAAGTCCTAAAGTAGATAAAGAGCTTAATCCAAACAAAGATCATCGTACCCTGAAAAGTTAACGGCCAACTTTTTCTTGGCCCAAATAAACAAACCTTTTATGGTGCCAAGAAACAAAATGCACAGCACTTGATATGCAGAGCATTCGTCTATCTTCCATATGATGACTCTATGGGGTAATTTATCATCCCTTTTATGTCATAAATTGGCATAAAAGTCCAAATTTTTGGTGCATGGCCAATTTTGTTCCAAAAATTGCGACTTTGGGGCTTTCTTGCAACCCCTATGCCACTTTTCTAAAAAGTGAGGGCAGGGCATAGCATTTGTAACAACATGTTACGACAGCCCAATAGCGTTACAATAATGCTATAATGTACGCCAAAAACCCAGGTAAAATATATCTGAAATCTATGCCCGCTTTTAGCAGGAATAGATTTGAGTTTCTGGTGCAGGATGGAAGTAGTAACTCATTATAAATAAAGGAAAGAAATAAATCTATACCGATTCCCACCACAATCAATAATAACATCTATGATGAGGTAAATAATTCTAAGTCAAAGAGTAAGGCCTCATACACCTCATGCACACAACTGAATCTGAAGGTCAAGGCTCTTCCAGAGGGAGTTCTGAAGCTTTTTTACGTTCTGATAATTATAGAGTGGGTGACATCAGAACGGAATGGAACAAAACTCCCCATTGAACTTGAATGGGGACAGAAGTCACTCAGATCTCATCTGAGTACATTTCACAAAAAAATTGGACACCCCCATGCCGGCCTGCACACTCAATTGTGTGCATGAGTCCTAACTTTTTTTTTCCTAATATGTGGTCTATCCTATTTTCAAGGTCACCAGTGGCAATAAGGATGTCATAACATTACTATAACTTAGCGCTAGGGTCAAATATTAGTCATATTACTGGCAGTGAACACTGTGATAAAAGCTATATCAATAGATCACAGCTTTCATAGACATTCTTTTTAACTAGCTGAACAACATAAATGCCAATGGATCCCACCTTTTTCCGGTTTGGCAAATTGGAGTTCAATAGGCTTAATCCTTTGTTCCCTTGAGACATAAGCACTGACAAAAGTGTCTGGCATTTTCTCTATCCCCTCTCCCTATGGCAGTTACAATGCATGTTTTGCATGTATTGTATGTGTATAACCAGCCTATGACCTATAGTATAAGTAATCGTTATAGCTAAAATATATCACAATGGTCAAAGTAGAATTATTATATATTAACTATAATAATTCTGAACTCTAAAGATAAGAAAATAGATCTCAATAATTATGGTGGTTTTATTTTTGTAAATTTTTTTGTAATGTAGTTAAATTACGTATTTAAGACGTTGAAATGATACCTTATTTTCATTGAAATTCGCAATGACCACACCAACAAAAAGCGTAAGACCTATCATGCAGCCGAGAAACACAAACACGTGAATGTATATTCCATGTATCTGCAAAGAAAAGTAGGTTGGAGTATATTAATATATATATATATATGATATGTTACTATATAGTATATATATATAATGTTTAGCACTAAACAGTCTACATGAACTTACTGGTCCAACACGATGAATAATAACATCTCGGACTTCTACCCAGCCTTTTAAAGACAGCACTTCAAACAAAGCCAGCATAGCATTTCCGACATTGTCAAAATTGAAGTTTCGAGGATTTGCCCTGTGAATTTTAAGAATTACTAGTCATGTATAGCGTAGTAATTACAATTTGGGTATGATATAAAACATTATTAGAGTCAAAATAATCAAAACTATGAAATAACATGACTTGCTATGTTAGATAGTGCATAGGCTAAATACAAGTAACCTTTAAGCTTAACCTGAAATGTGGAGCTATTTACAGCAATTAAAGAGAAGCTTTCACCAAGTCCTAACCACTTACAGCATGCCATATACAAGAAATTAATGTTGGATGAATCTGGTAATTTCCTGTGCATGGGGTCCTCCTGGTATATCACTCGACTGCAGATGTCAAGTGAAAAAAGGATCAGGCAGTTGGCTTTCAACATGCCCCACCATGAGGTGAGATAAACCATGCTAGATGACGAGACTTATTCCTCTTTTCCCATTTAAGACACAAGCAGGCTTGGTTGAAAATACATGTGTATGGGGAAGGGGGGGTTGTAGGGTTGGGATAATTTCTAATATGTATGGCTTGGATAAAGCTATGTTGACTATTAGTGACAGATCTCTTTCTATTTTTCTATAGGGAGAGATCTGTCACTTATAGTGAGCTGATGTGAGATGTCCAGTGGACAGTTATATCTGAGCCTGGCACATAACTCTGGCCATGCTTTTCCCCTAAAATCTGGCAACGCTTAAAGCGTAACTAAACTTTCGGACAACTTTAGATTTTCTGGAAGAATTTTTGTCATTAATAAATTTTGTAACATACTTTATTAATAGATTTTGTCTCTTTCTGTGAAATCCTGCATTTGATTACTCTTTCCCTTGTTTCTGTATTGAGAGCTTCTCCTGCCTCTCACTCAGTGTTACTGTGTATGGAGTAGGGACTTGGAGTACAGGGTTGTGTAAAATATAGAGAAAATGAGGGTGGGGGAGGGTCACTTCAAACAGCTATATATATACTTGCTTTTGGTGTCGTGTGAAAGAGGATTCTTTTCTTTCATATGACACTAAGGTTGTATCTATATTATTTCCATTTTTATTATTTATATTATTTCCTATCCTGCATTCAGCTTGTCCCCCTGGCCAGTGTGATTTGATCCTCCTAGTGTCAGTTCATCTTCCCACTGCTCAGGGGGACGAGCTGAATGCAGGATGGGCGTGTTTAGTGATGATACATCAGTGCTCAGTAATAGAAGAAAACTCTCCCTGTGCTCCAAGATCCTTTTTTTAAACATTCCTGGGCCTCTAAAACATTGTCGGACTGGGATGTCTAGGGCCCACCAGTGGAATTGTTTCTAGGGGCCCACCATCAGGACCCCTGCAGATCAGCGGTACCGAGACAGGGCGGCTAAAGGTAATAACATGTCGGGAGCCATGCTGCTCACCTGCCATACCATGTGCTCTCCTGCACTACATAAACCTACTACACCCTGTATGGCAAGTGAACAGCGTGGCTCCTAGAATTGTTACCACTACCTGTAGCCGCACTGTCCTCGAAAAGCTGATCTGCAGAGGTCCTGGCTGTTGTATAGCCGCAGATGTAATATTGATGGCCTATCCTAAGAACAGGATGGTGGCCGCCACAGTGGTCGCTACAATTTATGGACAACCTCTTTTAAGGGGTTGTCTGGGCCAAATTTTTCTATAGCCACTTCACTGGTCCCCCCATACAGTGGCCTCTTCACTGGTCCCCCATACTTTATGGGGAACAGTGATGGAGCTATTATATTGTGTGGGAGCAGTGATGGGGGCTGACATTCTGTAGGGGGGACATTAAACTGTGTGATGCATATTAAAGGTGTTGTCCAGGGTTAATCTCAGGATAGGCCATAAGTACTTGATCAGTAGGGGACTGACACACGGCCCCATCAGCTGTACGGAGCCACTTCCGGTGCCTGTTCTCCACAAAACACAAGGTCGGAAGCAGAAAGCTCCATCCGTTGTATAGCAGCGCCTTCACTGCAGCTCAGCTACTACTGACTTCAATAAGTGCTGAGATGCAGTGAAGGTGCCCGGCTAATACACAGTGGACAGAGCTTTCTGCTTCTGGCCCTGTATTGTGTACATGACGGGCACCAGAAGTGGCTCTGTAAGGCTGGTCAGTCCAGGGTCGGCCCCCTACAGATCAGTTATTTATGGCCTATCCTGAAGATAAACCATAACAAATTATGCCTGGACAACCCCTTTAATATACCCCCCTAATGCAATGCGCCACACTTTAAAGAGATTGTCCGGTATAATTTTTTTCTTTTTTATAATTAGTTTGGGGGAGGTGAACCCCCCTCCCAAAAAAAACAAAAACATACTAAACATACTCACCTATCCCGGATGCTCCGGTGTCCTGCCAGCATGGTCCGGTCCTGACCGAACCGCGCTGTGAGACACTGGGGACAAGAGAGAAAGTTTTTGTTTTGTTTTTTTCGCCTGCCCTGGCGTTATTTTGAAAAAAAAAAATGTTATCCTGCACAACCCCTTTAGTGTCCCCCAGGCTATTGGCCTCCATCACTGTCCCCCCCCCCACAATATAATGGCCCCATCAATGGTCCCCATACAGTATAGGGGACCAGTGAAGGGGCCACTGTATGAGGGGGGGAATATTGAATATACAGTGGCCCCTTCACTGGTCTCCACTATAGCAGTATTGGAGTTTCTGCAACTTAGATATTGTTATGCTGAGCCCTAGAGCAGGCACCAACATAACAATACGGTGGGAAATTAGCTGGGGTGGGAGGGGGAGATTACAACTCTCAAAATACCCAGAGCATGTGGAGCTGCTGGGGGTTGTAGTTATCAGAATGGTCAGTGAAATTGAAAGATTTGGGGGCAAAATAGGGGGAAATGTTGTTTTTTGTTTGCATGGGTAAGTTGTACTTACCTTTCACACTGCTGGTCTGGGCTCCTATGCAGAAACCTGCCACCGTGCACAGCGTCAGTACATCAGTGACGCTTGCAGCAACTGGATTGGTTCCAACGGCTGCCCATCAGGATCCAGGCTACAGGAGGAGGACCCACAAGAAGGTAGGGAAGGTCTCCTGCCGCTGCGCTACACTGGCAGCTGGCCATTTTTAATCATTACAATGTTGCCTGCAGTCTGGGGCCCCCAAGGTTACCGATCCAGCCCCTGACCACTATTAGTCCTCATTTTGCCAATGCAAATGCATTGGTCGGGGGCAGTGGCGTAACTAAAGTCTTGTGGGCCCCGGTGCAAACTTTTGTCCAGGGCCCCCTACCCTCTCCCTACACCAAATTCTTGATAGTGACGGTTACGGGGCCCCCACACAGTATAATATGCTCCACAGTGGTCCCAGATAGTATTATATGCTTGACAGTGGCCCCCATACAGTAGTATATGCTCCACAGTGGCCTCCACCCAGTATTATATGCTCCACAGTGGCCCCCACACAGTATTATATACTCCACACAGTAGTATATGCTCCACAGTGCCCCCCCAACATTATTATGCACTCCACAGTGGCCCCCACACAGTATTATATGCTTCACAGTGGCCCTCACACAGTAGTATATGCTCCACAGTGGCCCCCATACAGTAGTATATGCTCCACACTGGCCCCCACACAATATAAAATGCCCCACAGTGGTCCCAGATAGTATTATATGCTTGACAGTGGCCCCCACACAGTAATATATGCTCCACAGTGGCCTCCACCCAGTATTGTATGCTCCACAGTGGCCCCCACACAGTAGTATATGCTCCACAGTGGACCCCACACAGTAGTATATGCTCCATAGTGGACCCCACACAGTAGTATATGCTCCATAGTGGCCCCACTCAGTATTATATGCTCCACAGTGGCCACCACACAGTAGTATATGCTCCACGGTGGCCCCCACACAGTAGCATATGCTCCACAATGGCCCCCACACAGTAGTATATGCGCCACAGTGGTCCCCACCCAGTATTATATGCTCCACAGTGGTCCCCACCCAGTATTATATGCTCCACATTATATGCTCCTCAGACCCCAGAGTATAATAATTGAAGGCCCAGGGAAGGTGATTAAAAATAACAAACATTCATACTCACCTTGCCTCACCTTTCCTTGGCATCCTCGCTCCATCCTGCTGTCTTCGGCATCTTCAGGCCCTCTTCATACGTCGCTGCTGAGGCCTGTCATTGGGCCTCAGTGGTCACGTGGGGCGCACTGACGTCATTATGCCGTGCGCCCCATGTGACCGCTGGAGCCTAATCACAGGCCTCAGTCACATGATGGAAGAGCGTCAGAGAGAAAGCTGTGCCCAGGAGAGGTGAGTAATATGTATTTATTATTTTCAGTCACCTCCCCTGGGTTGCCATCTATTGGAAAGTGGCCTGGCAATATGCCAGGGCCCCTTTCCAATAACAGTATGTATAACAGTCGGGGAACCAGGCTTTCCCCGACCGCTATCATAGTGGTCTGGGGTCCCGGCCATCTCCAGCCATCTCCATTGTTACGCCACTGATCAGGGGACCATCCCGATCAGGCCCCTGACCAATGCATGTGCATTGGCAAAATGAGGGCGAATAGTCGGGGGTCGGGGCCAGTCCGACCCTGTTCTGAAACATAAGAAAGATATCATTTTTATTCCGCTAACTGCATCTACAGCACTATGTGAGCGGTTCAAAGGAGCTTGGGTCAGTGATAGACTCCCTTTAAAGCTGGGATAGATTAACCACTGTGTGTGATGCAAAAAGAAGAGTAGAGAATAATTTACTGCTAAAACGGTCTTTCTCCTTCTTCAAATATACAAAACTACAATTTCTAGGTTGCTTACCAAACTCGTGGAACCCAAAATCCTGGCTTCTTTTCTCCTGGTTTTAACTTCAGATTGAGATTTTTAGACACACTGACATTGATTCTAAATATTCCATGGCACTTTTCCTGAAAAAAACAAAACCTGTCATATACGCTGTGCACTATTTTAATTTTACATTACTAGGCTGATCTAGTAATAATGATCTGATTATGTTATATTACATTTTGTGTAGAGTAAGACACAGGCAGACAAGCAAGCTGACTCCCCCACATTTTGAGAAAAGTAGTTGCTGGTACCAAAAAGTACTCCAGAGCACTAGAGGGCAGGGGGTAATACATTTTCGATGCACAGATTGCCAGCCATCAAAAGAAATCAGATAGGTTTTCAAAAAAGTTTAATCAACCATATTGTGTTGCGGATGACCTGTGGGCCCCACTGTTTTCTAAGCCTGGCCACAGCTGTGACCCCTATAGTTACACCAGTATTTAGGATGTTAATAAACATAGTTATGCATACATTATAGGTGATCACAGGTCTACTGAACATATTCATAAATCTCTTTCTTCAGAGTAACTTTATTTACATTCATAGGTAGTTCTCACATGAACAAAATAATTCCCAATTTTCCAGGTGTACTGAAACAGCTGTTGTTATTGAGCGTCTGAGAGACTGCATTCAACACGGGATGATTTTATTTTAACATATCGTCTTGGAACAATTGTTCCTATGTAATGTTATTTATAATAATTTATTCATCCATGCTTCTCCTGAGCCAGAAATAACCTTGCAGCAAAATGTAGACTAAGTATAACCTTTATAAAACTTCATTAAAGGCTAAGGCTCCACGTAGAATAGTGAGCCGCAGCCAAAAGGCGCTGTAGAAAAGACCGCTGCAGAAACGCATCAGATTTTTTTATGCAGTACTTTTCACAGAACAGTGCTTTTCACACTTTCTGTCCCTATTATAGTTATATGGAAACTGCCAGCGTTTCTGTAGGTATAATTGACATGCTGCGATTTACAGCGATTTTTGAAATCGCAGAATTTCCGATGCAGATATTTTTCCCCAATGTGTGGACAGGATTAGCCAGAATCCCATCCACTTTGTAGGTACTGTAAAACACCGCAGCCAAATTGCAGCATTTATGCTACATGGGGCCCCGGCATAAAGGAGTATATTTGTTATGCTGTGAATATTTCCTAGCTAAAGTATAATAAGCATGATATAACTTGGCTTAGCACTGAGGCCTGCATGGAAGTTGCATGTTCTCTCAGTGTTTGCGTGGCTTTCCTCCAGGTACTTTGGTTTCCTCCCATACTCCAAAGATATACTAACAGGGAATTTAGATTGTTAGACCTACTTGGGCGATATCTGTAAAGTGCTGTGGAATATGATGGCACTATCTAAGTTACAAAAATTTATAAATAACTTACTCGGGTTTCTATAGTTGGATCGTTACATTTTGCAAGCTTTCCCGCAAATAGCTGGACACCAAAACTGGCGAACACTAGCATCAATGTTAGCAGAAGAATGGATACCTGAAAGTACACAGACATTTCATTAAGAACTTATTTTGAACAAGAGTTAAAAATTGATGGTTTCTCCTTCAGATAGACCATCAGTCTTAGAGTTGTAGAGGCCCAATCATAGGGACAATCAGCATAATGAAGGGGCCACAGTGTTCAATGCGTAAATGGAATGTATCACTGATTTTTTATTTATTCAAACAAGAAATCAAATATATCACTTTTTCTAAAGTGTTTTTATTTTCTGATGATAAGATTTTTTTTTCTCTATTTTCTGCACATGATTATGGGGGCTGCCATCTTGCCTGATCTTCTTTACTGCTCTGTTAACAGCATTTAGTGATATGCTTTGCAGCAAGGCGATAGGTAGTAATAAACTAGAGCTGAATTATTGAAGTCTATGGGACAGTTTTGTAGGCATACTCTGCGCAAGGAGGGGAGTAAATAAGCTGTGACATCACCTTTTGTCAGCAGTGGATGCAATGATGGCTCAGTGATCATGGTTATTTATAGAGGAATTATCTATATTATAAAAAAAGTACTATATCCTGTGAGTTTCACTCTGACCACAAAGCCCAATAATAGACTGACACCTTCCAATTTTGTAGGGGTATTCTTTGCAGCCGTCGCCTCAATTACATCACAGACAGAATTACAATAGAAGATAATAACATGGAAAATGAAAAATAAAATCACTGAACATTCTTAAAAAATATGTTTAACATAAAAATCTGATTTAGAACAACTTTGTCTGCAAAAATTGACTGTTCCGATGAGATAGTTGTGGCACTTTTATGACGTCAGAAAAGTTTTGTAAAAAAGTTGCAGATTTTTGACTTTTTAATTGCCACTTATACCAAGGTTTTATGGGGATAAAGGGGAGAATGAGATACAAAGTTATACAAAAACAACAACCACCGTTCAGTGTGTCATATGGCAGACAGGACTCTAGAGAAAAACAAGACATTTTGTTCTTTGTTGTCACACAACGGTCAAGAATAATAAGCGCAAATCAAATGTACTTTAAAAGTCAATACAGTACTTCTATCTTACAGCCATTTCAAGTTATTCAGAACCACTCTGGCTATACTTACACAAGTTTTAGCTCAGTATATTTATGCTTCAATTTTCTGAATAAAACAATACCTCTATAAAAGCTTTGTACATACCAGAAATATTTCCTTGAAGCCGCTGAAAAGTTCACGCACAACTTTTCTCATTTGAGGGACTAGCTTGAATATACGAAGAGGTCTCAAGCAACGTAATACCATTAAAAGCTGAGTTCCAGATTTAGCTGGAACATTATGTGGCATCCAGCACAAGAAGATCAGACTGACCTGAAAACCATATATAGATTTGCTATTAGCATTACATTCAAATATCACAAAGATAATACGATATATGATGATAAATACAGTTTAAGTATGTATTGTGAGGATGTGACCATTTCTGTATGCACTTAGTATATGACAAGTACACATGAGTCAGAGTCTTTATTCTTATTTTATTACTTTATAAACGGTGACCAAAATAATTACATGTTGTACCTGGTTGTCAGAAGTGACAACCGCTAAAACTAGCTAATAATTTGGCTCATGCAATAAAATAACAGTGGGTATTTTGGGGCATTTGTCAGGAAATCAATGCTGACCTGTTCCTCAATGTTCAATGTTGGAGACTAGAGCATGTTACTACTGTGATTCATATATCTACTACAGATATCTGTTTAAGAACTGGCAGCATTGCTAAACTGTGGACATAACTTAACTGGAGAAGTAAATTACAGATACAAAATATACAATATTAAGCAGAGTTTATATATTATTGTGATATTATATTTATTATTTTCTTTGCTTAGACTAGATATTGGACAATGGACACATTGCAAATAAACCTAAGTTACAAAAGTTACATAAAAACATTGTTTTATCTATCTATCTATCTATCTATCTATCTATCTATCTATCTATCAATTTCAGGAGACACCTCTCTAAGAAGACCAACTCCTGATGTGGTCCACATTCCTCTAAGTAGTATTCTACATTTCCTGATATGCTACGCAGTGGTGTACCTACCATGTAGGTGGAGAATGCAGCTGCTCTGGGGCTGGCGCTGAGCTTCTGCACCCCATCACTAATTGACTGCATTTTCCTGGAGCCACCACTAGGGGGACAACAGTGTAAGGAGATTTTCACAGCTTTCTGTGTGTTCAATGGTAGCTGTATTAATTACTATGCACTGAGCTCCCCCTATTGATGGCAGAAAGTTTTATCACTCAGAGCTGTATAGGGAATACTTATCAATGTATTTATACCACTTGTCTGGTGTAAATACATTAAAATATTGGAGCTGATTCGTCCCTAGCTGATATAGATTTCAATCTCCTGTACACAAACCACTTAAGATGCTCCAAAATTATTAAGGTGTCTTTTAAAAATGTTGGCACATTTAACTCCAACATGACTGCTCATTAAAACTGGCACACTATATTCCAGTCCCATAATGTTCAGAATGAGCACCATATTAATAAAGCACCTGGGTGATGTTGTGTGAGTATGAATTATTTTTATTTAAAAAATTCTGTTACTTTATAAAAAAAAATAGCAGGGTGCCCTTACTATATTTCACTATGGGGTCCTATGATATCTGTGCAGGACCCTGATGCGATGTACTATTTGTTAGCTCTCTTGTTGACAGAACCACTGCTCTGTATATACAGTATTGCATTTTTTTCTGTAGCTTAAATAGTGGTAGTATATACAACATGTCACCATTACATCAGTTCCTGTCCCCATTTAGGCTTACAATATATACTGTATATATATTGTTGCTATAGAAGCAGTACTGGATACAGTCTCCCTTTTGAAGCACATAAGGTAATAGATTACTAGAAACATTTACATAGGATAAAACTTGCTTACTCACAAGATAAATGAATATGTCCATAACACCTCCAAAATCCCTTATAACAGCTGTGGGAGTGAAAAATAAGCCATCTGCCATAATCTTCAGGTTTAGTTCAATGCTCATGAATATCACAAAAACATACTCTGCAATCTAAAACACAAGCATAAAAAAATCAGCAAATTGAAAAACAGTAAATGAATTAAGAGAATAGCGAAACCTGCAAAATTGTACCTGTAAAGTTGGGGTGTGCATTACCCTTCTGAATGGGGACTCAAACATCATGGAGATGCAGGAACATATGGTGACTACAATCATAACCCAGTCCAGGTATGTCACCAGTCCAAGTAAGTCACTGTCAGAACACAGAAGTAGTTTAGTTTATGTATATTCAAAAATGTACTATTGTAAGCCTTACAAATAGTCTGAATTAGGCTGTAGACGTGTACATGGAATACTAGTTACATAATGTATACATGATGTCCATGAACAATGACAAAAATAGTTACTTCCAAAACCAAATAAAAACCATTGGGGCGGGAACTACAATTTACTGTAACTATGGAAACAAACTAGCATTTAATTTATACCTTCAAATGGTAAAAAAATAGGTATTCATTAACTGCCAAAATAGGATGATTTCAAGCAGAAGGTAAAGCAGGTTTTACTGGATATTAGTATGCAGTATGTATTATGGTTACCTAAAAATGCTACATAATGTTATGCTACGGAAGTCTCTATGTACAAGTGATTATTATTTACTGTTTAGGGAAAACCTATAGACTGAAGGCATTCGCTTGATAAATGGGAAGGAGTAAAGTTCTCAGGAGAAATGGGTTCTCTAGGTGCCCCAATTGTTTGCTTTGAATGGAGGACTTAATTTCCTAAATAGAACGCAACAAAAACTGGATCGGTACTTAATAGGTACTTACAGTACATAGCGCATGCCCATTTGTGGACTTAAAAATTATATATAAGTCAGTGTGTGGGGTCATATTTACCTGACATTTATTTTCTACAGTGTTCAATACTTGGCTTAGCTTCATCAGGAAACAGTTATGAACTGTGACTTCTGCTTAGCTGCTTTGTCTATTGGGAGTATGAAGCACAGTAGTCTGATATACACCCAAATACACACCTTCTCCTGATTTCACAGCAGCTATGTATGTTCAGATTGACTGCCCTGTATACTGTATACACAAGCTTACCAGTAAAGTCAGTATTTTGTTTTATTTGTGTAATTTTTATTTCTGTGTGTCATTATGTTTGTTCTGTTTCATTAATGTATTTATTTTAGTTTTTGGTGGGGTTTTTTTTTTATCTTCTTAGGTTTTTTAAGTTTTGCTGTCATGCATTTTGCTGATGTTATTTTTTGTTATCAGCATAACAATCCATTGTTCTGGCAGATGAGGTGTACCAAAAAATGAGGATGACTGAGAAGGAAGGTGTTAACAACTTTTGCTTAATTTGTATAAAATATATGAGTGGTGCACACTGGTTATGCCTGTTACATGCTCCTTATACATCTCCTCCCTCTCCCTTGCTTGTTTTAAGGGGTTATCCAGCTTCCAAAAATTATCTGCAAATACATCCACATCAGTGTTAAATACTCACTGTTCCCTTGTGAAGCCTTTTCTTTGCTTTATTTAACTTGAGACTCCTTGTATCACTGTTATTTACATGCAGTGACTCTGTGAACAAATGACATTTCCCAAGTAAAATAAAGCGAAGAAAAGGGTGCACAAAGGAAACAGTGAGTATTTAGCACTGCTGTTGATGTATTTGCAGATAATTTTTGGAAGCTGGATAACCCCTTTATTCAGCGACATGGGAATAAATTGAGATGTTTTGTTTCCATTTTTATTATTTGTATATCATTAAAATGTCTATCGATTCTGTGATTTTCATAGTTCCAAGACTTTTCCTTCTTGCTGTTGCAGTTTTAATGTTGAGATGTGCATTTATATCCAATACATGTGGCTGATACCAGCGGCAGCTAGTGTAGTACCTTGACAGGGAAAGTCGGCCCATTTTACTTGGGACTACCCTTTGCTCCTCAATATATATTATCTGTACTCTGTGCATAACCCAGTTCATTTGCTCTTGGAAATTTTCATGTATCAAAATATGACAACCATATCTTGTGCCATCAGCTATCTGCAATTTTATGTATTTATATA
The DNA here is from genome assembly GCA_947044405.1 of Leptodactylus fallax. Taxonomy (NCBI): domain Eukaryota; kingdom Metazoa; phylum Chordata; class Amphibia; order Anura; family Leptodactylidae; genus Leptodactylus; species Leptodactylus fallax. The sequence continues at coordinate 58,860 of CAMRHE010000014.1, read as the reverse complement.
TACAGTTGAAACCAGACGTTTGCATACACTATATAAAAAGACACATATACATGTCTTTCTCACTATTTGACATGAAGTCAAAATAAACCTTTCCTGTTTTAGGTCAATTAGGATTACCAAAATTATTTATATTTGCCAAACGCCAGAATAATGAAAGAGCATTTTTAAGACATTTTTATTATTTTCTGCAAAGTCAGAAGTTTACATACATTTCATTAGTATTTGGTACCATTGACCTTAAATAATAGTTGGTACGAATTTGGGCCCATTGCTCCTCAGAGAACTGGTGTAACTGAGCCATGTTTGTAGGCCACCTTGCTCGCAGCTGCCTTTTCAGCTTTGCCCATAAATTTGCAATAGGATTGAGATCAGGGCTTTGTGATGGCCACTCCAAAACACTGACTTTGTTATCCTTAAGCCACTTTGTAACCAGTTTGGCAGTATGCTTCGGGTCATTGTCCATTTGGAAGACTCATTTGTGTCCAAGCTTTAACTTCCTGGCTGATGTCTTGAGATGTTGCTTCAGTATTGCCACATAATGTTCTTTCCTCATGATGCCATCTATTTTGTGAAGTGCACCAGTCCCTCCTGCAGCAAAACAATCCCAGAACATGATTCTGCCACCCTCGTGTTTCACAGTTGGGATGGTGTACTCAGGCTTGGCCATAATGACCTTTGTTAAGTTTGGAGGAAAAAGGGAGAATCTCGCAAGCCTAAGAACACCATCCCAGCGAGAAAAACATGCATGTGTGTCTTTTTATATAGTGTATGTAAACTTCTGGTTTCAACTGTACATAATCATTTATTTGCTCTTTCATACAGTTTTTCCCACTTTTCCCATTTTTCCTGTTTCATTAATACTCTATCCCCTTGTCTTCATCCTTTAACAGCAACTGGTCTTTGCTGCAGGAAGCCATCAGGTTGTGAACATAGTAATAGTCTCAGTTTACACTAGGTTCACACTAGCATTTAGCTCTCCATCAGGTCCACATAGCCACAGACTATGAAACCAAATAGACCAAAACACCATAGACTACTGAAACCGGCGGAGATAAAAGTCCTCCGTGCAGGACTTTTCTCTCCGTCGATTTTAGACGGAATCTGTGACTGACCCAAACAGGTCAAGAAACAGCAATGGGTGGCACCAAAGGGCACATACAGGTCATTAGACAAAGTAGACTCTGAGAGAGAGCAGTATGGTGGGCAGAGCATGGATGCCAGCAAAGAGTGGTAAGTAGAAATGCCAGTGCCTACTACAGATGAGGAGAGCCAGAGGATCCACTTTAATTCAGCCTTGGGTTTGAAACATTCCTTCTGACTTATTCCTTGGAACTGGCATAAGCACCTAACTAGCATGAACATTTCCTGGCACCAACTCATAGGGATCCCTGTGACAAAGGGTAGCAGGATGATCACTGTTAAAATGTATGACAATGACAAACATTTCTAATGCGCTTTTCTTATGAAGACTCAAAGTGCAGGGAGCATTGTGGAGTCGAAAAGTTAGTGTCACAAGAGTCACTTGTTTGCACAGGGAGCCAATTTACCCATCAGTATATTTATGGTACCAGAGTACCCAGAGGAAACCCACGAAAACATGGGGAGAACATACAAATTCCATGTAGATGTTGCCCTTGCCTGGATTCAAACCCAAGACTCCAGCAGAACGGCATAACCTACCTACAACTTATTTAAGAAAATTACACAAAAACAAATGTAATACATTTTATTTTTATACAGTATGCTGAATTGCACTGTAGCAATTCGGTGACCCTTAAAACTATTCATCCCTCTGCGTTCCACTTTCTCATGCAATCTCCAACCATCTCCAAGCAATCTCCAAGGAGTTGTGTCAAGTTTGCAACTTATCCTCTGTGCGCAGAAAAGTTGTAGAACATTGAAGGTCCGACTGATGAGGCCTCCACCGATTACGTGATTACCTGTCTTAATGTAGCAGCAGCTGTGTCGGCACACTGCATCTCCATTCAACTCTATGGAACCCCTAGAGATAACTGAGCGGGGTCCCCTTGACTGGGACTATGAATCTACAACTTATCCGCTGTCCTTGGCAAAACCCCTTTACTGACATGTTGGGTCCTTTGTGTTGAATTAAGGCCCTTTGTAAGGCCATCTTATACAACTAATCTACCATTATCAGGAGCCTCTTCATCCTTTTGTACTGAACCCTTTCTGTGCACATGCTATAAGTAAAATTTAAGGACTCAGTAGTGCTACGTAAAATGTTTGTGGATTTTCAATTATGATAGAGAACTAACAATATCTTTGAAATTTCTCACAAAGATAACAAAATAAATACTATAAATAAGTATGAAGATAATGACCTATAAAATAAAAATGAATACAACTGCTGTAATTAGATGCTGGACTGATTAAACTGGGAAGAGCTGTGTATGACTTTCTAGACGATGAAGACTTCCTTGGCATGTGGCTTTAGGTTCTTATCTTAGTGATACACAGTATGGACCTGCCAGGGTTCTTCCCGTTATGGTATAAGCCATTAATTATATTTCCCAAGTGACATCAAATGCTCTTGCCTGATATGAATTTCTCTGACATAGAAAGAATCCAGACAATTTCAGTCCATTACATGGATTAAGCCCACATAAGGAGAAAAATGTGCTACAAAGTACTTTGTCTTTACTGCAACAAAATCTGTTCCGTTTATGAAATTCTGACAGATTACAGCTGTAGAAACTTGTATGAAAGACTATTATGGGATTTGTTATTAAGAGTGGATGAAAAGGAAGATCTGTGGAGATGGATTGAGCAGACTAAACAGAAGATGAAGGAAAGGAAGAGAATAATGAACATTATCAAACCGATATGAGGCTTGGCAAATAGCTTCTGGACACAAGCTGTAAAGGAACAGATGAGAATAAAGTGTATGCTGAGCCCCAGACCACTGTAATATGATTGTAGGATTATTGCTGAATTATATAGGTAAGCAAGTAACATGCAGTGAATAAGAAGGAGACAGGGTCATTCCTGTATACTTCCTATTCTAGATGATGGGTTTACCAAAAAAATCACTGCAGTTTATATACAGTGAGACGAAGTCTGGAATTTTGTTGAAAACGTAGATTGCCTTGAGACAAGCGAAGCTGGAAATATCTGGCTATAACATCCCTTGTACAGGCCCCACCAGAATATAACGCTCCCTTTACCGGCACCCATGCAGTATAACACTCCTTTTACTGGTTCCCACTGGGTGTCATGCCCCATTTTTCAGCCGCCGAATGGTTTACTGCCCCTCCAATGGTATAATTCCCCCTTTACTGGCCCCCACACGATATAATGTCCTCTTTACCAGCGTCCACACATTATAACGCTCCCTTTAAAGGCCCCTACAAGGTATAATGTCTCATTTACTGGCACCCACATGGTATAACGCCCCATTTTCTGGCCCCACACAGTATATTGCCTCCTTGTTAGACCCCATAAAAGTTTAGTGCCTCCTTTACTGGCCTCCACATAGTAAACGCCCCTTTATATATGCCCCATTTACTGCCCCTTCCCAATATATGCCCCATTTACTGGTCCCCATATAGTAAGGTCTCCCCATAGTGACTTTAGGCCACTACCTGCTGGGTTACTTCAGCAGGTAATGGCTGCTATTTACTTACCGATCCCTTCTCCTGTCCACTAGCTGCCTCCATCTTCGTTTCCCCTTCAGCTTCCAGTAGGTCCAGTGCATCACACTGAATAGCATCAGCCATGTCGTGTGGAAAGCACAGGGCCCACTGGAGGGCTGAAAGGAAAGTGGCGATGGAGCCATGGACAGGAACTGGGATCGGAAAGTAAGTAGCGGCCTATTAAAAAAAAAAAAAGCAGGGGTCGATTGGGCCCCATAAGGATGTGGGCCCCATAGCTGCCTCTATAGCTTCTATGGTGTTAGTTCCACCAATGCAACTAACTGGATAAATTGTTATAGAGGGTAAAAAAAACATATATGGGACTTCTCAAGTCATCTATTTGATTCATTATTGCCATCTGAGTCCTGCTCATTCAAACTAAGATATAAAACGATGGGGATCTTCCTAAATTGTATTTGTCCATTTGCGCAAAAGATGTGGGATTTAGTGTCTAAAGGCTATTTTTCCCCTTGTACATCATTTCGTCATAGGCTATATCATAGATTACATCTCTCTTCAATTGTGACTGATTTAGTATAGCTATAATAGCAGCCTTGAGGATTAGGGCTGGCAGAACCTGTACCACAGGACTTTGGGCAGGGATTTTATACTTTGTACGAAGGCTGTTCTGTATATTTCGTCTACAGCTGGAATACTGTAAGGTGTAAGGTTATGTTTTTCATTATGCTGTAATAAAGATGTGGACATTTTTCACCAACATATTGATTCTGTGTAGGTTTATGGAACATAATGTAGTTGGTATTATTGGCTGCTAGCTGGCCTTGGTCCAGTTTGCAGTCAAAGTAGTCAATAATTGTGTATAGATTATTACTTTTATATAAAATGCGCAGCTGGAGATGCTTAGGGTATTACTACTGAAGAAATTTGGATAGATTCTTATAAATCGGAACTAGGGCAAAATTGTTGTTTTTGCAGGTTATGATTATGTGAATGGTTTAGCTTACCCACGCATCACCCTAGAGAGCTGCTCTTAGGCTGGGTTCACATCAGCATTTGGCTCTCCGTGTGAAATCAGAAAAGGGAATAACTCTCCTTGTGGAGAGCACCAGTGAAGGTGTGTAGAGTTTTGAATTGCCTTTTTGCCCTCTACTAAGCATCTTCATATCACAAGGCATTATGGGAAAAGGAGCTAAGAAGCTCAAGCGCCCTCTGTTGGATGTAACAAATCCTCAATTTGCTTTTGACCCACTGAGTCTTGAGAAAGCAAAAGAGATATTAGCCAAGCCAGTATCACTCATATGAGGGATTTTGTCCCTCATCAGTGCAGAGCAGAGCGAAACTGGCTGGCTTGGTGGGAGGCAATGAGTGGCTCAGAAAAGGGAATCCCACCAAGCCAGCCAGTTTCACTCTGCTCTGCACTGATGAGGGACAAAATCCCGAAACAGCGCTGTATGCAGATGAGTGATACTGGCTTGGCTAATATCCCTTTTGCTTTCGCAATACTCAGTGGGTCAAAAGCAAATTGAGGATTTGTTACATCCAACAGAGGGCGCTTGAGCTTCTCAGCTCCTTTTCCCATAATGCCTTGTCATGTGAAATCAGGCAGAAAGGATACATGACGGACAGCAACCAATCTGTTTTTTTTTTTGGTTTTTTTTAACATTGAGCTCTATGGAAAGCGGAGTACAAAAGGATATTAATCTGTTTGTGTCCATTTTGCAAATTGTTTTTTTCCCTCTGCACATACTCAGAAAGAAGAATGGGGAAAAAAACAAAAACAAAAAAAAAAAACGGATTGGTCAAAAACGGACACAAATGGAACACAAACGGACACAAACAGTCAGTTTTTTTGACGGACACCCTAAAAAGACAGATATGGGTATCCTCTGTGGACCAAATCCTTTTTGGACTAAACATTTTTTTTTTTTTTTTTTTTTAAACGGTTCACAAGCTGACGCACATTAGGAGCAAGTGTGAACCCAGCCTTATAGAGAGGGAGATACATAGCGCTTTACTAATAAATAATATTTGCATAATCCAAGAAGGAGGACATGATGGTATGAATTTTTATTCTGGATCTGTCTTGTTCTTGCATAAATGACTATACAGTGGGGAAAAAAAAGTATTTAGTCAGCCACCAATTGTGCAAGTTCTCCCACTTAAAAAGATTAGAGAGGCCTGTAATTGACATCATAGGTAGACCTCAACTATGAGAAACAAAATGAGAAAACGTATCTAGAAAATCACATTGTCTGATTTTTTAAGAATTTACTTGCAAATTATGGTGGAAAATAAGTATTTGGTCACCCACAAACAAGCAAGATTTCTGCCTCTCACAGACCTGTAACTTCTTCTTTAAGAGGCTCCTCTGTCCTCCACTCATTACCTGTAGTAATGGCACCTGTTTGAAATTGTTTTCAGTATAAAAGACAGCTGTCCACAACCTCAAACAGTCACACTCCAAACTCCACTATGGTGAAGACCAAAGAGCTGTGGAAGGACACCAGAAACAAAATTGTAGACCTGCACCAGGCTGGGAAGACTGAATCTGCAATAGGCAAGCAGCTTGGTGTGAAGAAATCAACTGTGGGAGCAATAATTAGAAAATGGAAGACATAGAAGACCACTGATAATCTCCCTCGATCAGGGGCTCCATGCAAGATCTCACCCTGTGGGGTCAAAATGATCACAAGAACAGTGAGCAAAAATCCCAGAACCACACGGGGGGACCTAGTGAATGACCTGCAGAAAGCTGGGACTAATGTAACAAAGGCTACTGTCAGTAACACACTACGCCGCCAGGGACTCAGATCCTGAAGTGCCAGACGTGTCCCCCCTGCTTAAGCCAGTACATATCCGGGCCCGTCTGAAGTTTGCTAGAGAGCATTTGGATGTTCCAGAAGAATATTGGGAGAATGTCATATGATCAGATGAAACCGAAGTAGAACTGTTTGGTAGAAACACAACTCATCATGTTTGGAGGAGAGTGAATGCTGAGTTGCATCCGAAGAACACCATACCTACTGTGAAGCATGGGGGTGGCAACATCATGCTTTGGGGCTGTTTCTCTGCAAAGGGACCAGGACGACTGATCCGTATACATGAAAGTATGAATGGGGCCATGTATCGTGAGATTTTGAGTGCAATCATCCTTCCATCAACAAGTGTATTGAAGATGAAACGTGGCTGGGTCTTTTAGCATGACAATGATCCCAAGCACACCGCCAGGGCAAAGAAGGAGTGGCTTCGTAAGAAGCATTTCAAGATCTTGGAGTGGCCTAGCCAGTCTCCAGATCTCAACCCCATAGAAAAACTTTGGAGGGAGTTGAAAGTCCGTGTTGCCCAGCGACAGCCCCAAAACATCACTGCTCTAGAGGAGATCTGTATGGAGGAATGAGCCAACATACCAGCAACAGTGTGTGCTAACCTTCTGAAGACTTACAGAAATCGTTTGACCTCTGTCATTGCCAACAAATGATATATAACAAAGTATCAAGATGAACTTTTGTTATTGACCAAATACTTATTTTCCATCATAATTTGCAAATAAATTCTTAAAAAATCAGACAATATGATTTTCTGGATTTGTTTTCTCATTTTGTCTCTCATAGTTGAGGTTTACCTATGATGTCAATTACAGGCCTCTCTCATCTTTTTAAGTGGGACAACTTGCACAATTGGCGGCTGACTAAATACTTTTTTTCCCCACTATACATATCATTAATTTTTTTTTTCCTCATATGGGTTTCTAGCTTAGCATCTAGAAGCAGCTTTCACTGTCCCTTCAAACAGCTTACTGGCACAGGTCCCAGGTGTCGGACCACTGGTGATTTTATATTGATGGTCTATCCTAAGGAGAAGTCATCAATAGTAAACTTCAAGAAAGTCTCTTTAATGCTAAGGTCCCACATAGCGAGCCACAGCCAAAAAGCGATGGAAAAAACCATAGTGGAAACGCATTGTGTTTTTTTTCCACAGCGCTTTTCACAGAAAGTCCGCAGAGTTTTCTGTTGCGGACTTTCTTCCCCTATTATTCCTATGTGGAAAATGCCAGAGTTCCCATAGGTATAATTGACATGCTTGCAAAGAGGCTCGCATTTTTGAAATCACAGCATTTCCGTTTTAGATTTTTTTCTGCTATTTATGGATAGGATTAGCCAGAATCCCATCCACTTTGCAGGTAATGTAAAACGTGAGGTTTTTTGCTGCAGCCAAAATGCTGTGTTTATGCAACGTGGGGCCCCACCTAAGGCTAAGGTCCCACTTTGCGGAATGCAGCTATAATACACTTCAGGAAAAAATGCAGTGGGAACGCATTATGTTTTTTTCTGCAATGTTTTTCATTGCGTTTATGCTGCATTTTTCTCTGCATTTTTTTTCTCTTTTATTAAGTCTACAGAGAAAATATATGCATTTTCTCAGGTAAAATTGGCATGCTTTATTTTTCAAGAATGCATGCATTTTTTAAAACGCTGCTTTTCCCAGTGTTTTTTGCACAATGTGTGGATGAGATTAGCCAGGTACTGTAAATGCAGCGTTTTTTCTGCTGCATTTCCGCAGCTGCTTTTTCGCAATGTGGGGCTTTAGCCTAAAGCAACACTCCAGTGATTTTTTTTTTTTCTTCTTTCATTAGGTACCTATTCTCCCAATATATATAATTCAATACTGGTGTCCCCCAGAAGGTAGAGACGGTACTGTTTCTAGCTGTCCATATAATGCTGTGCTGAGACACCATGGGAATGATAGCAAAGCAATAAGAAAGTTACATTTTAAATTTAACATGGAGTCTGAAGAGAAGTAAAAAGGATGGTAAACTTCAAAGATATGATTGTGATATACACAAAAAAAACTGTGAATGTGAAGACTGGAGACAGATATACAATATGTTTTCCCTAGGGTGCTTCTTTAAGCAATTATTTTAGATTCATGCCGAACCAGTTGGATTTCAGCACCACAGGATGCTGGATGTATAGAATTTTAATATAGACAAGCTTAATGCAGAGTATAAAAATTAATGTACTTACTATAGTTGATGGTATTTTGTGTTTTTCACGGCTCCAGTAATAGGATCTGTTTTTGAGCTACATAAAACATGAAATACAGCAAAATAAGCAACAATATTTCTTTCTAGGACAGTTTTTAAATATAAATTAACAAATTACAAAAAATTCTACAATGCTGTTATTTAGATTTAGAATAAAACCAGTACACGGATAAATGAAATAAATAAAAAATTACAATTGAAAGGCCTATGTGTTAAAATTGAAACTATATAGAACCCAACACAATGACATAGGGAGAAAACGTAGTCTTATATACCATGCATATATAACTGCATTAGTGTTTAAAAGGGTTCTCCAGCTTCCAAAACTTATCTCCAAAAACATCCACAGCAGTACTAATCCTCACTAAGTCCCCTTGTGCACCCTTTTCTTTGCTTTATTTTACTTGAGACTTCTTGTATCGCTGTTATTTACATGCAGTGAATCTGTGAACAAACTACAGTTCCAATAATTCCTCTCCCTGCTCTCACTCTGTATGTTTACTGCTCACAGGAGGGAGGGGGGAGGGAGCTTTAAGGAAACATTATAGGACATGTGACCTCAGATGTAGGAGTGATTTATTATCTGTGACTTCATTGGAGGGGGGAATGGAGAAGGGAGGGGTACACAGAGAGTGAGAGCAGGCAGATGAATCATGGGAAATGTAGTTTGTTCACAAATTCACTGCATGTGATACAAGGAGACTCAAGTAAAATAAAGCCAAGAAAAGTCTGCATAAGGGGACAGTGAGTATTTAGCACTGCTGTGGATGTATTTGCAGATATTTTTTGGAAGCTGAATAACCCCTTTAATATAATGTTGAACTACTCCTACAAGTAGAGTTGATGAAAGGTAGAGCAATCGTATGGAATAAAATGGAAACACTAATGAAATCCATCCCATCAAAACATCATACCACACTGCAGATATGAGTCCATTTCAGATATTCAGTAAGAAAATAAGACAAAGCAATTTTTAAATTTTAAAGCTGATATAATGTGGAGATGTGTGAAAGATTTTATCTGGCAGCCGTGATATTCTAGGCTTCTGTCTAGTAAAGAATAAAATGCAGCCTTAACAAAAATATTATTAAGAGTGATAACAACATAAGGAAATGAAAAGCAGATAGATATGGGTGTTAAATGAAAAATACAAGACAAACAAGTTCCAAAATCACAACATCTTTTTTTCCAGCACTACCTAGAATACTGTGCATCTTAGTTTTTATATTTCCAGTAACAGAGAATGATCTTAATCTTAGTAAAATTTAGTACAAAGTCTTGGCTGTAAGGAAAGTGTTGCCTGACAAGGGACCCTAGAACAAAGAGAGGTCAATACTATAAATATAATCTAATGAGTAGATCCAAGCTTGAAAGTGCAATATGAACCAAAAAGTCAATCACTTCTATAAATAGACACACAAGAGTCTCAGGAGACTTGTAACACATTAATGGCTCTGTAGGGTACAAAAAAAAAAAAAAATCACAATCACTGGTGATCAGCTACTGGGTCCTCAACTCTCCAGTCTGAGGACCCAGTAGGAAAGCAAACTACTGTACATTTAAGTTTCCAACACTCCTGGTGGAAGATATAAATGTTGCCCCTTCCATCTTCCCTAAGAGTGCGGACAACCAGCCTGCCTTGCCCATGTACTTTACTAAATGGTCAGCCATTAATTTGGACTTTTCCCCTGCAGCTTCTTCCAATTATCAGAGGTTTCCAAACCCTGACTGAGGGCGAGGGTGATCAGCTGATTTTTGGGTTTTAACAGGATTTGTCTTGATCAGATATTAATATATGAGCCGTAAATAGATAAGACACAGTCAAAAGAAAAGGCACACTTCCATACATTATAAACAAAATACTGGTTTGTGTGTGTGTACTGTATGTGTCAACAACATGAAGTTAGGAAATTATTCTAGCTTTTCCCCTGTTGTGTGAGGACCTCTTGACCTTTTAAAAGTCAGGTTGGGACTATAAATCAACCGTTATACAAAAGCTATTATTCCAGAATTATCTCTGCATAGCTGAAAAGGTTAGAGAACAAGTAGCATATTTAACTCTGGGCGTTCCATTTATGTGCGCTTCTTCCTAGAAATAAATGTCACTGGTTTTGTCTGCATACACAGATCCATTGCAGGGCAGCAAGTTTGCACTTTCATTTTTTTTTTAGAATTCTGGTTTAAGTAGAGTAAGGTGAGATGCTGCTTAAACACACTTTCTATTCTTCCATTCATATGGTCAGAATGTTACTGGGAAAACAGACAATTAATTATGCCCTTTATGGTTTTCATTTACTGTATAAGAGATTGTCAATACACTTTAGAATATAGGACTTGTCTCACCAAAACAATTTCCCAACTATTTACAGGATAGATAGATAGATTGATAGCTAGATAGAGATCCTACCACCATTCATGAGAATCGAAGTTAAATGTCATCCTTCAACAGAGCAAAGGCCATGCATGCATGTGTGCTGCTGCTCCATTCATTCTTGATGGAACACAAGAGATAGTTGTGTGCTGTACTCAGCTATCTCCATCAGTCCAACCCCCTGCTGGCAGCCCCCCAGGCAACCTGGATAGGTGATAAGTTGTTGTGATGGAACAACCAGTTTAATGTTAGCTGATCTTGGCAATACCAAAAAGATCCACCCACAATTTATTATATATTGGGTGCTTCTCACCTCCCTACTGATGCCACACTTCACATGTCACAACAAATAAACAAAATACCTTGGAACAGCTATAGGGGACAATATGTTAGTTCCGAGATGCACAATGTTACTCAAAATATGCCAAACTGGTAAATGAATAAATAGCACAAACTGTATAGTGTTAATGACAGTAATATAGGTGATACGGTATTGTACACAAAATCATTGCATCCTTTTAATCCGATGCATTTCCCTCTGACGAAACATCAGGAGTTTATCAGAGACTTTTAGTTTGTCTTATAATAGAAGAACATTCAGCAGATACATTTTTATAAAGACAGGTATAACTGTAAATCAGTGAAACATATAGAAATAAAAATTAATACAATTCCCACCCACAAAAGCAGCGAGAGCAAATAAGGATCCTCTCACAATTCGTAGAACTGAAACCGACTGACCGTGACATCAGTTATGTGACCCTAGCATTCAGCTTATTGTCCAGTAGACAGGCTACTAGTAAGATATTGAGGATCAGAACACATACAGTATTACTACAGCATCATCTCATCATCACATCTGTAGAGAAGAAAATGTTATATTCCTCCTGTGTCTCCTCTGTTTTTTGTATTGTTGATTTTTTTTTTCACCTAGAGACAGACAGCAATGTAACTATACACATAGTGAGGTAGTTATAATAAAGATCTGTTTCTACCATTATTTCTATTTAGAAGTGTCCTGTGTGCCAACCAAACACCTGTATGTAATCCAGTTGCCTACTGAATGCCAAGGGTCACATCATGTGTCACATTACCAACACCATGTTTAGTCCTATTCTGTTAGTTCATGCATGTATTACACAGGACTGATCCATGAGTTGTACAGTTCTGTGCCAAAAGGGGTGTGCACTGATATAATAAATGTATGTGAATAGAATTTTAAATGCATGTATATTAGAAAATTGTAATATATCCTGTTCTATAGACAAATTAAAAAGATAAAAACTGAAACATCCCTTTAAGAACACACTGGGTTACATGTACAATATTACTGAATGACCCACTTCTAACCAGTTAGGATCACCTAAAGTAAGGTATAACCTTATAAGAGGCACACACAGTATTGTCCAACAAAGTTAAGCAGCATGTAGAGAAGGCGCAGATACATATATGTTGGTTGGTAGGATCATGGCCCATGTTCAGGACTGCGAAGGACCATTCTTCTGTGGTTAATGGCAGTGTTTCATAATAATAATACAGTATATCTGCTCTGAGGTTGGCTGAATATAGTTGTAATTATTTATATTACTAACCCGGAGCAAATGCCATTGAGGGACATGGGTTTTCCCTGGTATTTGCATCTATATTGGTAGGGGCACTCTGTTGTGCTATATTGTTTGTAAAAGTGGAATACTTCAATTGTTATATTAAAGGTTATGTTTTAATTTATTTTTTTCATGACTTATATGTTAGTTTTCTGGCATTAACACAATATTTTGAATGTCCCATTCTTCTGATGGCAATTGTTAAAGCATAGATTTCTTTAGGCATGTGTAATCTGAGTCATGTGAACCGCAGTCTGTTTTGAGACACATAGAGCAGAACTTTCAGAGTGAAAGTCATCTTAGTAGTAGGCAGCCTCATTCATTTACGCATTTTTTTTTTAAAGCCAAAGCTATAAGGAAATATTCTAGTAGTGCAAAATTGTCAGACATTGTCTACAATCAATGATCTTCTGTTTCTGAAACTTAATTTTGGTCTATGGCTGACTTATGGTTGTACTTGTAATCGCAGAAAGTCGTACAGCATCCAAATTTGAGCTATTATTCCTGAATTATCTCTGCATAGCTGAAAAGGTTAGATAACAAGAAGCACATTTAGCTCTCGGTGAACCATTTATGTACATTAGTGCTTAAAAATAAATGTCACTGCAATTTTCTGCAAATACACATCCACAGCCAGGCAGCAAGTTTGTACTTTCATTTTATTAAGTATTCATATTCAGTGGTTAATTTCTAGTGGCACGAAACTGTCCACTACCAAAACTGTAATTATTGGCTTGTTATTGGCAGTGAATTATAGTCTATGGCTGATTTAGGATTATGTATAACCACAGAAGTACTGGGTGATAAATCTTAGTATGATCATAAAGTCTATCACACACTATAATTAATTCCTGGAGTGTGACATACTGTTGTAGTACAGTATATTTCTGTAGCTGAAATATGACAGTGAAGCTCAGGCTAAAGATTGTTCAAAGATAAAAACATTTTACCACAGTATAAGTATTTACTTTTCCTTCACTTTTCATTCTTTCAGCACATAAAGGCCGTGTTTATTTTCTTTAGAAGGATTGTTTCATCAAGAGAACTTCTTTGCAGAACAATCTGAGCACAGAGATCAGATGATCATCACAATCTAAAATGAATAAATTGCATTTCCACCACAAAAAGTGGCTCCCTCCTATTGCTACTGAGACGTACACCACCAATGAATGTCAAGAATTAAGTGGGAATTAGGGGGATAGTAGGACAAGACAGTAGCAAGAAATTGTAAGATGAAACTTAACATTTAAGATCCTGTAAAAATAAAATAAAGACTAAAACCAAAAATCCTTGGGAAGAATGGCCATGATAATTTTGAGAGTAGTGAGTCCCCTGAATACCACTCATAACCACTCAATCAAATAAACAACAAGACAGAGTAAAATAATAACAATAAGGGAAATTAACCTCAATTCTGAATGGTGTAAATTACTGCCATATGACATGTATATAATGGGGTAATGTACTGTATGTAATGTGGCAAAGCATAGAGCAATATTGTCGTTAAAAATTTGTGTGCCACATAAACCTCCTTGGCATTCTATTTGCCACAATCTATTATATATGTGCGAACATGCTACAATGTTAGGACTCACTGCTATAACATATGGTCACTTGCTCACTGTCAAAATTCTGTAGCAAGGCATAAGCAAGTACACCAATAGTGCGACCAATATATAGAAACCAAGCACTGGTAAATATAGACAGAAGCACAGCGGAGCCAGGCTATGATAATACTTATCTTATCTGTTCTGTGGTTTATCTGATTGCCATAGTGTACAATTATTTTTGAGTGGTATTCAGGGGACTCACCACTCTCAAAAGTGGCTTACAGGATTAAGTTCTATCTTAAAATTTCTTGCTACAGTCTTGTCCTACTATCCCCCCAATTCCCATTTAAATTATCACAATTTAGCTTCAGAAACCCTCTGCACTCGGTCAGTTATCACTTGAATAAGTTGGGGTTGGGCATACAGTACATTTCCATTACAGTGGAAGCTGCAGGAGAAATGTAGAATTACATTTAATCATGGAATGCACCAGAATGAGAGCTACATTTTGTTAGTGGTTCTCAGCCTTAACAAATAGAGGACAAATGAAAAAACCTCTTTAATACAAAAGGGATACTGAATTAACAGCAGCATGGCAGACCATTACAGCAGCTTGGTTGACTATAACAAAAATATAACATATGAAAGGAAAACATAGTTGTATTGTGTTTTTCACTCACGCATTAAATCGTGCTCGAACAATCACCCGACAGAAGTTCCTAAACCTGTGTTCTCGACCAACTATGAAAAGGGGCTTGTCAAAGTATGGGTGATTCTCTCTTAATTCTTCTTCTTGAACTTTCCTGGTAAAATGTACATATGACTAAGTTAGTTGCCGTGCCATCATTAAATTCTAAAATCCACAAACATAAAAGCACAAATACCTTTTCATTTCTGCCTGTTCCTTCTTTTCCTGGATCATTTTGATTTCACTGTCTTCTCTCTGAGCATTTCTGTACCGTACAGTGTTGGAGTGCTACAGTTTTCAGAGGAAAATGGAATGAGAATGAGACTTATTTTGGTTCATGTTAGACTAATAAACTTCATGTGACAAAAAAAAAAATTAAATGAATAAGACTTTAAAGGATTTTCCAATTTTATGGAAAAAAGATTAGTGATATAAAAATGCAAAATAGTAGTTTCTGCATATTTCGCAAAGATAAAGACACTGCAGCACCCTATATATAAAATTCCCTTCTAATATAACTTCTGCTTTAAAATGTAACAGTTGTTTTAGGTGAATTTTAGAATTAGCTGTCATGCCTGTGTGCATGAGAGAGAACAAGAAATAAATAAATCGTTTCTTATCATTATATGACTTGTGTATAGAGGTTTTCATCCCTCAACAGGCTCTGTATCTAAGGCTATGTTCATGCACCGAGGATTTTGCCAGGACTTAGGCACAGATTCTACACCTAGGTTCTGACAACATCCTATGAAATTTCGCTAACAATAAATTACATGGAAATTAGGTTTTGTATAACTGTTTTACAAGCTCAGGAAAATAACTGTGTGTAATAATAAACAATGCCTATTTTAAAATCCATAGCATATTAAAAAGGTTGTCCAGACCCACCAAAGATGGATACTGAGGACCCATCCACAGGATAGATCATGAGTATCAGATTGGTTGCGTTCGACACCCGGACATAACACCAATCAGCTGTTTTGATTGCCAGAAGCTGTATACAGATACTCTACATTTTCTGACGGCACTGCTGCAGTGTATGGGGCTTCATACACTGTATGCAGCTTCCTGTCTGTACAATGTAGCAGTAGCGCCAGGAACTGCATTTCTGCCACTATTCAAGTGAACCTTATTCCAGCTGTATAACTGGTGCATGGCTTCTGGCAGCCAAAACAGATGATTGACGTGGGGTCTGTGTGTTGGACCTCGGTTGATATGATACTGATAACCTATCCTGTAGATAGGTCATCAGTATATAACTTCATTACGTCATGAACAACCCATTTAAAGAGGTTTTCCAGCCCGAAACATTTATGATTTATTTACTGTATAGGTCAGTGTTTCTCAACCTTTTCAATCCAAGTTCTCCCTCTTTATAACAGTTCCAGCCAAGTACCCCAATGGACACTGTTGTGTCCATCATGTATAGGGCCAGTTTTAGACAAAATGTGGCCCTGTGCAAAATTAAAAGCGGGCCTCAAATAGTGACTAATACCAATCACACCATCGTATTCAGAAGCAGTGCAGCATTTCCAGCAGTGTTGCCTGAACAAAATAAATCATACAAAGATACTAGAACCAATAATACCTCTACTCAAGACCCAGATAGTACACTACCTCCACACCTGACTACTTCCATTACCACAGCATAGTGACGCAACGACAATAGTAGTTCACTACAAAGTAAGAGGGCTCTCTTATGTACCCTAAAAAGTAAAGTGCCCACATATTTCTAACCTAATAAATATCAGATCAATTAACATTTACTAATAACCCCCCTTTGTGTCCCCAAAACACTTATAATACCTATTTTTATGCCCACACACAATATAAATGACTACATTTGTACCGTCTAATAGATTTTTGCACCCCCTTATCAGTTACAGTGGGTAGGGAAAGTATTCAGACTCCTTTAAATTTTTCACTCTTTGTTTCTTTGCATCCATTTGTTAAAAAGCTCATTTTATTTCTCATTAATGTACACTCGGCACCCCATCTTGACAGAAAAAAAACAGAAATGTAGATATTTTTTCAAATTTATTAAAAAAGAAAAACTGAAATATCACATGGTCATAAGTATTCAGACCCTTTGCTCAGTATTGAGTAGAAGCACCCTTTTGAGCTAGTACAGCCATGAGTCTTCTTGGGAATGATGCAACAAGTTTTTCACATCTGGATTTGGGGATCCTCTGCCATTCTTCCTTAAAGATCCTCTCCAGTTCCCTTCAGGTTGGATGGTGAATGTTGGTGGACAGCCATTTTCAGATCTCTCCAGAAATGCTCAATTGGGTTGAGGTCAGGGCTCTGGCTGGCCAGTCAAGAATGGTCACAGAGTTGTTCCGAAGCCACTCCTTTGTTATTTTAGCTGTGTGCTTAGGTTCATTGTCTTGTTGGAAGGTGAACCTTCGGCTCAGTCTGAGGTCCAGAGCACTCTGGAAGAGGTTTTCTTCCAGGATATCTCTGTACTTGGCTGCATTCATCTTTCCTTCAATTGCAACCAGACGTCCTGTCCCTGCAGCTGAAAAACACCCCCATAGTATGATGCTGCCACCACCATGTTTCACTGTTGGGATTGTATTGGGCAGGTGATGAGCAGTGCCTTGTTTTCCCCACACATACTGCTTAGAATGAAACAACAAAAAGTTCAATCTTCGTCTCATCAGACCAGAGAATCTTATTTCTCATAGTCTGGGAGTCCTTCATGTGTTTTTTGGGAAACTCTATGTGGACTTTCATATGTTTTGCACTGAGGAGAGGCTTCCTTCGGGCCAATCTGCCATAAAGCCCCGACTGGTGGAGGGCTGCAGTGATAGTTGACTTTGTGGAACTTTCTCCCATCTCCCTACTGCATTTCTTGAGCTCATCCACAGTGATCTTTGGGTTCTTCTTTATCTCTCTCACCAAGGCTCTTCTCCCACGATTGCTCAGTTTGGCTGGCCGGCCAGTTCTAGGACGAGTTCTGGTCATCCCAAACTTATTCCATTTAAGGATTATGGAGGACACTGTGCTCTTAGCAATTCTTTTGTAACCTTGGCCAGATCTGTGCCTTGCCACAATTCTGTCTCTGAGCTCCTTGGGCGGTTCCTTTGACCTCATGATTCTCATTTGCTCTGATATGCACTGTGAGGTCTTATATAGACTGGTGTGTGCCTTTCCTAATCAAGTCCAATCAATTTAATTCAACACAGCTGGACTCCAATGAAGGAGTAGAACCATCTCAAGGAGGATCAAAAGGAAACAGACAGCATGTGAGTTAAATATGAGTGTCACAGCAAAGGGTCTGAATACTTATGACCATGTGATATTTCAGTTTTTCTTTTTTAATAAATTTGAAAAAATATCTACATTTCTGTTTTTTTCTGTCAAGATGGGGTGCTGAGTGTACATTAATGAGAAATAAAATGAACTTTTTTGCTTTTAGCAAATGGCTGCAATGAAACAAAGAGTGAAAAATTTAAAGGGGTCTGAATACTTTCCGTACCCACTGTATAATAGAGCTCGCTTATAAACAATAGCCCCACTTATAAATACTTTACTACTGTTCTCTTACAAATAATAATCCCACACTATATATAATGGTTCTCACCTCCCCCCCCCCCCCCGCAATAAAGAATAGTTCCCCGGGCTCAATAAAAAACAATCTTTGTTCACAAATTATCGCATTGGCAGTAATTGTCCCACCTTATAAATAATAGCCCCCCCTTCATAAATAAGTGCTCCCTTATCAGTATTAGTCCTCCCTTATAACAGTCTGCCCTTATAAATAAGTGTCCCCTTATCAATAATAGTCCTCCCTTATAAACAAGTGCTACCTTATTAGTAAGAGCCCTCCTTCTTAATAAAGACCTCCTTATCAGTAATAGTTTTGCCTGCCTCATAACTAATAGTTCACCCTTATAAATAGTGCCTCTTATAAAAAGTAGATCCCCAGTCTTGTAAATAGTCATCCCTAAATAAGTGCCCCCTTGTCAGTAATAGTGCTCTTGTAATGTTACTTTTTAGAAAATAATAAATCTTACACTCAGCTTACCACAATCCTCTGATAAGTGTAGCAGCCTAAGCCTCCCCCTGCTGTTACACTCGGCACAGGTCCGGCATGGGTGGCGCGATGCTGTGACATAATCATATCACCTGCGCCAAGAGGCTGATGTCCTGTGCATCACTCTCGGTCTTCTATGACAGAGCAGGGACTTAGAACTGTATTGACATGTTGTGCATACCAGTACTGTTTAAACCTATGACAGAGCAGGGATATTCTAAGTGAAACTTCCCTGACCAACAGTCGGATGTTCTGGATCCCGGGGGCCCCTTTGGAAACTGGCCCCTTGGGACTTGCCCAGTTTTTGCCCTCCCCCCAAAGCTGGCCCTGATCATGTGACAAATCCTGCTCCTGAGTGGAGAAGAAAAAATAGTGTACATGGCACGCCAAGCAAATCTTTTTGCTTATGGGGGTACCTGTGGCAGGCACACATTAAAAGTTCTGATGGTGTTTTAACTTCCGACCAGCTTGTCACTCATCAGATCATAGATCAGAAGTTTTCTCTCTATTCAGCATAGACTACACTACTGTAGAGGAGACCCGTTCCATTAACTCTGACTCAATGTCTTCTGATACCTGCCTCTGCTTCAATATGAAGGTGGTGGGTGGTTTCAGCAGCACTAGCCCCCCTGGAGCCCTGGGACCCGAGCACTCCCTATATCTGTCACTAGCAGTGCGGATTCTCAGGCATGGCATGTACCCCCTGAGGCTATGTGGCGTATAGGTGAAAAATATATAGTGTCATGCACATTGTGATATTACAATAAATAAATACAAAGCACTTTGATGTCATTGCAATGATTTACACCATGGTTTTGTAGTGCAGTAATAGTGGTCACAGTTTATCACAATGCAAGGAAGATGGAGAAAATAGATGTTACAAAACGGAAATAACAAACACTATTGGGCAGATTTGCCCATAGCAACCAATCACAATGCAACTTTCATTTTTCAGGAGCAGCTGTGCTGTGGTTGGTTGCTATGGGCAACTAATACAGTTCTGCTTTTAGACCATTTTAATAACTCTGCCCCAGTGACCTCACAATGCATAGACAATGAAAACTGCCACTGCCATAGGAAAGGGATAATGGTGATATCAGTGTATGGGAATAATCCACAGTGATGTCACAGATGTAA
Organism: Leptodactylus fallax; assembly: GCA_947044405.1. NCBI lineage: Eukaryota > Metazoa > Chordata > Amphibia > Anura > Leptodactylidae > Leptodactylus > Leptodactylus fallax. The sequence continues at coordinate 38,813 of CAMRHE010000014.1, read as the reverse complement.
TAATTTCAGAACAGGTATAATAACTGACAGTAAATAAATCAGGTCACAGCAAAGGACCAGAATGATGTCACTGTACAGGATAACAAAATTCAGCATCACAATACAACAATAACAGTACACACAGTGATGTCACAATACAGAGATTATAGACACTTCTTTTTCTTTGGTGAGCGGCAGTTTGGCCCCTCAAGCCCCGGAGCACAACCTGTGCACCCCTTACTCTCCAAGTAACTACAAAAGCAGTGACAGGAATTACTATGAGCAGAAAATGATACATGGGGATGTGAGCAATGTCTACATGGTCATGGGAGGCTAACACATGAAAAGGGGTACAAAGTGGATAATCCCTTTAGGGCTATCTATTTCTTCTAGCAATTTTACTAGCCAACAAACATCACATAAAATGTACAGTGACTCGCAGCAAATAAAACAACACATGAAAAGATGCTATTAGCCCACACAACAATGCCTCCTATCAACAAAGGGGCAATGATGAAACTCACGTCTTGTGTTAGTGTTTCCAAAGATTTCCCCCTGCTGATTCTTTGACTGTTTGAGCCGTGTCTTAGTGACCTGCAACAATCAACAAAATTGCATTGAATAACACTAAAGGGAAACAAGTTTGATCAAGCCTTGACTTGCAGACATGGACAATGTCTGAAAAAGAAATAAAGAATGGGGCTCATGGCTAAGTGAGGCATTTCAAAAGCAAGTCACTTATAAAGGCTGGGGGTTAGAGGCTTACGTCCTTGTAAAATGATGTATAATCTGCTTGAACAAAGAAAACAATCTTTTCTTTGATCTTTAAATTGATAGTCCTGTTGCATGTGAATAGAGTGACATTTATAATAACAAGTCTTACGACATTATATTTAATGGGAGGTAACGTAGTAGTTATATTAGGTTCTGCAATATTGTAACGGATGGAAAAAAAAAATCAGGAAATGTGCTAGTTTCTTTAGGTAGATGGTGAAAAAAATGTGCTACTTTTTTGCTAAAGTTACCTTCTTTCTTGCCGTATATGATGTTGCACACTAAGGATTGATCTTTCCTTGGCAGGCTGCCCTTCAAAAGAGCCACTCAGCATGCGCTGCCTTGTGCATGCTCTGAAAGAAATGATTTGCAAAGGGAAATAAATTAGACTGTAAAACATGAAAAGATACAGCAGCTCAGTAGTCTGCTAGAAGATATTACAAATGGAAACATATATTTTGTGTCATATGGGTCACAAAAATGTACGCACCAAAAATGGAGACAGATTTTTTTTTTTATTTTCTTTTTAAGATCATGTATTTATAAGTATATGCTGTACAGTTTTGTTAAGCTAAGGAAAACTTAGGTTACTTTAATATAAAGGCAAAAAGAAAAAAGTCTGCATTTATAAAAATATCAAACAAGAAAAGTTCTATTAGCTGAAACCCTTGCTCTATAAGCTTCTTGGGACATATATGTGGTTTAATGTGTCTATAAACTTTACATGTAATTTTTACTGTATAATAATTTAAAATTGAATGGTTATCTTACAAAGAAAAACCCTGCCCATATGCCTTATTAGGCATAAAGTAGGGGTCTCTGCGTCAGATTCTTCCTCTGTGAGTTATAAGGTCCTCTGCACTGATGTCTCATCTGCCCATGTATTATATGGTAAGCCATTTATTTGAATGTCTGGGATGTAATACTCCATGACATAGAATGGAAATGTATAGCCAAATATAATTTCTAGGAGGTACTGTATATTCACATGACTGTGGAGAGAAATGCCTGTGAAAAACAGACAAAACAGTCTATTTTTTACGGCTGTTTTGCATATGTCTGGGTCCTGTTTTCATAGATCCCTTCAGTCTATTGAAAGATCTGTGAAAACGGACATTATGTTTTTTGATGGTGTGTTAAAGTGGACCATCAAAAATGTGAATAGCCACAGTGAAATGAATGTGTTTTAAAAATGTGTGCTTGAAAGCCGTTCCAAAAATGGCCGTCACATTCCCTTTTTTCCTGTTCGTGTGAATAAGGCCTTAGAGAAGGAGACGTCTTTGTGAGACAACCCCTTTGCCATTTGAGACTACTTATAATGGAGGACTGGTCCAGCATCTCTGAGCTGTGAGTCTTAGAGGGCTAGGTGCCTGCAAGACGTAACTTGGAATTCCTGGGCCCCAATGCAAAATCTGTAATGCAGCACCTACGTACGATGTACCTTTTAGGATAGTGGCATATTTTATGTGGCAGAGGGACTTTTGAGACCCCCTCAGAATCCAGGGCCCAGTAGCGACTGCTACGCTGCTCCCTTTATAGCTATGCCCCTGGTGCCCATTCCCTGATTGCTAGAGGGGAACCAAGAAGTCCTTGGAGACACACCCTTACTCCCTGCTCTTTCTTTCCCCCCTTTATTTTCCTCCTTTTCCATTTTGTCTTTTATCTTTGCTTTTTTCTCTCCTCCATTGTATGTTGGTTATCCAGAGGATCCCATTTCTCAAAATGATGAGCAGGGGTTTGTCCACCTTTGTTTCCTGGTATTCTATTTTATAAAGTGCCTGTATTATATGGACAAGTCTGATACGGCAGTGGGGTTGCCTCCTCCTGTTAGTTGATTCATACTTATATATGTGCAGTGTTAATAAAATATCTTGAACCGTAAGGAGGCCTGTATTAAAGGCTAATAAATATCTGCAGAACCACTTTGCAGAGGTATCTAGCTACATTTAGAAAGAAATTTTTTATGTACTATCTAGATTTATATATAACATATGAATGATATATAACATTAAAAGCACTTTCTATATTTAGAAAGCGATCCCACATCATACAATATGACATATGCAGAAATACTGACAGAATTTCAGAACCCTCTTAATGATCAAAATCCACTTATCAGTGAAATTCTTTACAGCTATCAAGCTCTATGACCTCCTCCTGGGAAGTGTCACATTTACTCACCATTGCCCTGAGGCACCCAGCCACATCTGAGATACTTTTCAGCCAAGCCGGAAAGCCTCATTTAACATCCATAGAAGATTAACTTTCCTACTATCATCAAACACGTTATTTTTTAGCCCAAAACTCAAGACTTCCAGTAAATGACCCTAAGTGGACTATATGTCACAGTGGTCATCGTTTTAGTCACAGAAATGATCTGAGACACGTTTTCAAAACCCTAGTTTTGAATATACAGCCATGAAGGAAAAGATTGAGTAAGTGACTTTATTATTGACCCCACTTAGATAACACAGAATTAAAATGGGAAAATATTACAATATTTCTTGCAGATTCCGTTAAAGTGATTTTACCTCAGGATTTTATTTACTGCTGTTTCCTTTTCCAGGAGATTTCTTGCTCTGATGCTAAAAACCGACTTGCGTAGCTGCAAAAAAGAAATGCATGACTGTACACATAAATAAATAACACAAATCCATTTCCTTCCATTCAGAAGCATGGCAATGAGAAATTAACTATATTAGGCTAGGTTCACATTTGCACACGAGTTTCTGATGGAGAGCTGGACTGCTAAAACAGCGGTTACCTGCGGACTCCTTAGACTACAATAGGGTCTGCCGCTTGTCCGCTGTTTTTATACTTAAACGGGCGAAGAGAAAAATCCTTTGTGCAGGACTTTTCTCTCTGCCGATTTTTGGGTGGTTTCTGTGTCGGAGTCCAAAAGCTCCGGAGCAGATGTGAACCTAGCCTAACTATACATTACACCTAATATCCCATTCTAAAACTATAGGCAGTAATATGGAGTTGGTCCCCATTTTCACAACTAAAATAGCTTCCACTCTTCTGGGAATTATATCTATAAGATTTTGGAGTGTGCATGTGGGAATTTTTGTCCATTCATATAGAAGACCATTTGTGAGGTCAGACACTGATATTGGAAAAGAAGGAATGGCCTGCAAACTCCATTCTAGGTCATCTCAAAAGTGTTTGATGGGGTTGAGGTCAATGCTGTGTGTGTGGGCCAGTCAAGTTCTTCCACACCAGATTCACCCAACTATGACTTTGTGGACGTTGCTTTGCACAATGAATCACAGTCTTCCCTAATCCACTATTTACATGATGACTGTATCCACCATTTTGTCTGTTATATACATTATTTATCTGACTGCTGTATACACTTATAATTTAGCCGCTACTCAGACCTCTGTATTCATGGGGCCCCGGAGATCAGGGAGTGGGTTGCATTATGGGCTTTTTTTTTTTAAAAAAAAAAAGCAGCTGCCACCTACTGGATTATTCTAACAGATAATATCCCCTATTTTACTTAACCCTTCCTGTTCCTGTCCAGGCCAACTCCACTTCAGCCTCCAGGGGGCCTATGTGAGCATCTGGACGTTGCGTCCTATCGTTGGTTAGCATCCCCACATAGAATATGGCACTCTCAGGAGGATGAAGAGGAGGTGGCCCTGAACAGGAGTGGGGATGGGTGAGTGAACATCAGTATTACTTGTTGGAATAATCCCAACAGGTAATGGCCTACTGTGAGGGTCATAAAAGGATGCAATGTACAGTGTGGGGGTCATAAAAGTTAGCATTATACTGTGTTTGGGCTATAAAAGGGGGGAATGTAACATGTGAGGGCTTAAAAGTGGGCAAAATACCATGTGGGTGGCCATTTAATAAGACATTATATTGTGTGTGAACCAATAAAGGGGAGGGGGGGATATACAATATTCTCCCTTTTCCTTCCACAAGAGTTATAGATCACCTTTAGAATGACCACTTTAAAACCATAAACAACAGACCATGCACAGTTCACATTAGATGACGTACAGTAATTCTGAATATTTGTATAGAGAGAAGACCCTGGCTGCTGTAAACAAGCTAGATTGACTCCACAGTCTCTGAGTATGACAGAAAGGTCAGGTGTATTTAGATCTCTGTTATCAATCTTACACTAATTGCATGCTGAACTTTAAAGCCATGGTTACGTGACATCATTTAGTAGATTTTTACCTCTGAATCACTAGAATGCGTGGGAAGATTGATGGAGGTCGCAAGCGCCTTGATGGTGCATGTATTATGTTGTAGGCTTCACAATCAGTGTGACTGAAGTCTGCCATATCATGACCTATGAGAACGATTCCCTTTCTGTTCTACCAGCATTTAAATATTTCTAAATATAAAGTGTCTGGAATGCTGCTATCACATAATAATCAACAAATATCCCAAAATCACCCAAATTACTGGATTACATTTTATGATGAAGTCCCCAAAGGATATACTTTGATTATCAAAATACTGATAGAACCATCTGCCAATGCTTGTTATCAACAGGAAGCAGGACAAGCTGCTCAGCAATCTCCAAATGTGTTTGTGTGGATTATGGGATTTAGCAATAACCATCTTCTATGTCAACTGTAGAAAAATGTAAGTCACATACTTGTATTATTAGCCTGCTTATGCACAATAAAGCAGCTAGTCACACAGCAGACAGCAGACCTTTACATGGTTACTGCATGTATTTTACTGAAGCTGCTTTCAGGAGACAATAGTTACTGTATGTGTAGCAATGTATGATAGGCTCCAAGCTAGGGATGGACAAGTCCTCCGCTCAAGAGGTCAAATCTCCAAGAAATTTATTTCTGGCACCTAACCTTTTCTATTGATGTTTACAGAGCTGGCCACTAAAACGTTATGCTATTGATGGAGCAATGTGTTCTGTATTTTCTCTTTGCATTGTCAAACAACAAGGACATTAACAAAAAAACAAAATACCTAAGGGCTTATTCATATGCCATAATATGGTGGCATTACATGGACTGTATTGCAGTCAGAAATTCCATTCCAACAGCATGCAGCGAGTTTGGGTCATCAGACCAATAGTTGGGAGGGGATTTGCAGAAGTAATAATACATAATACAGCTGTCTGAATAAGCCGTCATGCAATTGTAGTTTGTGCAGCAGAAATAATAAGGTCAGTCAGACATCTTTTATAATTCCACTTAAAATTGGGCATATCACAAACTATAGGACAAGAATATTCCCTCCCATTCCTGCCAAGGTTGAGGCTAGAGCTCCAGGAATGATTTAGGCAACAGAATTGTTTAAGTAACACCATACCAAGCATGAATAAATCTTAGCCAGGTCTAAGCCAGGACAAACCTGAAAAAGCAATTTATAGTATGTGACACCTGTAAAATGTTAAACTTGACATTTCTTAATCCCTTTCTTAGTGCTGTAAATACATATCAACAAACATACATTTTCTTATGGGTCTTGTTTTTACGGTGTTCACTATGCAGCTAAAATGACATGTTACCTATATTTTGTGGGTGAGTACGATCAAGGCAATGCCCAATATATATAGTTTTTGTTATGGTTACAAAAATCCAAAACTTTGAAATATACAGTGCCTTGCGAAAGTATTCGGCCCCCTTGAACTTTTCAACCTTTTGCCACATTTCAGGCTTCAAACATAAGGATATAAAATTTTAATTTTTTGGTGAAGAATCAACAACAAATGGGACACAATCGTGAAGTGGAACGAAATTTATTGGATATTTTAAACTTTTGCAAAAAATAAAAAAACTGAAAAGTGGGGCGTGCCAAATTATTCGGCCCCCTTAAGTTAATACTTTGTAGCGCCACCTTTTGCTGCAATTACAGCTGCAAGTCGCTTGGGGTATGTCTCTATCAGTTTTGCACATTGAGAGACTGAAATTCTTGCCCATTCTTCCTTGGGAAACAGCTCGAGGTCAGTGAGGTTGGATGGAGATCGTTTGTGAACAGCAGTTTTCAGCTCTTTCCACAGATTCTCGATTGGATTCAGGTCTGGACTTTGACTTGGCCATTCTAACACCTGGATACGTTTATTTGTGAACCATTCCATTGTAGATTTTGCTTTATGTTTGGGATCATTGTCTTGTTGGAAGATAATTCTCCGTCCCAGCCTCAGGAGCTTTTGCAGACTCCAACAGGTTTTCTTCCAGAATGGTCCTGTATTTGGCTCCATCCATCTTCCCATTAATTTTAACCATCTTCTCTGTCCCTGCTGAAGAAAAGCAGGCCCAAACCATGATGCTGCCACCACCATGTTTGACAGTGGGGATGGTGTGTTCACGGTGATGAGCTGTGTTGCTTTTACGCCAAACATATCGTTTTGCATTGTGGCCAAAAAGTTTGATTTTGGTTTCATCTGTCCAGAGCACCTTTTTCCACATGTTTGGTGTGTCTCCCAGGTGGCTTGTGGCAAACTTTAAATGAGACTTTTTATGGATATCTTTGAGAAATGGCTTTATTCTTGCCACTCTTCCATAAAGGCCAGATTTGTGCAGTGTACGACTGATTGTTGTCCTATGGACAGACTCTCCCACCTCAGCTGTAGATCTCTGCAGTTCATCCAGAGTGATCATGGGCCTCTTGGCTGCATCTCTGATCAGTCTTCTCCTTGTTTGAGATGAAAGTTTAGAGGGACGGCCGAGTCTTGGTAGATTTGCAGTGGTCTGATACTGCTTCCATTTCAATATGATCGCTTGCACAGTGCTCCCTCCTTGGGATGTTTAAAGTTTGGGAAATCTTTTTGTATCCAAATCCAGCTTTAAACTTCTCCACGACAGTATCACGGACCTGCCTGGTGTGTTCCTTGGTCTTCATGATGCTCTCTGCGCTTTAAACAGAACCCTGAGACTATCACAGAGCAGGTGAATTTATACGGAGACTTGATTACACACAGGTGGATTATATTTATCATCATCAGTCATTTAGGACAACATTGGATCATTCAGAGATCCTCACTGAACTTGTGGAGTGAGTTTGCTGCACTGAAAGTAAAGGGGCCGAATAATATTGCACGCCCCACTTTTCAGTTTTTTATTTTTTACAAAAGTTTTAAATAACCAATAAATTTCATTTCACTTCACAATTATGTCCCACTTGTTGTTGATTCTTCACCAAAAAATTAAAATTTTATATCTTTATGTTTGAAGCCTGAAATGTGGCAAAAGGTTGAAAAGTTCAAGGGGGCCAAACACTTTTGCAAGGCACTGTAACATTTCTTTGAGTGTCACACATCATTTTTTTAGTACTTTTATGTAAGGCATCCTTCTTTTGCAGGGCAAGTTATATGAAAGACACTGAGAGGGGAGAGTAAATCTGGAATAACTAGTTAATAATTCTTAATAATAATGCTTATCTCCTGATTTTTGCCATTTCCCCGGTTTTGCAATTTATGTTAAATTTTGAATCTAGTCTGAATATTTCATATTGTCTTTTTAGACTAGGAGATATGAGAGAAGCTTACGTTCATTCATTTTGTACAGCTATATGACGTTGTAAGTAATGGACTGTATTTTTGCACCTTGCATTTAGAGTTTTATTATTTTTAGGATACTTGCTTTTTGTTCACTTCTTTCAGAGCTTGAATTATTCTAGCCTTGAAATCACTAACTAGTATTTTCTTTACTGACAATTCCTGAACATTCTTCCCACACACTTCTTTCTTATCAAAGAAATGGCTGCATATGATGAGTAATCTTCCTCTGACACGCCACATAATAAATTTCCATTTACACATTACAAGAACTATGAATGAAAGATTTTGAGATGGCAAGCAACGTAATCCTCTGAGATTATGCATGGCTATAGAAAGTATTTCTATTTCTATCATGCATCTCTATTAAGCTATATAATGCCACTTATGCCCGTTCTGCTTATACTCAGAGCATTTTATTCTAAATTTCAAGGTCAAGGAAATTATTGCGAAAAGGCTAAAGTGAATACATTAGATGCGCTAAGAAGACCAGTAAATGATTTTTACAGGCAGAAAGAACGTCCCTAAAGGATCAAATTTCACATTGCCCTACAGTGACTATCCCAAGTGATTATAGAAGGATTTACAGCAAGATGCTGAGAAATTGCTTACAGAAGAAACGATACTTTGCTTAGCTGTTATTTTACTAAGTATTAGCAAATGCAATACGTTTTGGGACGAATACAGTACATTTATGTGTAAAATGTACGCAGTTCTAAATCAGTAAAAACATTAAGATATATTTATATTCAGATCTGGGCAATATTATTTGTTATGGGAGTGTATACTCTTATACCAGCCAATCAGTGCTGACTGTGTAGGGACACATCCCTATAACAAAGAATGGTAACACCCAGTTGTCAGTTTACTCATACATTTCTAAATGAAGTAATAGAGTAACAGTACCAAGCATGCTATTACAAAGAGTTCTAATACAAGATGTTTAAAAGGGATTTTTCCATGACCATAACCATATTTAAAAGTTAAACATTTCTTGAAATATAAGTAATTAAATACTTTGCAGAGTTTTAAAGATTTTCTCCAACCATCTTAGTGGTGACAGTCTCTTATCTTAATCAGTTGCCAATGGATATAACCATAAAATCAGAAACTTTCTATGTTCTGGCACCTAGCCATGATTTCCGTATTGTGGCCAGATTATTTTCTCATGCAAGAAGTGTCCTATCTTGTAATCTGTCCACAATAAGGTAATCATGGCTGGGTTTCTGAAATGTGCCAAACCATAGAAAGTTTCTGCACTCATGGTCATAGCCATTGGCAATTGATCAAGACAAAAGAATGTCACGACTAACATGGTTAGAGAAAATCTTTAAAACTTTGTGACAGATTCTGTTAAAGGTGAATATGAAAAAAACGGCCGCGAGCATCTGTTTTTGATGGCTGTTTTGCATCTGTTCTATTCTTTCCCTTTTTTCATGGCCAAGTGGCCTGTTAAAAAAATGTATGAATTTCATTGGTCTTTAACCCCTTCATGCAAAATCATGTACATGTACAGTACAGACCAAAAGTTTGGACACACCTTCTCATTCCAAGAGTTTTCTGTATTTTCATGACTATAAAAATTGTAGATTCACACTGAAGGCATCAAAACTATGAATTAACACATGTGGAATTATATACTTAACAAAAAAGTGTGAAACAACTGAAAATATGTCTTATATTCTAGGTTCTTCAAAGTAGCCATCTTTTGCTTTGATTACTGCTTTGCACACTCTTGGCATTCTCTTGATGAGCTTCAAGAGGTAGTCACCTGAAATGGTCTTCCAACAGTCTTGAAGGAGTTCCCAGAGATGCTTAGCACTTGTTGGCCCTTTTGCCTTCACTCTGCGGTCCAGCTCACCCCAAACCATCTTGATTGGGTTCAGGTCTGGTGACTGTGGAGGCCAGGTCATCTGGCGTAGCACCCCATCACTCTCCTTCTTGGTCAAATAGCCCTTACACAGTCTGGAGGTGTGTTTGGGGTCATTGTCCTGTTGAAAAATAAATGATGGACCAACGAAACGCAAACCGGATGGAACAGCATGCCGCTGCAAGATGCTGTGGTAACCATGCTGGTTCAGTATTCCTTCAGTTTTGAATAAATCCCCAACAGTGTCACCAGCAAAGCACCCCCACACCATCACACCTCCTCCTCCATGCTTTATGGTGGGAACCAGGCATGTAGAGTCCATTCCTTCACCTTTTCAGCGTCGCACAAAGACACGGTGGTTGGAACCAAAGATCTCAAATTTGGACTCATCAGACCAAAGCACAGATTTCCACAGGTCTAATGTCCATTCCTTGTGTTCTTTAGCCCAAACAAGTCTCTTCTGCTTGTTGCCTGTCCTTAGCAGTGGTTTCCCAGCAGCTATTTTACCATGAAGGCCTGCTGCACACAGTCTCCTCTTAACAGTTGTTGTAGAGATGTGTCTGCTGCTAGAACTCTGTGTGGCATTGACCTGGTCTCTAATCTGAGCTGCTGTTAACCTGCGATTTCTGATGTTGGTGACTCGGATGAACTTATCCTCCACAGCAGAGGTGACTCTTGGTCTTCCTTTCCTGGGGCGGTCCTCATGTGAGCCAGTTTCTTTGTAGCGCTTGATGGTTTTGGCCACTGCACTTGGGGACACTTTCAAAGTTTTCCCAATTTTTCGGACTGACTGACCTTCATTTCTTAAAGTAATGATGGCCACTCATTTTTCTTTACTTAGCTGCTTTTTTCTTGCCATAATACAAATTCTAACACTACATTCAGTAGGACTATCAGCTGTGTATCCACCTGACTTCTGAACCACACAACTGATGGTCCCAACCCCATTTATAAGGCAAGAAATCCCACTTATTAAACCTGACAGGGCACACCTGTGAAGTGAAAACCATTTCAGGCGACTACCTCTTGAAGCTCATCAAGAGAATGTCAAGAGTGTGCAAAGCAGTAATCAAAGCAAAAGGTGGCTACTTTGAAGAACGTAGAATATAAGACATATTTTCAGTTGTTTCACACTTTTTTGTTAAGTATATAATTCCACATGTGTTAATTCATAGTTTTGATGCCTTCAGTGTGAATCTACAATTTTTATAGTCATGAAAATACAGAAAACTCTTGGAATGAGAAGGTGTGTCCAACCTTTTGGTCTGTACTGTATGTGATTAAGTGTGAAGGGGTGTATGGAGAGGGCTCAGGAGCTGAGATCTCTCCATTCATGATGGATGCCAGCTGTATATTATAGCCAGCACCCGCCGCTAACAGCTACGATTGGTACCGACACCAATCGCAGCTGTTAAAAGTTTAGATGCCGCAGATGCATTTAACCGCAGCATCTGAAACTTTTAACAGCTGCAATTGGTGTCGGCACCAATCGTAGCTGTTAGCGACATGGGCGCCGCCATCTTTACTCGATTGCCAACCTCCAGAACATTATTGGAGGGCGGCGATGAGTTGTCATAACAGCCGGGAGCCAATTGAAGGCTCCCAGGCTTGTCATTAGTATGGCTCTACTACACACTGCCATAGGCGACCATAGTCAAGGGATTTCACTATACACTGCAATACATTAGTAATGGGTTCAAGGTCCCTAGGAGGTCTGAAAATAAAAGTAAAAGAAAAAGTAGAAAAAAGTTTTTTAAAGTACAAAGAAACCCACAAAAGTTTAAATCACCCTCTTTCCCTAGATCACATACTGTCCAAAAATAAATAACCAAAAGTAAACATAAACACTTTAGGTGTCCCTGCGCTCCAAAATGCCTGAACTATTAAAATATTACAATATTTCCCTTACGTCCTACAGCAGCACAATATGGGGTATTCCTGCCCCTGTGTGCTGGTAGGACAGGCTGAACTTTTAATTAACATAAAATATGCATGATTACTCTACCCTATAAGAGGGCAAAAAGACCTCCCCCCCTTGTGTTTTTTTCTGTCCTGTGTGGTGGTACAGGTGGAGGGAGGTCTTTTGTCCTCCCATATTTTGTTTTTTCCCCTAAAGTTTGTTAACTTCCTTTGGGGAGTCATCTTTACACCTTTCTTCTCTTCTTTCTTCCACTGGATGCTTCTGTGGAAAAGAAGGGGGATTTTTATTTTAGGCAGTTTTTTTGTACCTAGCCAAGCTTTCAACCTTCGCTCTGAAAAGGTTGATTTCAGTAGTTCATGCAGCTGCAGTTGCATGCTGCATGTTCTAAGACCTGTAGTGCAGCCTTGAGGCGGAGCATTGCCGTTTCACTTACCTTTTTTGCGCCTAGCCAAGCTTTCAACCTTTGCTCTGAAAAGGTTTATTTCAGTAGTACATGCAGCGGTAGTTGCATGTTGCATGTTCAAAGACCTGTGGTGCAGGCCACTTGTGCGGCCTTGATGTGGGACATTACCGTTTCACTTACCTTACAAGCTTCGCAGCCGCCAGAAGTGACATCGGTCACTTTGTTCTTCTGAAACCTTTGTTTGTGTTCCGGTTTTCCGGGGACTGAATTCTCGGACAGACTTTTTGTGGCTTTGTTTTTCCTCCTTTTTGCAAGTTTATCTTTGCTGAGCCTCTTTTCTGGCATCGGTCTGTATATTTTTAGCTTAATTCTTTGTACAAGGAATTAAGGTTTGCAAAATTTGCGGGGGGGGGGGGAGGATTTTTTGTGTGCACTACTTGCTCATTTCTCCTCCCCTCCTATAGAAGCCTTCATCTCAATGCAGGAGATGGCTTGTCTTTTAGTGAGGAAGGCCTCAGTACTCCATTTGGATTACTGTTCTTGCTGCTGCAGCCTTGCAGTGCTAGAGTCCAGGGTTCAAATCCTGCAAGGAGTTTGGAAAAAAAAAAGGAAAAAGGGGTCTGGTTTGTATGCATTGTGACACACTGTGAAGCTATTGAAGTTTTCCAGGTGACTGACGAAACACTTTCATCTCATGATACTTTGGAAGATTCCAGCAGACCTCTCTTTCCTTTTGAGAAGATAAATAGGCTGCTGAAGTCCATCCAGTCAAGGGACCATGATATTGACGGGGAAGGCTCCTGCTCCACCGCTAGGGGCCTAGGGCCTTCCAAGTGGACGAGTCACTGGAAAGACTCATGCTTGCGGAATGGAACATCCGGAAAGAGCTCCCATATATTCCAAAAGATTTAGAACCTTGTTCCCTATTGCGGAGGCTCAGCGGGATTGGTGGGGACTCCCACCTAAAGTGGACATGGCGTGGCCAAGTTGTTTCGTTGTACGGTGGTCCCGGTGGATGATGGTTCTAACCTCCAGGACCCCATGGATAGACGCATAGAGAGTACCCTCAGGAAGTTTTATTCTCTGGCCTTCGGTCACACTTCCGTGGCTATTGCCTCTAATGAAGTCTCAAGCAAATTACGCGCTGACTTAGCCCAGCTTGCAAGAGACATCGACTCTGGAGTCTCCAGAGACGATCTCCTAGCTTTTTTGAGTTTGGTCTCCTTGTCGGCAGATTATTTAGCCAAAGCCTCCCAACATCATTTAAGACTAGAGGCCAACTCTTTGGCCCTTTTTACGGCAGCTAGAAGGCCGCTATGGTTAAAACCCTGGAGAGCTGATAATGCCTTGAAGTTCAACCTTTGTTCTCTACCCTTTGAGCCGGGTAAGCTTTTTGGCAGAAGCCTGGATGAGATTATGGAAGACCTTGCCAATAAAAAGGGTAAGACTCTGCCTCAGGCCTTTAGAGGCAGGTCAAGACCTTCCAGCCGGGGTAGAGGTTATCAGCCTCAACCCAGACCTCAGTTCCAGAGACGTCCTAGATATCAGTCATGGGGTTCTGGACGAAGGTTCCCCAAGGATGAGGACAAAAAGAAGCCTAGTTTTGACATTGGCTGCCTTCTTCCTGTGGCTGAGACTCCTGTCAGAGGTCGGCTTTCTCACTTTTACACTGTCTGGCAGGAAAAAATTCAAGACCCTTGGGTCTTGCAGGTTTTTCAGCGAGATTATGCGATCGAGTTTCTTCAGCTGCCTCAAGATCGATTCGTCATAACCTGCTCCCTTTCTGCGGCTTAGCAGGATATATTGGAGTGCTTCATTCATGATTACATCCATAACGGGGCCTCGGAAGAGGTCCCCCCTTGGAAGAAGGATTCAGTGTCTATTCCCCAGTTTTTCTGTTGCCAAAACCATCAGGCAGTTGGAGAATGATTATAGAACTTAAGATGTCAGAATCGACGTTTCAGTTTCCGGCCACAGGAAGCATCTTCAGTTCGCAGCCCTGCCCTTTGGCATCACTTCAGCTCCTCATACCTTCACCAAAGTTATAGCTCCTATAGCAGCCTCTCTCAGGCTTCAGGGCCTTTTTGTAGTGCCATATCTGGATGACTGGCTAATAAAAGCCCAGTCAGAGTCTGTTTTGCTCCAGCAGTTACTGATAGCCGTTTCCCTTCTCCAAAGCTTGGGTTGGCTGATAAATTGGGAGAAGTCAGAAGTAAGTTCCCTCTACCCGCAGGAAGTTCCTGGGGTATCTCCTGGACTCAGACTGCATGGAGGTTTCCTTAACACCGGCATGGAAGGAAAGATTAATCAGAGCAGTCCGGTTTCTCTTCAGAACACGCCTGCTATCCATCAGAACATCCATGAGAGTCCTAGGCCTGATGTCATCCTCAGCATCGCAGTCCCTTGGGCTTTATGGCATTTGCATCCTCTCCAGATGAAAGTACTAAAAGCCTGGAGCCATACTCCTCTCGGTCTCGACAAGAAGATCAAACTTTCTCCCAGTACCCATCTTTCACTCAGATGGTGGATACACCTGAAAGACGGAATGTCCACGGTCCAACCCCGTTGGACCCTGTTGACTACCGATGCATCCCTCTTGGGATGGGGAGCCCACCTGTACGAGAAGACTAAACAAGGAGTCTGCAGCAGTCTAGAAGAAAAGACATCTTCCTATTGGAAGGAGCTCGGAGCCGTGTACCTGGCACTACTTCATTTTTCTCCTCTCCTCAGAGGGAGACCAATCAAGGTTCGGTCAGACAGCATGACAACCGTAATGTACCTGAACAGACAGGGAGGCACCAGATCGTTATCTCTCCTCAGAGAGTCAGGTCTGATTTTTACCTGGGAAGAAAAAAATCTGACCCGCTTATCCACAGTTCAAAGGTTCCCTGAACATAGTAGCGGATCAGTTGAGTCGGGGTCATGTTGTATCAGGAGAATGGTCTCTCAATCCAGATGTATTCCATCAGATTACCCTGAAGTGGGGTCTCTTTGCCCTCTTATAGGGTAGCCTAGTCATGCATATTTAATGCTAATTAAAAGTTCTACTAGCATACAGGGTTAGGAATACCCCATATTGTGCTGCTGTTAGGACTAAGGAAAAACAGATTAACATCATAATCAACGATTATTCCATACGGTGAACGGCGTAGTGGGGAAAAATCAAAATGGCCAAATGGCTGTTTTTTCAACTTTTTGCATCCTATAGAAAATGGAATAAAAAGTGATCAAACCATCAGACCTTCCCCAAAGTGGTATAAATAAAAACATCACCTTGTCCCACATAAAAGATGCCTTACCCAGCTCTATTCACATAAATATAAAAACGTTACATTACATTGTACAGGATACTTAATGGAGCCATTATTAAGTACAATGTGCTTCGCAAACAATAAGCCATCATGTGACTGATGTCAAAAAATGATGGCTCTTGGAATGGTGGGGGAGGGAAAAATGGAAATGCAAAAACGAAAGTTTGCTGTGACATGAAGGGGTTAATTTTTGACCCAAATCACAGATCAGTTTTAACAGCAACTCGGACATACATGCGTTAAAAATAGATCCATTGATTTCTATTGGGTCTGTTTGTCAAAAAAATACACTCATTAACACTTTTGTAAATAAGGCCTAAAGTACTCTTTAAATTATGTTTGATAACATCCCTGAAAACACTGGTTGGAATTTATCAAGCTGGTGTAGATTGAAACTAAATTTTCCACCTGTATATTGTATGGGCCATGGGAGACATGACCCCTGTTGCCAAGCCCCTCCCACCATTGTCTACTTTTCAGAAAAGTGATTACAGTGTAAAACATGTATAACATGTTTGAATCAACAGTAATATCTACATACATTCTAAATGTATGAAAGGTATTAAAGGTATTTTTACCTTTTGATCAATGTACTTATTTTCTTCAATCCCAGATCGTTTAGAGTGATCACAAGAAGAAGAAGAAGCCGATGGAAGTCTTCTTAGAAGGCAGCTGGTATCTTGCTGTTGACGGTCAATAAACTGCTTCATAAAACTTTCCCTTAAGTAAAAAACATTAATAATAAATAAGGGTTATACAAATTACAGCAACTGTGAAACAAGTGTTGATTCTTAGTGTGTTTGTGCTACACAATTTCATATGCTACACAAGTTAATGGATCCTTTTACTACTGACTTCCAACATAAAAAGTACAATCTGTCTGGATACTGTTTTTCAACAGAACTAACTGATGTGCTTTACCTAATACATTGCTTAATCTATTGTGTTCTGTTTGCCGGATACAACTGAATATGTCTCTTCAGTGTTTACAGCTCATTGCATACAGTAGGTTTTGGACCACTTCTGCTATCTAGCTGCAGTGGAAAGGTATATGTATTCTAAAACCCAAAATAAAACAAACAGATATAAAATGTATCACTATTTTTTTTTTTTTTTTTTTGACATGTGCATTTTAACTTGATTTACACTAGGTTCACACCTGTGTTCGGGATCCGCTTGGGGATTATAATGGGGTCCACCGGGTTTCTGCATGTTTCCTCCCGAAAAGGGCGAAAAATGCGGAGAGAAAAGTGCTGCATCCACATTTTTTAAACGGTTTTGGGGACGGAAACTCCGACCGTGTACCTGGTGTAGGTGTGAAGCCAGCCTTACTCCATATTTAGCTACATTTCCTATAATTATTTATATCCAGGTTTAATATGCAATTTTGTACTGGAAAAGTGAAATTGCTGGACTATGCTATGTTGGATTAAGGGATTTTTGTGTATATTCTGCACAACTAGAACTCCCTGGAGACAGCAGGAATCGGTCCTTGGTATTCAGCTGTCACTATGAAAATGACATATTTCACAGAAAGCTGGAACATTTTAGAGGCAAATTGTCTCTTAATATATAGAAATGCAACTGTAATATAAAAAAGTGCATTTATGGCACTTCAATTAAAGACATCATAAACCTCTGTCTTGAGACCTAAAACAAATAAATAAGTGTCAAGAAAGAATTATTTTATCAAGAGCATTGAAATCATACATGCTAATAATGTGTGAAACCTCTCAGGTTCATCAAAGGACAGAAGGGTTTTATCTATACATGCATGTCTATAAAATGTGCATTATTGTAACATCATACATAACCTTTACATATTACATATGTTAATCTCAGGTTCACATATTTATTATATAATATTTAGCATTAAATATACAATTATCAGTTAATATTTTATTATTTTATATTTACTTTTTTTTATATAGTAAAAAAAAAGTAAAAAAAGAGCAGCTCTGCCAGCATCTTATAAGAAGTGAGGAGTAGTAAGGACAAACTCACAAGTGATCTGTTACAGAGATTTGTGCGCCTGACTCAGCTGAATGCAGCTTTCAAAAATATTTGTAATTCTTGCCAAATGACCCCACTTAGATCAAAGGAACTGTTTGTCAATAGCATTAAATTCTGCAACAAATCTTTGTGTGAATATGCCTTAAAGCCTTAGTTTCGCCCTTTGCACAATGTGCAAAAAACCCCACAGCACATTGAATGTTTTTACATAAAAAGAGTCTATCACTGCCCCCAGCCACTTTAAAACGTTCCCAAAGTGCTGTAGATGCTGGTAGCAGAATAAAAACCATACCTTTTAGTTTTAGAGCCCCAGAGATGCAGAGAAAAAGCACTTTTATTGTTTATTCAAATGAGGATCTTGGAGCAAGGGGGGAGTTTTCTTCTATTACTGAGCACTGCTGCATCATCACTAAACATGTCCATCCAGCTTTCAGCTCGTCCCCCTGGGCAGTGTAGTTTGATCCTCCCAGTGTCAGTTGATCCTCCCACTGCCCAGGGGGAGGAGCTGAATGCAGGATGGGTGTGTTTAGTGATGATGCAGCAGTGCTCAGTGCTCAAGAAAACTCCCCCTGTGCTTCAAGATCCTCATTGGAATAAAGAATAAAAGTGCTTTTTCGATGCATCCCTGGGGCTCTGAAACTTACGAAAGGTATGGTTTTTATTCTGCTAACAGCATCTACAGCACTTTGGGAACGTTTTAAAGTAGCTGGTGACAGTGATAGACTCCCTTTAAATTAAACCAACCATATATTTACAATCTAATATATGTACAGTACTTCAAAGCTTCATCAATTACACAACTAAACATCACTGTAAGATAAACTGCAAATTTCTACATATAACTTATACAGAGACTTCATAGACAGAGGAAAAAGATGGATGAAATCATTTTGAGTCCTTAGAGTCAAAATTAAATTGGTCTCACAGTGAAAGGGAGCAATGGGAAATAAGTGCATGCATTTGGTTATCTCTGACAACCTGACTTCTACCTATTAGGATGGGCAATGCAGGTTGATTCCACTCTCCAGCCAAAAAAACTGGAATTTGGAGCTCCTCCTTCCCAAAAAGAGGCCAGGCCCATTGGTGGGTGGTAAAAGAAAAAGGGGCATTGTAACAGATGTGGATGTTTTGATTTGGGCTCCTTGTTCTCTTCTTTTTTGTAATTCCAAGACTGTGACAACTAGAGATGAGCGAATTTCTCAAAAATTCGATTCGGCAGCTTCGCCGAAATTCCCCAAAAATTTGCCTCGATCTGAATTACTTCACGGGAATCACGTGAAAAACAGCTATTTTCCTGGCTGCAGAGAGTCTGGGGATTTGCGTTTTACACTAAGGACATGTCAGAATATCCTTTAGAAAGGCTATTCTACTCCTTCCTTTGCCATTGCATCACGCCCCCTGCGATGTCCTGGTCCGCCGAGCATGTGCATAGATGCTCCTAATAGAGTCAAGATGGCCGCCGGACATGCACAGAAACGATCTTGTATGGGATTTAATCAAGATGGCCGCCGGACATGCGCAGAGCCGCTCAGAATAGAATCAAGATGGACACCGGACATGCGCAGAGACGCTCGGAATAGAGTCAAGATGGCCACCGGACATGCCTAGAAATGGTCTTGTATGGAATATACTCAAGATGGCCGCCGGACATGTGCTGAGCTGCTTGTGTAGGAATAGGATAAAGATGTCCGTCACAAGCGGCTCTGCGCATGTCCGGTGGCCATCTTGATTCTATTCCAAGCAGCTCTGTGCATGTCCAGCGGCCATCTTGATTCTATTCCGTGCGGCTCAGCGCATGTCCGGTGGCCATCTTGATTCTATTCCGTGCGGCTCTGCGCATGTCCAGCGGCCATCTTGATTCTATTCCGTGCGGCTCTGCGCATGTCCGGCGGCCATCTTGATTCTATTCCGTGTGGCTCTGCAGATGTCCGGCGCCCATTTTGATTATTTTACTACACGAGTTAGGAGGACCGGGACATCGCAGGAGGCATGATACAATGGCAAAGGTAGGAGTAGAATAGCCTTTCTAAAGGCTATTCCGACTTGTCCTTAGTTTAAAATGCGATTCGATACTACAAAGCGTGAGGAAATCCGGATTCGATACAAATCTGAGATTTCCTGAAATTTGGATCGAATTCCACTTCGTCAGCTTCTATTCACTCATCTCTAGTGACAACCATAAAGTATAGGTCAAAATATACATAAAAAACAAATCACATTCTTCTACAGCCATTCAGCATGCTGAAGCATTTCATTCAGATAAAGACCTTAGTCCAGTGTATTAATATAACCTTTAGATTAATATTCGTCTATTTTTGGTTATTAGCTACATTAGTATGTGGGTGATATAATGATCTTGAAAGCTGCAATATTTTATGAATGAAGAAGTAGGAGTTCCTTACACTATTTAGTCCTTAGGGCAATTCATTTGTCCCAATCTCATCTTTGCTCTCACATCACATGTAACCCCCTTCTGAATCACATGTCACTGACATTAATTAGAAACACAATGTGCAAAGTAAGGCTGAAAGAAAGGTGATTTCTACCATACGTCTGTAGAATTACATCGAAAGATGTACGATTTTTCATCCTTATCTGCATTACATACAGTCATATGAAAAAGTTTGGGCACCCCTATTAATCTTAATCATTTTTAGTTCTAAATATTTGGGTGTTTGCAACAGCCATTTCAATTTGATATATCTAATAACTGATGGACACAGTAATATTTCAGGATTGAAATGAGGTTTATTGTACAAACAGAAAATGTGCAATATGCATTAAACCAAAATTTGACCGGTGCAAAAATTTGGGTACCCTTATCATTTTATTGATTTGAATACTCCTAACTACTTTTTACTGACTTACTGAAGCACAAAATTGGTTTTGTAACCTCACTGAGCTTTGAACTTCATAGCCAGGTGTATCCAATCATGAGAAAAGGTATTTAAGGTGGCCAATTGCAAGTTGTTCTCCTATTTGAATCTCCTATGAAGAGTGGCATCATGGGCTCCTCAAAACAACTCTCAAATGATCTGAAAACAAAGATTGTTCAACATAGTTGTTCAGGGGAAGGATACAAAAAGTTGTCTCAGAGATTTAACCTGTCAGTTTCCACTGTGAGGAACATAGTAAGGAAATGGAAGACCACAGGGACAGTTCTTGTTAAGCCCAGAAGTGGCAGGCCAAGAAAAATATCAGAAAGGCAGAGAAGAAGAATGGTGAGAACAGTCAAGGACAATCCACAGACCACCTCCAAAGAGCTGCAGCATCATCTTGCTGCAGATGGTGTCACTGTGCATCGGTCAACAATACAGCACACTTTGCACAAGGAGAAGCTGTATGGGAGAGTGATGCGAAAGAAGACGTTTCTGAAAGCACGCCACAAACAGAGTCGCCTGAGGTATGCAAAAGCACATTTGGACAAGCCAGCTTCATTTTGGAAGAAGGTCCTGTGGACTGATGAAACAAAGATTGAGTTGTTTGGTCATACAAAAAGGCGTTATGCATGGCGTCAAAAAAACACAGCATTCCAAGAAAAACACTTGCTACCCACTGTAAAATTTGGTGGAGGTTCCATCATGCTTTGGGGCTGTGTGGCCAATGCCGGCACCGGGAATCTTGTTAAAGTTGAGGGTCGCATGGATTCAACTCAGTATCAGCAGATTCTTGAGAATAATGTACAAGAATCAGTGACGAATTTGAAGTTACGCCGGGGATGGATATTTCAGCAAGACAATGATCCAAAACACAGCTCCAAATCTACTCAGGCATTCATGCAGAGGAACAATTACAATGTTCTGGAATGGCCATCCCAATCCCCAGACCTGAATATCATTGAACATCTGTGGGATAATTTGAAGCGGGCTGTCCATGCTCGGCGACCATCAAACTTAACTGAACTGGAATTGTTTTGTAAAGAGGAATGGTCAAAAATACCTTCATCCAGGATCCAGGAACTGATTAAAAGCTACAGGAAGCGACTAGAGGCTGTTATTTTTGCAAAAGGAGGATCTACTAAATATTAATGTCACTTTTCTGTTGAGGTGCCCATACTTTTGCATCGGTCAAATTTTGGTTTAATGCATATTGCACATTTTCTGTTAGTACAATAAACCTCATTTCAATCCTGAAATATTACTGTGTCCATCAGTTATTAGATATATCAAATTGAAATGGCTGTTGCAAACACCCAAATATTTAGAACTAAAAATGATTAAGATTAGAAGGGGTGCCCAAACTTTTTCATATGACTGTAAGAGGCTTGTTTGGAAAGAAACTATAGTATTCCCTATGAGACACTTATTTTTGAATATCTGTTACTATGGATATTCAGATAATAGCTAGGATCCAAAAATAATGTGCTATAACACTATATCACAACATAATGAGCAATAGGTGTCAGCGGAAGCTGGGGAACCAGAAGCTGGGAACTCCGTCAAATGCTTTACTTATGATAGCTTACAGCCAGGACCCATGGGAAGGACAGATCCTCAAGCTGTAGCGGCCAGCTCTGGAATACAGATATTTGGTGAGTAAGTCTATTATGACATACTGTACAGGGTACAGGGAGCTAACATGTAGAATATTTTAGGTGGATTTGGTAAACAGTTCTATTAGGAAAAAAAAACCCATCTGATTCCTGGTTACTACTGTCATGTTCCTTTAAGATTACTTCAATACACAGTACTTGGACACTACCTTATTATTTAGTTTAGGTCTTTTAACCACTACTACTGCTAGATCGGCCCCATTCAACTGATAGTACTATCTTTGTAAAGTGGAAGCACCAAGCAATAGTAATGAAGCATAGAAAAGTACTAATGCATGTGATTCATAAATATAGCATATTCTCTTTTGAATTACTCACTACAGAGGCCAAGACTGCCTCTGCAAATAATACCAGCAAAAGAATTGTGCATCAAGAGCTTCACAAAATATGCTCCCAACAGCTGCTCACAAGCTAAAGATCACAAATAAGCAATGTATTTGTAAACTGGGGTAGTGTAAACCATGCTGCCACCACTGGGGCTGCAGAGAGGTGCTCTCCAGAGTGCTAAATCATGCTTCTGGCAGTCTTCTGGATGAATCTGTGTTTGGCTCATTCCACAATAACCCTAACAACTGGAATGTATAATGTCATAAAGGGCTGTTATGTAGAGGGATTTGAGTTGGACATCCGCCTCAGATTCCTCTTCATTTTCTGAGCCCTCTGGCACCCTGCAGTAGGGTGCCAAAGCAGAGTTCTAGCTTTCCGCCACTGATTAGACTCAGATGAATGAGCCTGATCAGTGGGGAATCTTGAGCCATGGACTCTGCATTTGAATCAGCTGTGAAATCCGAGTCAAGATCAAGCAGACACTTATTTTTTTCAGTGTCCTGTCGATCTCTGCCTCCAACTGAAAACAATAGGAAGCAGAATTAAGGCAGAATATGACGCTAATTTTGAGGTGGAATCTGAGAGTATAGTCTAATACTGTAAAATCTGTGACAGTAGTACAGGTTTTTGGCTAAGCCTTTAGAATGGCCACATCATGTAAAGACATACGGCATTAATTGCTGCTTCCAACATTGTGGCAACAGTTTGAGAAATACCATTTTTCCAGCGTGATTGTACCAAGTACACTAAACAACATCCATAAAGATGAGATGAGTTTGTTGTGGAGGAACTTAAGTGGCTACACAGAACCCTGACCTTAACCCCATCAAACACCTTTTTGATAAACTGTAATACTAATTGTGAGCCAGACCTTCTTGTTCAACATTAGTGCCTAAATTCACATTTTCTTTTTTTGCTGCATGGGCACAGATTTCCACAGACACACTCTAAAATTCTCTGAAAAGTTTGGCAAGCATTCCCAGAAGAGTAGAGGCTGTGATTTTCAGGTTACAACATACTTTTGGCGTATAGTGTAGGTTTATGTATGATTTCTAGACAGTACATCAGTATCTTAAATTCATTTATATTATATACTACAAATTAAATGCCTGTAATCTAGAAATTCTATCTAGTATCTAATTCTGGTATAGAACTACAGGGCAGCATAATTTGCCTTCTTACGCTAGGTTCACACCTACGTTTGGGTTTCCGTGCAGGGGGTCCGCTTGGGGACCCCCCGAACGGTAAATCTAATCCACTTAAAAAAGAGACTATAATGGGGTGAGCCCGGTTTCCGCAAAAAAGGGGCGAAAAATGCAGAGAGAAAAGTGCTGCTTGCCCGCATTTTTAAAGCGGAATAGGGAACGGAATCCCCAGACG
This sequence comes from Leptodactylus fallax, assembly GCA_947044405.1. Classification (NCBI taxonomy): domain Eukaryota; kingdom Metazoa; phylum Chordata; class Amphibia; order Anura; family Leptodactylidae; genus Leptodactylus; species Leptodactylus fallax. Next base: position 14,794 of record CAMRHE010000014.1, on the reverse strand, counting down.
GAGAGCTGGCGCAGGTGTGATCCTAGCCTTACAAAGCCATATGCTCTATTTTTGGGAAGCTATTTTGTTTAGTAGTACATTTATGATGAATGGTAAGAGAGTGGAAAAATACATGCAAATGGTGTCCCTAGTTGTATATGAATTCAGAAGCTTAGTTCTATAAAGCAATAGTGCTAACCATTTAGCCATCACACTTCTAGAATTTTATTGTGGGCTCTTGACCTAGAGGTCAGTGAGAAGTTTTATACAGTTTTAACACATCTTTTTAGCCTGAAGTCCATTGTCCTCTCCATCAAAGGTGATTGTTCAATTAGCGGTGAGTAATCAAATTGTTAACACATAAAAACAAATGTTTCTAGGAGTGATGCCATGCTTAGATTACAGCACATGTGAAAATTGCCATATTTCATCATGTATTTTACATGGAGAGAAATGAGACAATAAAAAACAGCTAGAAAATGTAAAAAAAGAAATGGTTAAAAAGATGTGCCACTTTCTGTTAATAATGTACCTAAAGGTGTGAAGGACAAAACATTTTTTTTAATGCCTAAGCTGTTCTTATTGCTAATGAGCTCTCCAGAACGCTTACTCTTTCCCACTAAATGGTCTCCTTAGCCTTATGTTTCACCACGGTCATAATGGAGGGTTCTTGTGCATTGTGTGCTGCTTCATGGCCAATGAATGCAATTCCCCTTCAATATTTTCTGGCTAGATGCTACATTCATTCAACCATAAATACATTTTGTGTTGTGCTGTAGCTCATACATCCCCCAAACAGCAGAGAACCACTATGGTGTATTTGTATGGTGCAGAATGAGTCCCCATGCACTGTGGAAGCTGCCCCTGTAAGGACAAGGTAAAGTATCCCCATATACCTAGTCAGCTTCCCCATGCTGGGCTATCCTCCTGTGACCAGTGAGTGATGTTGCACCACAAACAAACACTATACTCTACTAAAAGAAGGATATAAGAGGAGAAGGGGCATGGATTTGGTGTGCACAGAAGTAAACCTAAAAAACGAAACTGATGGGCCTGTCTTGGTCATTCGGTCACATGCCTAAATGAGAGTGTGTATCAACCTGCCCGGAGTGTGTGTTTGGTAGTTCCTATCGTGTTGGCTGCTGCAGCAAAGCATTGGAGAGAGCAGACAGAAAAGAGGGAACAGCACCAGGCGGCTGCAGGGGATGGGTGTAAAAGCAGCCTGAGGAAGGCTGCAGCAGGGGAGTAACATAAGGGCCTGCTCTGCAGTTAGGGAGCAAGCTGAAGCGCTGACACTGACTGACCTGGGAGAGAAGGTAATAGCTACTGAAACGACACATGGATGAAGAGTCAGATTCCCTCCCTGGAGATGTCGTGCTTAACAGGTACTGAAGATGGATGAGCAGGCCAAAGGTATACCAAGCCAGAAGAGACCATGTCAAAAGATAAGAGCCTCAGACCAGGCCTAAAGTTAAGACAAAAGTAGTGGAGGAGACAAAGCCAGACCCTAACATCCACTCCTGGCCAATGGGTCAGCCCCTAATAGCCACCATACTCTGGGAAGATGGCTCCGCTGGGTAATGGTTATAGCTGCAATGGAGGAGAGCCTGAGCCACACACACTTGTTATTGCCCCTGTAAGCAGGGAGGTTCCCCTTGGGACTAGAATACATTTAGAGATTGGCCGTCATCTTGAAAAAAATTTCAGCTTATTTGGTTGTTGATTCAACATTTATGTAACTGTGCCCTGTACTATCGAGTAATGCATGCATATTTTTTTACAGTAATGCTGCAAATTTTAAATAGAAGCTAGACCTGGTTTATTCCATGCCATCCCATACATGCATGAAGCTTCTCTTTGCAGACTCCTTTCCAAACATAGTGGATATACACAATTATATATACAAAGAACCTGAATGGCGTTTTGCAGAATGACTTTATAACAAAAATGGTATACATGTTACAAGCTCTTAATGGGGTATGTAAACTCATGAACAACACTGTATCTAGTAAGCAAATTATAGTACAAAAATCTAATAACCCACTGCTGCATCTGTACAGCTTGAACTCTGTAGGCATCACCAAAACAGACCCCATTGAACTATAAACATCGTCAGATAACCGGGGTTCACCAAAGTAAAACACTAATACATCTAAAAATGTCTTTTTACAAATATAAATGTAATTAAATCAAATCATTTTCAATTTATACAACACATTTGCGCAGTTTTATAACTTTTTCAACTTTTGTATTTATAGTTTTTAATTTTTTTTTTTTAAATAACACTTGAAGTAACATTTTTTTATTCCATTAAGTTAAGTTGCACTTTGATTAATTGTTGCAGTCACATAAAGTCATAAACGGTGATTTAATTAGAATGTTGTGTGACTTATTTTATTATATATGGCACTCTAGACAGATAATGTAAATTTTGCCACCCTTCTCTGATATGCTGTATACTATGTTTGGTTTCTGCTCCATAGACCAATGAGTGCAGAATGCTTATAACACCACAGAATAAAAACTAAAGCTAACTGCACAAAACACAGTAACACTAGTGTTGAAAGACCCATTAATGTGTCTTGAAGAGTCTCATTCTTGGTACATGTAATTCCAGACCCTAAAATAGATTATGTGGCCTGTATTCTCTAATCAATGTACATCTGCCAATGCCCAACTCTGCTCTTGGCAAGGAACAACAAGATATTTTGGAGGGTGGGCAAAACAGACCTTGACATTAGGATGTGTTAAAAGCTCTTTTGCGAAATGTATTATGTCATAAACACAGTGATGCTATATTTTAGTAAGAAAGTCTCCTTTGTAAGTAAACATAATCCCTTAAATACAGATGTAGTGCAGGAGGTGACGTAATAAAAACATAAAATCATTCCAATAAAAAAATTACCTTATTTTTGGGACGGTGAAATCAGAAGGCAGTTTAGAGATCTTCACCATCTGCGGCCTGTTAGGGAACTTTTCAAAGATACGTAGACGCAATGGTAGTTTTTCCTTGGTATCAGCATTGGCTTCACTTTGTTTTAACTAAACAAAAACATGGAATAAGAAAAATACTGAGGCACTGACTATAACAAACAGAAGATGGCAGCAAAGGTACATTGCTTTATTCACAACCTCTATTACAAACCCATTCCTTATTATTACAGTTCAAGACTAAAAGGGCATTGTGGATGATATACTGTAAAAGAATCGCCACCGATTTACTGTGTTCAGGATATATAATAGTTTTTTTTATCTAAATTTAATACTGTTTCATACCATTACCGACCTTAAGATAAGTGAAATATGGCTTGTGTTTAAAGCTGAATTTATACCATATTTTGTGCCCATAGGCTGTTTTTTTCCTGTAAGTCTCCCAGCAGTATACATTTCCATTGTTCCTGACAGTATGAATGAAATAAATAAATGACAATAATTCAGCCCTCTATAGCCTCAAATTTAAGAAACACAACTTGTATGTAGTCTTGTAACCCATATAAGCAGAGCTTTGTCACTTCATTATGTATTAGCCTAGAAAGGGATGAACTCTTCACCTCAAATCTTTCTCGACGCAGGAGGTTGTGGGGACCTCCAGTGCAAGTAACAATCAGAGTTGACCTCTTCTTGATTAATGCTCACACTATTGTATCTATTATACCTCTATACCTTGTTCATCCAATTCCTTCCCGACCTTTAAAGAGGAGAAAGACAATGAGGTTGCTTTGCTTGCCCTTTTTTTTTTTTTTTTTTTTACTAATATTGTAGGGCATTTGGAAATGCGGAGCTTAGTCCAAGTCTTCACTTCCTGTGGGGTAGAGGGAGGGAGGTTAAAGGGAGTCTACCACCTCTCCAAAGCATATTTACCTGTCAACAGGTCCGGTTTTAGACAAAGTGCGGCCTGGGGTAAAATTAAAAGCGGCGCCCCAAATGGTGATATACTGTACAAACAACGGCATCATCTTTTAGTGGAAACCCCTTTAATAATGCCTCCTTTCTGCCCCCTAAACAGTAACAACAACCCCCATTTTCTCACACACAATTCAAATGATCACCTTTGTAACGTCTAATAGATTTTTGCACCTACTCATCAGTTATTATAGCGCTTCCTTATAAATAATAGTCCCTGCTTATACATAATATTACACCCTTATCAGTAATAGCACCTTATAAATGATAGTTACAGCTTATAAATAGTGCCCTGTATCAGTAATGGTCCCCCTTATCTGTAATAGTTCCCCCTTATCAGTAACAGTCATCCCTTAAAAATAATACGGCTCCCTTATAAATAGTTCCCCCTTATTAATAATAGCCCTCTCATAAATAATAGTTATTCTTATAAATAATAGTCCCCATTATCACTAATAGCCCCCTTTATAAATAATAGCCCATTTAGCAATTATACCCTGACTATCCTGACTGTTATGTATGTTACTTTTGTAGATTTGGAGAAAAACAACCTTAAAGTCTTAAGCAAAGGAGGCATCTGGTGCACTAGAGATAACCTCGCTGGAACACTGCTCTTGCCACTCAGACCCTGTGCAGTGAGGTACAGTGTGATTTGGCTGAAGCTTCTCCCTGCCCTTCATGACTACTTAGGTTAATTTACATATGACATGTTATGCTTTCTAACAGTTACAACTTCACTTTGCTGCAAAAAAAAAAAAAAATATATATATATATATATATATAAAGGAGCACCAATGAAAAGATCATTCTGCACATGACGGGGTTAGTTTATGGTGGAAAAAACACTTGTCAGGCTCCCTTTAAGTCTTGCTATCCCTCTCAAGCTGCAGACCTATAGTGACAGTCTTGGCTGTCTATATAGTATGTATGCAAATTATCTTTTGATGCCTTGGATCCATTAATACAGTACATGTGCAAAGTATATTAAACCCTTCCCGACATCCGCCGTAATAGTATGAAGGATGTCGGGTACACATCTGTGCTGTATTATACAGCTAATGTGGGCACTGATCGCGAGCATTAAGGCACCTGGGGCCTCGGTCAAAGCTGACCGAGGCATCATTTTCCTGGCAGCACATGGGCGCCACCATTTTGGGTAGGAACACCGCTCCCCAGAAAAAGATCTGGGGCTGGCGATCCATTGCCATGACGGCTTGTCTGGCTATGATTTGTATGACAGGCTGCTCTACGCCAATATTTTGCAATGCATTGCAATGGATTAGCTTTAGTTATCAGACCCTCCAGGATTCAAGACCCCTGGGGGATCTAATAAATGCAATATAAAAAAAATATATATAAAAAAATTAAAAAGAAGTAAAAATTTAAATCACCGCCCTTTCCCTAGAATACCAATAAAAGTTAAAAAAAATACTGTGAAACGCATACACAAAAGGGGTTAATATGTTACACAAAAACCCAGCTATCTAGATGGCACTGTGACTCTAATCTTCACTATGTAGTCTAGTGAGTTAATTGTAGAATTGTAATTAGAGTCTTAATAATACTGAAGGAAGTTAGTGGAGGTGAATGAAATGATCCTAAATTAGTCAATTTACCAGTTCTGCATATTACCATACTAAAACGAACTAGTTATTTTCTTTAATTCAAAGGAAACATACATGCATTAAATACATTATAGAAGGAAAATTCAGCAAACCATTACTTGGATTAATACATTTGTAATCCCTACTTGCCTAATATACCTTATGTGTAACAAGTACATGATATAATGTAATATGCTTCAGACACTCTCAAAATATTGTTTAGGCAGAAGGAATTTCTAATATTTGAGACATAGATTTCCAATCAGAGTTAAATACACAGATGGACAAAACTGTTGGTACCTCTCGTTTATTGAAAGAAAAACCAACAATGGTCACAGAAATAACTTGAATCTGACAAAAGTAATAATATATAAAAATTCTATGAAAATGAACAAATGAAAGTCAGACATTGCTTTTTACCCATGCTTCAACAGAATTTTTTAAAAAAAGAAAACTCATGAAACAGGCCTGGACAGAAATGATGGTACCCTTCACTTAATATTTTGTTGCACAACCTTTTGAGGTAATCACTGCAATCAAACGATTCCTGTAACTGTCAATGAGACTTCTGCACCTCTCAACAGGTATTTTGGCCCACTCCTGATGAGCAAACTGCTCCAGTTGTCTCGGATTTGAAGGGTGCCTTTTCCAGACGTCATGTTTCAGCTCCTTCCAAAGATACTCAATAGGATTTATGTCAGGGCTCATAGAAGGCCACTTCAGAATAGTCCAATGTTTTCCTCTTAGCCATTCTTGGGTGTTTTTAGCTGTGTGTTTTGGGTCATTCTCCTATTGCAAGACCCATGATCTGCGACTGATACCAAGCTTTCTGACACTGGGCAGCACATTTCTCTCTAGAATCCCTTGATAGTCTAGAGATTTCATTGTACCTTGCACAGATTCAAGACACTCTGTGCCAGATGCAGCAAAGCAGCCCCAGAACATAACAAAGCCTCCTTCATGTTTCACAGTAGGGACAGTGTTCTTTTCAAGATATGCTTCATTTTTCCATCTGTGAACATAGAGCTGATGTGCCTTGAAAAAATGTAGATTTTTGTCTCATCTGTCCATAGGACATTCTCCCAGAAGCTTTGTGGCTTGTCAACATGTAGTTTGGCAAAATATTACTTTTGTCAGATTCAAGTTATTTCTGTGAACATTGTGGGTTTTTCTTTCACTAAACAAGGGGTACCAACAATTCTGTCGGGGAACAGTATAGTGTATGTTTAGACATATAGCTCAATTTATGTGCAAAACATGCAAGCAGTACATCAGGAGTTGGCAATCATTTGTGAATGATATGGCACTTTAAAAATGAAGTTTCCAATGGGCCATGCAACAATGGTAAGGATGTAAACTTCCTACATGAAAGTCATGTAACACAAGCCGCACCCAAAACCAATTCATTAGTTGGTTAAACTTACATTCCAGCATAATACTTGTTCCTTGCATTTTTTTTGCAAATATGATCCATCTCTGGTGGATATGACTTTTGGCTGAATAAAGACATCAGTGTAGTAAGCCTGCTTTGTGTGTGTGTGTGTATGTGCACGTGTGCAGGGAAGGGCAATATTTTTGTTAAATAAATACATAGAAATATTTCCAGCCTTGTTAAATGAATGGATATGTGTTTAGCTGTCATATTATGCATTTGCACTTGCTAATGCATTGCAATAAACTGTAAAATACATACATTTCTATTACAAGCTGTCTAGAGCACCTTGTAATAGAAATATACTTCTGTACTTCAATAGGATTGTGATGATTCTGCTTAAATATGGTTATAACTCAAAGCTGTATTTCGGTCTCTGGGTAGCGTATCTCTTTACTCATAAGGTGCGCAGCTATAATCCCAGGTGTATATTGGCAATAGTGGCCAGGCTGGAACAATAGGGCTTTGTATCCATCCCAACAGGGCTCCATTGTATTCATACACAGCCCTGAGTGATCCAAGAAACATGCACTGATCAGTCTGCACTGGTTGATCAGATATAGCTGATAACATTGTATCATTTCACTTGGTCCTAGCTCTTTGCAAAGAATCTGGACTTGAGTGCATTATTCAATCAGACTTGTTGCCGCCGATGACCTCATTCTGGGAGGTGGCATAAAGGGTATAAAAGATGAGGTAAGAGGTCTGTGGGGAGAGATTATGCTATGGAGATTGGGCTGAGACCATCACAGACTACAGAGTTTTTCCAGACAGACCACTGTGAAGAGCATGCAGGCTGGAATATACTGTGATGCCACATGCTAGGAGTTAATGCTAAGCAGTCTCCACTGGGTATTCACACATGACAGAGCATGTGTGAGTGTTGGATTATAGAGCCACATCAAGGAGATGCGTGGTAAAGTAATTATTTCAATGTTATTCCCTTTTTATTTTTATTGTACTGTATATTGTACCTAGTAACTGTTAATGCTTGCATATATCTGCATATCTGTTCTGAACTGTATATGTTAGATGTTAATACCGACCCATTTAGGGGTTACTAAATATATAAAATTTAGAAAGCTTGTCTTGTATTTATCTTGTGAACCCAACATTCACTGGCGGTGAGTATGGTTTTTATATGAAAGAGGACTCAGGTGTGGCCAAAACGGTGTTGGCGCACTGTGGATCTTTCACATTGGTGGCAGCGTAGTGGGATCTTAGGATAAACGGCGTGTGTTGGTGACCTTTATCACTCACATGCTGGGGATTATGGTAATCCTATGAGACAAGCTCGGTATTAAAGCAAGCATTAAGATACAGTGAAAGTTTGATACAGTGCTGTTCCCCTCCCTTACTCTTTGTATTCTATCCTATCTTTTATTTGGCAAATACCAGTGGATGGCTAGTGGGCTCAGAAGCAGATCTCCAGAACTGCTGAACTAGGCTTTTGGAGATCCTGAGCGTATGGCTGAAATGGAGGCAGCCACAGCCATGCAGAGAATCGAGCAGAGTCCGGATTTTGGGGCTCTGCCAGGAAGTGCGGCAAGCAGCCCGGTCCCAAGGATTACTTCACCAGGAGGGACCAGTAGCCCCAGCCTTGCTGGGGGAATGGCTTCATACTGGCAAACGGCCCTGCAGCACTTACGCACCAGGGACCCTAACATATACCTGCAGGCGTTGTACTGTTTTCAGGAAGCTGTAGAACGAGAATGGCAGGCTGATTGTGAGGCTGCTGAGTGACAGGCCAAGAGGGAGTATCAGCTTGAGCTGAAGAGGCGGGGAAATCTCCCAGCGGGCACAAACCGCCCATGCGCAAACTCCAACAACCCTGCAGAGACCATCAAGTTGGAAGGAGAAGCCAGTTCACCACAGCCATCTGTCGTCAGGTCGGGTGAGACAAACTATTCCCCGGGTGGCCCCTCCCCTGTCCCATGAACTCTGGGCACCCTAGTGACCTTCCCCAAACCCCAAGGGGAGGTGCAGCGGGGGCCATGCCTGTAACCAGACAGGACATTTCAAGGAGGAGTGCCCCAACCGCCCTGAGAACTTCCCTGCTTCCCAAGCCACAGCAGGTGGCCCATCTGTGTATCTGGACTGGGGTGCAGGAAAAGGAATGCGGACTGTGGGACTATTGACTGATTTGCCTAATAATGTACTGTTGGGAACTGATTTTGGACTTGTGATGTCCCAATATGGGGTGGGGAGCACCCCAATTTACTGTGATAAACTGTCTATGATTAATGTTGATAATGTGTCTGTCATATCTGCAGAGAGGGCCCGTAACCCCCCCCTCTGAGATACTTCCCATGGCAGTAAGTGTAAATGCTAATGAGTTGCCTTCAGCTGAGAGCAGAGAAGATGCAAATGAGCTTCCTGCAACCCAGCTCAGCAAAAATGTTATTGATGCTTTGTTCACCCCCGTGCTAGGAGCCAATGAGACTTTGTCTGTAGACACACCCACATCTGCGGGGGTATCTCCCTCCCAGCTTGTTAACATGTCTACTGCAGATCTCATTGAGGCCCGGTGTGAATTAACAATTGCTAATGAAGGTACTGTCAATGTAATTGCCAATGCTCGTTGTGAAAGTGTACAGGGTAGCTCTTCTGAGTCACTGGAAGCGACTTCTACTATTTCGCCCAGTGCATCCGATAAGCACCCAACTACTGACCATGTACCAGGTGGTCAGGTAGGCTATGGGGATCTTATGGCCGATCCAGGTGAGGGACGAACTGCTGGTAGTGCGGTGTTAGCCCGCAGCCAGAGTGCTATAAGGGTGGAGGGCACTCCGACCCTTGAACCGTTGCCTACACCACCTGGAGTCGGTGCTGAGACCGCCATGACTAGCCTCACTCCCTTGAAGCCGGAGGAGTCCGGCTGGTATGAGACATACACGTCTCTTCTGTCCAGTTCTATTCCAGGAGTGCCCATGACCCAAGTGCAGATGGCATGGGGTACTGGAGGTGTGATCCAAGAAGGGGGTATGTCAACTGTATTACCTGTCCATGTATTGTGGGGGGATGGTTTAGGGAAGCATGATCTCAGTCATTTGCCCAAGGTATCACCATCACCCACCCAAGTACAGAAGGAACAGGATGTAGGTTTGGAAGCAAAGGGGGAGGTGCAGAGACCGCCGGGATGGGGTATCTGAATTGGTATCCCAAAGACTTGGGGTCATGAGTGTAAAGCTACGGGATGCCCGCACTCAGAAAGCAGACCCAGAACAGGCAGGAGGTAGCCAAGTGTACGTGGCTCAGAGCCTGGGCCTTATAAGTGTCCCTAGTCAGACTAGAGAGACAGAAGGGGCCGGCAGCTATGTAACATGCACCTCTCTTTTGTCTCACTCCAGCCAAGAGTTCAGAGAGGCTGTCCAAGCTGACCCTAGTCTGGACATACTGAAGGCGCGTGCCGCTCAACCACCCTCAGAGTCTGACAAGGCCCGAGTCTGCTGGGACCCTGGGGGAAGGTGAGGGAGCCTTGGGGCCAGAGCCTGAGAAGCTGGAGGTGGAGGTGCTTTCAGAAGAGGGGCGTAGGCCCCTACTTTCTGCAAGCCCCATCTAAAGGGGGAGGTGTGATGATTCTGCTTAAATATGGTTATAACTCAAAGCTGTATTTCGGTCTCTGGGTAGCGTATCTCTTTACTCATAAGGTGCGCAGCTATAATCCCAGGTGTATATTGGCAATAGTGGCCAGGCTGAAACAATAGGGCTTTGTATCCATCCCAGCAGGGCTCCATTGTATTCATACACAGCCCTGAGTGATCCAAGAAACATGCATTGATCAGTCTGCACTGGTTGATCAGATATGGCTGATAACATTGTATCATTTCACTTGGTCCTAGCTCTTTGCAAAGAATCTGGACTTGAGTGCATTATTCAATCAGACTTGCTGCTGCCGATGACCTCATTCTGGGAGGTGGCATAAAGGGTATAAAAGATGAGGTAAGAGGTCTGTGGGGAGAGATTATGCTATGGAGATTGGGCTGAGACCATCACAGACTACAGAGTTTTTCCAGACAGACCACTGTGAAGAGCATGCAGGCTGGAATATACTGTGATGCCACATGCTAGGAGTTAATGCTAAGCAGCCTCCACTGGGTATTCACACATGACAGAGCATGTGTGAGTGTTGGATTATAGAGCCACATCAAGGAGATGCGTGGTAAAGTAATTATTTCAATGTTATTCCCTTTTTATTTTTATTGTACTGTATATTGTACCTAGTAACTGTTAATGCTTGCATATATCTGCATATCTGTTCTGAACTGTATATGTTAGATGTTAATACCGACCCATTTAGGGGTTACTAAATATATAAAATTTAGAAAGCTTGTCTTGTATTTATCTTGTGAACCCAACATTCACTGGCGGTGAGTATGGTTTTTATATGAAAGAGGACTCAGGTGTGGCCAAAACGGTGTTGGCGCACTGTGGATCTTTCACATTGGTGGCAGCGTAGTGGGATCTTAGGATAAACGGTGTGTGTTGGTGACCTTTATCACTCACATGCTGGGGATTATGGTAATCCTATGAGACAAGCTCGGTATTAAAGCAAGCATTAAGATACAGTGAAAGTTTGATACAGTGCTGTTCCCCTCCCCTTACTCTTTGTATTCTATCCTATCTTTTATTTGGCAAATACCAGTGGATGGCTAGTGGGCTCAGAAGCAGATCTCCAGAACTGCTGAACTAGGCTTGTCTTGTATTTATCTTGTGAACCCAACATTCACTGGCGGTGAGTGTGGTTTTTATATGAAAGAGGACTCAGGTGTGGCCAAAACGGTGTTGGCACACTGTGGATCTTTCACAAGGATATTGGCAGAAATTGATCGTCTCTACCAGATCTCATTCCGGGGGACAGTGATCCCATGTCAACACCCATGGACCGCCAGTGCAAGGGTGCTTCAGTCAGGTTTGACTGAGGCATGAGAAGGGTGTGACTGCTGGGTCTGTGCGATATAATACATGTTTAAATATTTGTTTAAATAGCTGACATTCAGGCTTAGTTAACAGGTTGATATCCGTAGTTACATCCCATTTCTGGGCAGGGCTCCGCTGCAGCCAGTCACAAGCCTCAGCGGACACCCATTCACAAATGGTATGTGACTGAATGGCCACAGCAGTGACAAGCAATTTGTGAAAAGATCACCACTGACCCCTGTGATTGGCTGCAGTCATCACCTGACACAAAGGGGATGTCACTGCTGATGTCAACTTGGATCCGTAAACAGAGACACAGAGTTGCTGATGCTGGAAAAGAATCTGGAGGAGGTGAATATCTTTTTTCAAATTTTATTGCCATTATTTGCAGCACAAATCTTTCAAATAAAAAAAAAAGAGTCACTTAAATCCTAACACCTGCCTATTTTACATGCTTCCAACACATCAACTGAAATGGTCACTAACTTAGTCTCATTTAATAGTGCATGTGATTCTGGACCAAAATGGAATGCACCTTATTAAAGGATGTAAAGAATGGAAAAAATATAAAAGTAAGCTCTTAGATGTTCCCCTTAAACGAAAAAACGCTGCGTTCATGCAACGTGGGGCCTTAGCCTTAAGGTGGTATTTTCAACCTCCAATTTATTTCTGTTTCTGATTTCTCTGGCGGAATCCCCTTGAAGAACGAGCAGGATGCTTATTTTTCTCTGAACTGAAAAAATAAGCTACCAGAAAACATCAGCTACTGTCTCCCATTGAAATGAATGGGTGGCAGATTTCAGGTGGAATTTGAGGCGGATTCCATATCGAATTCAGTTTCAAAATCCACTGCAAATTCCTCAGCGTGAAATTACCCTAACTTTGTACAACTCCTGTAAGTACAGTGCCTCTCTGGTTGCCTTGCCGCTGATATATTGGGTTCTAAACTGACTTAAGGAAAACATCTACATTGAGACTGTAGGTTACAACATGTTTGAGTGAGTTTCTGTTGAGTAAACCAATATGTTATTGGGCTTTCTATGGAATTGGCCCTAGTGTGTGTATATGAAAGATTAGATTAGGGGCCATGTAAGAGACAGCCAATGTTGTCTTAAGCTTCATTTGTCTGTATAAACTGTTAATGTTGAATGTATTTCTGTGATTCTGTTCCTTTAAGACAGCAGCCATTGTAATTGTGACATGATGCTGGAGTGAGACCCCCCCCCCCCCTTTTATGTCAGCCTGCCTGTTCTGCAGACAGAGTGTGAGCAGAGAAGCAGGAAGTGACGAGACAGAGAGCAGCAGCCATCTTGGCAAGTGTTGTATTGAACTGGTGTGGAGATTTTTCTGTACAGCTAAGCTGTATCTTGGTCCAGAGACAAACAGAGTGTAAAGAGACAACAGGACTAGTGAGTCCACGTGAAAGGAACTGTGCTCAGTGGCTGATCAGTGAGACTGACATTGTGACTGTGTATATGGATACCACAGATAGAGACTCGCAGTGCTGTTGATGTACTGGACGGCACCTGCTAAATCCCGGCTTACATCCCAGCTCAGTGTATGGATTCGGCAGGACTGTCAGTGTGCTGAGTGGAATCTGCTGTTGGATTACATTGCATTCAGTTGGTTTCCCTGTCTGTTAAAGAGGACTTCATTTCTCCCAAGATCCTGATAACCGTGAGGAGAGGACGCTTCACTATAAAAGAAAGGACGACTTTGGGCCCCACCGCGCGCTTCTACAGACTGTAAGCGGTCCACCTGGACCACTGGGGAAAAGGGGGTGCACCCAAATGTGAAGTCAGGGTCAGTTAGGGATAGTTTTGAGTATATTGTTCATTCAGTGTCCATACTGCAGAAGTGGACAGAGTAAAAGTAGAAACCATTGCAGAATTTGCCTTGAAATTGTTCATGCTATATTGTATATTTTTCTTGTCTTTAGCCCTGTCATTTTACCTTTAACTAGCCTTTATTAACTTATAGTAAATATATATTTTTTTCTTGAACTACCGTGTGTGCGTTCATTTCTGGTTGCGGAGTCCAAACCACCTGCCTTGCTCTCGGTTCACAAATTGGCGTAGTCGGCAGGATCCGCTTACCAGAATGGACGGTGACGCACCCGTTCGGGAGAATGGTGCTGGAGGAAGAATGCCAGCAGGGGCTATAATGAGTCAGTTAGCTAAATTTGATGGCAATAATATGTCCGTGAGTATGTGGGTGGAACAGATACGAATGATACAGCGAATGTACCAGACCGCACCAGAAGTACTAGTAGAGCTAGCAATATTGACATTACAAGGGGATGCTAAGACCACGGTGATACTGAGGCCATTTGAACAAAGGCAGACATTTGAGCAAGTAGTCCAGATTCTAGAAACCATTTATGGAGAAACTGCATTGCTGGGGTCTCCCCGCGCCCCCCTCTTCCCGGGGGTACAACAGGGGAATGAAAGCCTTCCCCAATATGCAAATGCCCTACAAGAACTGCTCCGAGATATTCAAAGGAAGGAAAGAGGGGGCTCGCCAGCCTTCTGTAACCCTGATCGGACTCTCCGTGACCAGTTTGTCCTGGGGATACGTGACGGCAGTTTAACTGTGACTATGCAGGATTTTATACGACGAGAGACTGATGCTAAATTCCATGATGTACAGGTAGAGGCCATCTCCCGTGCCAATAGTATGGTCCCGAGGCCGCAGACCGCAGTTGGAGTTACTTTGTCACAGGGGGCTAGTTCTGGCTCAGAGACAGTAGAAAAAGGGACGGTTAAAGAAATTCTCACAGTAATGCAGAAACTGCAAGAACAAATGGAACACTTGCACACTCGTTGTGATGAGCAGTCTATGAAAATTGCAGACTTCCAGAAGACTGGAGATGAAAGGGTGAGCCATCCACACCCAGCAAGTCAGAATCACCCACCACCCCGCTGGAGGGGTGAGGATAGGACCTACCGAAGGGGCC